>OZ026612.1:133993517-134051062 GCA_964020975.1 Hermodice carunculata | reverse complement strand
AAAATGTAAATCTTGAATAGCTTCAAAACTATTATAGAAGAGGTGCCATTGCTACTTCAATTTATGGATATGTGGCAAAGCCCCATCCAATGAACCAAAAACCAAAGCTGTAGGCTTTCAATTTATGCAAATTAGGCAAATACACAAAATTAAAATGTTGAAAAGCTTTCAAACTATTTTGATACTAGCTTCATTCAAACTTCATTTTATAAATTTGTGACATGGCCACATCCAATGAACCAAGAACCAAAGTTGTAGCATTTTACTTTATAAAAATTAGGCTCATACACGAAATTTAGATTATGTTGAACAATGGCAAAGTGTAGCATTTCAAACTGGTCTCATTTTGAAGGCACCCAGACAGATTTGCTGTGAAGCAAATTTTCTCTTCTAGTTTATGCCTGCATTTACTGTATTGCTCTACAGATATTGTGCAATGTATTAATGATAATGTATAATTAAATATTCTAATAAGAAATGTTCCCATGTTCAAACTGGTACACTGTCAACTGTAGTTTGCTATGACATGACAGATTACTCTTAGGTAATCATAAGACTGCTATGGCCATAACTTTGCACTAATCTGGCAATACATTCATATTTTTGCATTTTGTTAACATGGCATGCTTGGCCTAGCTCTGGCCTTCAGCTGATGTATCAGTACCTGCATGTGGCTTGTTCTGCTTTTCACTTTTTGATAAACGCCAGATTGTTGGGTGATGGTTACTCACCAAGCTAGCAAAACACCTGAGGCAACCTCCAGATTTTTGGTTGTTCTGGGTTCATATACCAGAGGCTGTTCATGGACACTCTATATGTATATGTGGGCGGGGCAGGGCGGGGCGGGCGGCATTGGCACTGGTACACATACGGCACACCCTTGAACCACCTCCAGCACCTGGTGTGGCAACCAACTTACCAATATATGTTGTCTCAAAATACTGCAGCTAGGGCTAGGCATCATCAAAGATCATCTAGATTCTCATTTGAGTGGCCCATGTCAGAATTCCCATATGGGCCAGGACCATGATAAGCCTGCAACCCAGCACCCTCAAGACTTGGATTCAAGGAAAAACAAAAAACAAGCAAACCCACAAGGACACTACAACTGGACGGATGTAACATTTAAACTGTAACTAGTCTATGATAACAACCATTCTGCTGGTTGCCCCTGTGGCCTGCACTAACACTTACTCAGTTACTGGCCAAAAATAATAAACATACAAGGTAAAATACAGACTTAGAGTCAGCATGTCGGGTCGTGGTGTGCCGCAGAGCAGGACAGGAGCAGGGCGAGGGAAGGGAACAAGAGGGAGGTGTTCTAGAGGAGGGAAGCAGGCAGGACGGGAACGGATAGGAGGGCGGGAGGAGAGCAGAGCAGAGGAAGGGACAGGAGACGGGGGGAGAGGTACAGAGACGAGGGAGGTAGACAGAGAGTGGGAGGGATACATACAGTGCGAGGGGTGCTGTATGTGGGAGGAGTTTGGATGTACTGGGCTGGTGTGTAGCTTTGAGGAGGCAAGGGAGGAAAGTTTTAGATACAGGTGCGGGAAGTGCAGGAGGACTGAGACTTTAGAAGTCCAGTTGGCAGCCCTCAAGTTAGAGCTGGAGGAGGCCAGAGATAGGAGTAGGGCTGCAGGGGAGGGGGCTAGTATGGTAGGGGGACAGGAGGGTGGTCAAGGGCAGAACAGGGAAGGGGATAGAGAGGCGATAGGACAGACAGTGCAGGAGGAGGTAGGGACCAGTGGGCAGGAGGGTGTAGGGGAGGAGGGAGAGACGGCAGGGGAGACAGTGAGGGAGGAGACGCAGGCCAGGAGGGAAGCGGGAGGAGAGAGGATTAGTGTCAGACAGGCAGTTGTGGTGGGGAGCAGTATCGTTAGGAGGATAGATGGGACCTTTTGTAGGAGGGACAGGGAGAATAGGGTGAGGGTATGTCTGCCAGGGGCAAAGATTAGAGACGTAGAGGAGCGTTTAGAGGGGCTAGTGCAGAGCAGTGGGGAGTGTCCGAAGGTCATTGTCCAGGTTGGGACTAATGACCTGTCGGACAGGGAGGAGGGGGGAATAGGAAGGGTGGGTACAGAGACAGTTCTGGGAAGGTATAGGGGACTCTTAGACCGGATAGGGCAGTTAGATTGTGAGGCACTAGTTATGGGGATCCTACCAAGGGCAAGGATGAGTAGCTGGGAGGCTAGCAGGATCTGTGGGATAAATAGGCAGCTGGGTAGGATGTGTAGGGGGAGGGGTATAGCATTCAGGGATGTATGGGAGGATTTTGTCGGCAGGAGGGAGTTGTTCGCCTGGGATGGGCTGCACCCTAGTCAGGCAGGAGGAGATAGGCTAGGGCAGGTTTATAGTGAGTGGGTGCAGCTGCAGGGAAACTAGAAATCCCGGCGTCTACCAGGCAGTCTCTAGGGAAAAATGTTGGAAGCAGGAAAAATGAAAGCATAAGGATGAGGAATAACAGCAAGGCAAAGACAGTGAAAATAGGGTATGTCAATTGCAGGGGATATAAAAACAAAATGGCAGAGATAGGAGATGTAATAGAGAGTGAGGGAATAGATATTGTAGCCCTAGCAGAAACACATATCAGAAAGGAAGAGGTTAGCATAGTAGCATGCCCAGCAGGGTATGAGTTGATAGGTACAGGGAGAGAAAGTGGACAAAGAAAAGGAGGAGGAGTAGGCTTTTTGATTAAGAAGGGGGTAAAGTGGCACGAGGTATGGCAAGACTCCTGGGAAGAAGACAACGAGGTGAAAAATGAGATGCAGTGGATAGGAATAGAGTCAAATGGAAATAAGGTAGCAATAGCTGTAGTGTATGTGGGTCGTGAGGGGTTACCTAATGAATGGAATGACCAGATATATGATAGGATGAGAATGATGGTTAGCGACGTTCAGCAGCAGGGCTACCAGGTTATGATAGCTGGAGATTTTAACGGACACATAGGTAATGGAATGAGTGGAATAGAGGGAGGGGATAGCGGAATTAATAGAAATGGAACCAGGTTACTGAATTTCACAAGGGAATTTGGTCTGAGGATAGTTAATAGGGATGTAAAATGTAAAGGAAAGTGGACATGGGCATCTGGTGAAAGGCAGACAATAATTGATTATATTTTAGTGGACAATGGAATATTTCAGATGACTCAAAACTGTGAAATAGATGATGAAGGGAGATTGGATATAGGCAGTGACCATAACTGGATGATAGTCTCCATTAACATGAAATACCAAAGAAGAAACCGAGGGGGAACTAAATGGGTGTGGAATATTAAGGAAGAAACAGACTGGGCAGGGTATCAAGAGAGTCTCAAAGTTGAATTGCAGGAATGGAAGAATAGATTTGAAGACGAGGGAGAAGTACAGGAAATGAATGGGGACCTGACCAGAAGAATTCTTAAGGTAGCACAGGAGAAGATAGGTAGAAAGAAAGTCCCAGTTGAAAATCTAGGATATAGAATAGACCCAGAACTGAAAGGAGCTATAAAAAGAAAGAGGGTTAAAAATAGAGCATGGAGATTAGCCAGGAAAAACAGGTACTCACAAGGTGATATAGAAGAAGCTAAGAGACAGTATATGGAATGTAGAAGGAATGTAGCAGAGATGAAAGCAGAGAAGAGGGCCAGCAATAATGAACAAATGACAAGGAAAATAATGGAGAATGGGGGGGAAGGGTCAGTCATCTTTTGGAAACAGGTTAATCGGCGAAAACAGAATAAAGCAGTGGAAATCATACACAGAGGGAAAAGAACTGAAAACAAGGAAGAAATACAGGAAGCCTTAAGGGAGCATTGGGAAGAAGTCAATAACCCACAGTGGGGTCAGGGAACAGTACCAGGGTGTCAAGCAGAGTACACACAGGATCAATGGGATCCAGAGATGTGTTGTAGGATCAGAAGTATAGAAGTTAAAATAGCAGTTGAACAGATGCGGCTACGCAAAGCCCCAGGACCAGATGATATCTTGACAGAATTCATAAAGAGAGGGCCGGAAGAAATTGAAGATAGTTTACAGTTGCTTTTCAATAGGGTCATTGAGAAAAGACAAGTACCAAAGGAATGGAATAGACTAAGGATTTCATATATCCCAAAGAAGGGCCCAGGAGGTCAATTGGATCAGTGTAGGGGCATTGCGATTTCATCAAATGTGGGTAAAATTTTCAGTAGGATAATGTACCGGAGACTAAGTAGAATAGTTGAAAGGCTCGGACTTCTGGGGGAAATTCAGAATGGTTTCAGACCAGGTAGAAGGGTAGGTGACCACATCTTCACATTGACCCAGGTTTTAGAACTGGCAAGACAGAAGCGGAAGAAAGTCTTCATGGGATTCTTAGATGTGAGGAAAGCGTATGACAGGGTATGGAGAGATGCTCTATGGGGAAAACTGAGTGGATTGGGATTTGGTGGAAATTTTCTAGAAATTCTGAAAGCACTCTACAAAGATGTAGACTGTACACTTTCAGTAGGAAAGGTAGAAGTAGAGAATGCAAGTCTGGATATAGGCCTAAAGCAGGGGTGTGTGCTGTCCCCAATTTTGTTCGCTTTGTATGTTAAGGAGTTGGGGGACAAGTTGATGGAGTGTGATAAGGGCATAAGGGTAGGTGATCTAAAAATTCCTGGTCTATTCTTTGCAGATGACATCGTACTTATGGCAGAGTCCCAGAAAGAACTGCAAGAGATGCTGAACATAGCAGGGGAATACGGGAATAAATGGAGGTTAGAATTTAGTAAGGATAAGAGTAAAGTGATGACTCTTGGGAAGAAACCAGATGGAAATAAAAAATGGAGAATTGGGCAGTTCCAAATTCCAGAAGGTAGGGAACAGTTAATTGAAATTGGGGAGGTTGATGAGTATGAATACCTAGGTGTTAAGATAAAAGCAACGGATAAAGGCATGTTCAGGTATCAGGTGGAGAAGATTAAACAGAAAGTGAATCGCACAAAAGGAATGATTAAAGCTACTGCATTGAACAGTTTCAACAGAGCATACACAGCAAAAGTACTATGGGATAGAGTTGCAATACCAGGAATGATATATGGCTTAGATGTGATTTCAGTGAGTGAGGGAGATATCCAGGGAATGGAGAAAGCACAGAATGAGATGGGGAAATGGATACTAGGAGCACCACCATGTACAGCAACAGAAGCAGTCCTAGGAGAGTTAGGATGGAATAAAATCACAGATAGAATTGCCAAAGCTAAGTTAAAGTACTGGGGTTATTTACAAGGAATAAGTGAAGACAGGTGGTGCAGGAAAGTTTACAATCAGGTAGCCAAGGAAAAAACAAGATGGGTCAAAGACATAGACGGGTTAGCAGAGAAATATGAACTAAAAGGATATGATGAGGTGGATGATTGGAAAGTATATGTAGGTAAGACTGTTACAGAGGGTTGGAAAGAAGACTGGAAAAGAGGAGTCAGGGAAAAAAGTACATTGAAGGCATACAAGGTATTAGAAAAGCCACAGAAAAGTGTGTGTTGGGATGGAGGGAAGGGATCCAAACTTCTGTTTCAAAGTAGGGCAGGAGTAATCAATCTGGAAAAGAGAAGTCAAAAGTGGACAACAGGGAGTAATGGAAAGTGTAAGTCATGTAGAAAAGAGGCAGATGAGACAGTGGACCATTGGCTTATGTGGTGTGATGCATATAGAGAGATAAGGGAAGATTTTTTCAGAAAGTGGCACAGAGAAGATTACAATTACAAGGGTTTAGAAGAGGTTCAGGGTTTAGAGGAAGAGGAACGTATAGCATGGATTTTAGGTATGAAAGGTGGCTTTCTGGGAGGCAGGAAAGGTAATAAAAATGTACAGGACTACCTGGTAGGATGCTGGGAGAAAAGGAATGAAATAATAGAGTTAGAAGGCAACAGGTTAAATTAGAATTCCAGAGTACAGGGAGGGGAAGGAATGGGAATGGTGGTAGCCCTTATAAGGGCTCCCAAGGGGGCTCCCATGGGAAAAGCCTGAGCCTTAGAGGCGGGGATAGGGTGTGAGAGGGATGGATTTTTTTTTTTTTTTTTTCTAGGCCACCTGTGTCACAGAGTGACACAGGACCGCGGCAGACAAGCGGAGAGCCACCGTATTATTATTATTATTATTACACTGGGTAACCAGACCCAAAGACGGAATGTGTCTCCACACATTTTGTGTTAAAACGAAAGTAACAGCCTGCTAATTTTACAGCAGGGGACACCCTGATATAGCATTCATACATGCTCAAGGAACACCTCCGATATAGTGATCATATGTGCTCTTTCATAGTCTGAGTGCCATGTGTACAACTTGACCCTGTGACCATCTTACAAGATTTGATTTTGTATTGGTGGAAACATTTCAACATATGTACTTTGTCTTTATTAATTATTTATTATACAACTAGATATATGTCTCATTTTGTGGTTTGGAGGTATGGTCAAGGAATTCCCAAGGGACATGAAGGTGTTGCTTGCTCTTAAGATATGTTTGTCTTAGAGTTTGTTGCAGAGAACTGGTCACCCTGTAACCCTTTGTATCCCGTGTTAGTGTGGGTGTAGATGTGGGCACAAGAGTGTGCAGGTAGGCTCTAGGAAGTCTCAAGGGACATGAAGGTGCAGCTTGCCCTTTAAATGTCTACATCTTCGAGTTTGTTGCAGGGAGCCTGTTACCCTCATTGTTATGGGTTAAAAAATATGGAGGGTGTTGTATAGCTTGTTACCGTTGAATCTTATATTGTGTATTTTCGGTCAAATAAAGGAGTCTTGAGTCTGAGTCTGAGTCTGAGTCAGCCTTTTGTGACAGGGTACGAAATATGGAGGGCTGTTGTTTCCACTGGCAAAATGAGACGTACATGAAAGTAACCAAACTGACAATTAAAATGAAACTCGTAATTAAAGTAACAAAATGTAAGTAAAAATTTTAAAAATGAAAATGGGAAAGTATAATTAAGCAGTTAAAATAAAACCATATTAAACAACAAAATATGGAATATTTGTCTGTTTGTTTCCTTTTATTGATTAATGATTCATTTACGTGATTTACACAGTGGTACAAAAAAGGAGAGAGAGAGAGAGAAAATGATTCAGCAGTCAAAATATTGATTCTGTCATGTTTTTAACTAAGTGGGTCTTAGTGTGTTCAGGTGTAGCATTTTTTCTTTTTTCCCCTTTAGTCTTTATGTTAATATGTTATTGATACCCCCAAAAGTATAGTTTAATAGGTGTGAAGGTGAAAATAAGAGTACTATGTGATGTCAAAGTGTGTGGAATAGTAACGGTGGTAGGTCTGCTGTAGGTTTCCGTCAGCTGCCTTTAAGGATTTAAGGTACCATGAGGCATACCCAGCTTTGATTGGAGATTTGCAGAGAAAATTTATGGGACAATTTAGATGTCCCTTCAGCTTGGAACTGTACAACATTGTCATCAGTATCTTTTTACAGGTTTAAATTAAGACATTAAGAAAAGGCGTTCTTCTTCTGGGTCTGTGTGTGTTTTCTAGGTGTGTTTATTACGCAATTAATCACAGATTTCTTCATCTTTGCACCAATTTGTAGATTACCAGGAACATAATGTTCTGTATCTATAGGCCAATACCGACAGGTCAAAAGTAAGAATGTTTTACATTAAGGCAGCCAAGTATAGGTCTGTGTAACTTGTCGTGGCAGCAGACATTGGGCCCATCTGATGGCAGAAACAAACCAAACTTGATTGTGTTTGAAGTGCTTCAGTAAACCAGCTGATAGTTTGTTTGTAGTTGTATTGTAAGGGTTGAATTTTGAACAGGAGTGAAAGTGCATTACATCCCTAAAAAATTCTTTATTTAAATCTGTAAAGAATAGTGAATTATTCCATGTTTGGGAGAAGATGTGCACACTGTGGGAGATGATGTGCACAGTGTGGGAGAAGATGTGCACACTGTGGGAGATGATGTGCACAGTGTGGGAGAAGATGTGCACACTGTAGGAGATGATGTGCATACTGTGTGCAAGTCTTAACAAGGAACTTAATATTCATAGACATATTTCAGTATATATGGCGAGTACTGTGTTAGACCCCTGTTTGGAACATAACTAGGAATTTACTGATCTTAGACTTTTTATGGCAAACGTGTAGGGTATTGTCAGGGACTGGAATTTACCACATTTAGAAAATACACATTCCTTCCACACTCTTGACCGAATTCCGCGACTTACCGCAACTTCGCAAGTGGTAATTTTGTAGGGCAAAATGTATCAAAATCTTGAAATCATGCAGTATTTTGTAGTAAAAAGGGCTTGCAATATGGTAATTTAGTCTATCCCTAGTGCAGGCTACCTGCTGCAACATTGTAGTACATCAAGGATTGTCACGGTCAGATCAAGGCACCATAATTACAGTACTGTTGTCATTAGAAATGGGTTTCCTTCCAGAGTGCTTGGAATTGTTAATCTTTTCACAAATAATTGCATTCACTTTTGGGTTTTTTCTGTGCATGCTGTCAGGCTCAAATTACTTTTGCTACTTTGTACATATGTTGGAACTTTTTGCGCAGGAATGGAACGACATGAACTCACTTATGCGAGCTTGGAGAAAAGCGTGTTCATCACAGTGCTCGTGTTTCTATTACATAATCATGTTCACTCTGAACCTGATGCAGTGATGACCACTTGTGGTCTCCCAGTGCCAGTCGCTGTGTGTGCTACATCTCTAACAGTGTATATATGTATTCTGCAGTAATTTGTTTGAAGTGACTGTTGCTGCATATGTGATTGATTTCCACAGTGCAAAATCTTATTATCATGTATATTTTACAGCTTATTTACAATTAGTGGTTAGATTTTTTGAAGACAGAACTGAAATGTTTGGAAAAAACAATGCTATGTGCAAATGGAGTCTGGGCTCAAGACGTTCCCTTCATCGATGCCAAATGTACTGTGAATATCCTTCTGCATGTCTTTCAATCATAACAGAAAGCTTCAGAAGAACTGTCTAAGTCCTTATCTTATGAAAGTAACAAAAGTTTTTACATGTTAATAGATTAACAGCATCAAAACAGCCAGATTTGCCACTTTTATCGTACCCTGCAGCCATGCTTTTCACCCAGGGCATGGTGAGGAGATCTGCATAGAAGTATACGTCAAAATGATCATTGGGAAATCGCCATGCTCCTATTGGTCTACGTGACTAATCTTCAGCATTAATTATCCAAATAAGTCACATGACAATCTGACTACATCACCATCAGCCAATAGAAAAGATTGTTTGAATAACTTTTCTAACCTTTGAAACAGTAATGTTTGGCACAGATTAACCACATTCCAGTCACATTTAGCTAATGAGAGAGCATTTTACTGATGCAGACGAAGTTCTGAACTTCCCAATGATACCAAACATGTGGTGTTTACTGCAGGTGATCTAGTCATACGGAAGGCACAAAAAAGTGCAATTTTAGCACTATTTTTACATTGTTTAGCCAATTTTCAACCGTTAAAGTGCACAATATGCATTGTGCAAGGTACATTAGCCATCAGTTTAATTAAATTTAATATTTTTATGTGGCAGTAAGATATTGATGTAGACATAAAAATACTGCAACATATTGTTAGTCATATATTATAAGATTATCTGGAAAACACACCACCAGGTTTTGTGAATATACGCAGATAATTCCACATGTTGAGCAATGATTTGTTGTACTTAACAGGGAATCCATTTCTAATCACAACTAAAAATCTTTCGCATGCATGGTTCTAATAGTTTTTTACATTTTTGCTGTTTTTGCTGATCTTGTGCTCAATTATTAAAATCTGCATGTAAAGCCCATTTCCCTAAAAAAAAACACTTCTTTTCCACAGTTGCAGTAAATGCCTGTCCCTGCACTGTGTAAAACTCCTGTGTGGAACATAACATAGGAACTTATTGATCTGATAGACTTTTTATGGCAAACATGTAAAGTACTATGTAATACTCCTGTGTGGAACATAGAAAGGAACTTAGTGATCTTAGACATATTATGGCAAACATGTAGAGAACTGTGAAACTCATATGTGGGACACAACATGGAATTCAATGATCTTAAACTTTTTATAGTAAACATGTAGAGAACTGTGTAAAATTCCCATGTGGAACATGGCTAGGAACTTAATGATCGTAGACTTTTTTATGGCAAACATGTAGAGAACTGTAAAACTCCTATGTGGAACATAACTAGGAACTTAATGATCTTAAACCTTTTATGGTAAACATGTAGAGAACTGTGTAAAATTCCTATGTGGAACATAACTAGGAACTTAATGATCTTAAACCTTTTATGGTAAACATGTAGAGAACTGTGTAAAACTCCTATGTGGAACATAACTAGGAACTTAATGATCTTAAACCTTTTATGGTAAACATGTAGAGAACTGTGTAAAATTCCTATGTGGAACATAACTAGGAACTTAGTGATCTTAGACTTTATTATGGCAAACATGTAGATAACTGTGTAAAATTCCTATGTGGAACATAACTAGGAACTTAGTGATCTTAGACTTTTTTATGACAAACATGTAGATAACTGTGTAAAGCTCGTATGTGGGAGATAACTAGGAACTTCATGATCTTAGACTTTTTTAGGCAAACATGTCAAGAACTGTGTAAAACTCCTATGTGGAACATAACTAGGAACTTAATGATCTGAGACTTTTCATAGCATACATGTAGAGAACTGTGTTAAACCTCTGTGTGGACTTCTTAATTTCAGGATAAGGTCTTGTGTAACAGTCGTGTACAGAAAACAAGAGCTCCATTGTGGGTAACAATGGAGATGATAACCAAAGCACCGCTGTCTGACATCAGAAAGGTGGACGAGAGATCCTGAATTACTTCCTGGCAGAAAACTTTGATGCTGAGTCCAATTTCCAGGAATATCTAAGAACATCAGAGAAAAGGCTGATACTTGGCACTTACATCAGTGAGAGATCCAGATTTTTTTCCAGACAGAGAACACTGATGTTGAATCTCACAGTTCCCAGATTTTTTCAGGAATATATCTAACAACATCAGAGAAATATGGGCTAGATGATGAGAAGAATTCTTACCTGTGTATGAGGTCATGGCATGACGTAGTTGACATTTTTTGTGAAACGTATCAAAATTGACCAGAACCTGATACCTTAACTGTATGCTGTCATTACTGGTGCTGTTGTCTGTTGGATATGGTTGCAGACGAGTACATAGAATGAAAGGATGGGCATCCCCAGGTAGACACGATACCACAGTTTAAGCAGTGCGATACCCCAGGTGGAAATAGTGAAACATTGCGGGGAAAAAAAAGGATACCACAAGTGGAATTAGGAAATGGGATAACCTAGGTGGAGATAGGATATCCCAGGGTGCAGCAGGATACTACAGGCCAAATGTCATAGGTGGCAGTGTGTAGCAGTTATGAAACACTGTGTCCTTGAAGTATAACCAGAGTCGTCCTGGACACCATGTCAGAGTCGCACCCAGCAAGCCATTAAGTGTTTAGCTGGCTTCCAAATTAGGTGATAAGTGTGGAATACATCATCCACATCACCCTACCTTCACTGGAGTTTGTTGCAGAGTCGTGGTTATGTCTACCAAAGTATACCACATGGGAAATCTTTGGAGGGGTACTCTTTACAAGGATGTGTCAAGTTGAAAACATTACTGCAAACTTAAAAAAAATGTCTGGGAAGATGCACATTGATTGCTGAGAGTAATCCCCGATCTGGAGCAGAGCGGATGTATGCTACAGCTATCATCACCCACCCACAGCAACCACCAGTGTATAATACCAGGCAATGATTTCACTTTAATGACATGTGTTCAGTGTTATAGGTGTACACTATTAAAGTGTCGTCTTTTTCCATTTCCCATACTGCAATATGATACAATGACAGAGCAGGAGAGAAGTGCTGTTTTTGTGATCTGTGTGTTGAACTTTGATCTGCTATGCTTCACAACTACTCATTGAGACTTTCATTGTGGTTAGTTTAGCTTATTTCACTATTTACTTTCAACTGTTTGTCTAACATAACCATGGTATACACTGGGGATGACTGCAGTCATTTATATGGATCTTGGTGTGGACTTTGATATATTGCAAAGCATTCATTTTATTTGCTGTCCCAGTAAAATCTGCAGTCTCAGATTTTTTTCCATGTAGAAATTTTTAAACTATGTTAGAAATTTGGATTGCTGTTACTTGAGATTGAAATTCAACGGTTGTGGATGTATGAGGTTGTGATGATGTCGGCCACATGGCTCCGTGGGTGCAAACAGGCACCTGTCCACTTAACTTGTACCGCAGCTGGATAAATGTGAATAAGAAGACAGTGAAGAGTGTACGCGTTACTGCACAGGCTTCCATGGTACTTTGTGTGAGAGGATACTGCGGGGCTCCTTGCTGACCTGTATACATGGAGAACCTGGATTACTTGTGGGATGTATGGGACTCGGAACTGCCAGAAATCAATGCCTATGCAAACCTGCCGTCTACGTCGCAGGAAATGCTGGAGGACTCATGTAGGTTTATATGTCTGGTGTAGTCCATTCCATGTCAAGATACCATCTGTGTGTATTGTCATGTCTGATGTGCCCAAACCACACCCCATTGTGTTGTGGGTGCATCCACTCGCATTTTGTGGCTCAATCTCATGCTACACACCACTGCAACGTGTGTGAGTGCCGGCACTTCAATGATTTTGCCTTGTGTTGTACCAACGTACCACGTCCACTTGCACCTTACTACAGCCACGCACTCCATTGTGTCCTTTTCCTCTGCATTGTTACTTGTTTATATCACTGAGAATACATGTATTTTTAACTGAAATTGTCACGATTTCAAGGTTTTAGAAACGTCATGGAAGGTTTGTGTTCATGTTAAATTAATGTTAAAGTACTTTGTTGTGTGTTTGTATTTTCAGTTTTGTGCCCCCAGCAAAGTATATGCAGCAAAAAAAAAACAAAACAAAAAAAAAAACCTACTGTAGTGTAACAAAGTCAGCTCCTGATTTGCTCACCTCTGCACCAAGGGTCTCTTAATGTTTGCCCACCTGGTATACCCTGTATATGGTGTAATCAAAAATTTTAATGAATGCATTGATATTTGTTGTAAATGAGCCAGAATCCATTGTGGTAGCATAGAAGTAACCTAGTATTACCTACCAGGTTGGCCTTTTGTATTGCCCTCTGATGGTCATCCAGAGGACCTAACTCTATACTTATATGTCTGTGCGCCGACACAGACATGCTGTTTTTGTTGGGTCTCTTTGTTTCTTTATTCTTCTGATTCTTCTGTACCAGTAATTTTGTCCAACAATTTTCTCAGACGCTATTACCCTTAGAAACTCCAAACTTGGTACAATTATAGATTCATGTATGAATTTTTGTCTTTTTGCAAATACAGATGAGTGCATTTAAAACTGTTAAAATTACGGCCATTTGAAATTTTAAATCTTGAATATCTTCAAAACTATTATATGTAGAGGTGCCATTCCACTTCTATTTATAGGTTTGTGCTGTAGGTGCATCCTGTGAACCACAAATAAAAGCTATAGAATTTTAATTTATGCTAATTAGGCCAGCAGCACTTGGAAAGTGTAATTTAAATGTTGCATATCTTCAAAACTATTATAGGTAGAAGCACAATTGCCAGTTTGATTGATAGGTTTGTGCTGAAGGCACATCAAATAAATCACAAACAGAAGCTGTAGCATTTAAACGTAGGCAAATTTTGGAGGCACATAGTCTTATTTGCTAACTAGCAAATCTTCTTGTCTAATTTCAGAGTGCTCTGTGTTGGTGTAGGTTAATTTGAGTTTTGAAAACAGTTGCCTTTGAAAGTCGGGATTGAGGTTTCACAAATACTTGCTAAAGAACATCCGTCAGCAAAGCCACTTTTTCAGAGTTCAGGCCCGGGCTCCTTCATGCTTACAACAACAAATTCCAAACTAGAAAGCATTAACCAAGAGACACCAGTGTATGTTCACATGCACATGGCTGATCTGTTAAAATACTGATCCCCACACCCATTCATAAATGTCTGGTAATTGTTACTTGCAGCTAAAGTGAAGCATTATTAAGTTTCTGAACATGCTCAATGCAAACAAATATTTGAATTCCTGTGATTTAATGAGGACCTAGGCGACTGGGGCCAAAAGTTGCAAGTTTGAGTCTCGCTTGTTCTGAACATAAAATAGAGGACAGAAGTTACAAATGCACATTTTGTTGATGATACATGTATACCTGAAGGCCACAGCAAGGATGAGGGCACATTTTCCCACCACCATCCATTTGTACTAGAGCTTACAATGTACATGCATGCACTTTTTATATGCATTCATCTGTTTTAAGTGAAATTGTGCAATCAACCCGATTTTATATATTGGCTCAGCAACACAAGCTATTGTGACCACCAGTATGCCATGGGAACCTCATTTTGAAGTGGAGTACTATTGCAGCAGGCATTCTACACCTATTTGTTCTGCTTCCTTGTTATGTCCTGTTCCCCCTTGTAAGAGGAGGAGGCATACAGCAGTCACTTTGTCCATCTGTCTGCAAAATGTCTGCACTATAACTTGAGAAGTTTTTGAGCCAGGTCTTTCATGTTACGTAATGTTATAATTGATTGTAAGGGTTAAGTTAAGTTGAAAGATGGGTGACCTAGACCCAATTCCCAAGGTCACAGAGCCAATTTGGTTTTTGCATAACTATAGAAATTTTTAGGCCACATTTAGGGTTTTCATAGTGCACAGGGTTATAGTCCTTTATATGGTAGGTCAGGTTTGAAGATGAATGACCTTGACCCAATTTCCAAGGTCACAAAGCCATATTTAAGATTTGATTTCCACATGATAACTGGAGAATTTTTTCTGCTAGGGCTTTCAATGTAAGGCACAGGATCATAGTTCTCTATAGGGCTGGGTCAAGTTTCAATGGGTGATATTCATCCATCTGTTGATCTGTCTGTCCACAGTGTTTCTACACTGTAACTTCACATTTTGATCTGCGGCTTGCATGTTGGACAGGTTTATAGTCCTCCAGGTAAAGTTTGAAGTTGGATGAATTGGGCCTAATTCCTAAGGTCACAGAGCCACATTAATGAATTTAGTTTCTGCATGATCACTTGTGAAGTTTATGAGCACTGGTTTTCAGATTGCACAGTATTATAGTCCCCTATAAGAGCTAACTTAAGTTCAAAGATATCATGTTGCACAGGCTCCATCTGTCCATCTGTCATTCCATCCATCCATCTCTGATTGCATTTTACTTGTGATTAAATGTAGTTCTTCCAGAATATGCTCTGTATACCTCTGACTTGAGAACTGGCTGTGTGAATCAGAATTAAGTTTAAACATACATGTATTTATTGGTACAAGAAACAGATGAACTGTCATGAGCAGTGTTTATGGTCAGACCAAAGTCATTCTTGGTGGTGGAAGCCACAATGCAGTGCTAGCAGACAATGTCTGCCACCAAGAATGCCCAAGTTCTGACCATCAAGACATGCAAAATGTTTCTTTTTTTGTTGTTGTTGTATTTATCCCCAAATATTTCAGTGACAAAGCATCTTTCATTATGGTAAAAGAACAACAGAGGGAACATTTTAAGTGCAAAAAGCATCTGTTAATGCTGCAATCACAGCATTCCATTAGAGCACGCATGAATATTTAATCATAGACAAAGTGAGCAGTGACTTCATCCACGTGTCACAAGGGCCAAAGTAATGATGTCATTGAGGCGATTTCTTGTTACAAGAAAGCATGCATGTAAATCGTCTTCATATTTTCATCTGATAGCTGATATCATGGGATTAAGAATAGACCTACTCAAGTTGCAAAGCCAGTCAACTGGGCCCACGATCTGGCTGCAGTTGTTACTGTTCATGATCAGCAGTGACTGTCCATTGTTAACCAGCACAATAAGCATGGTAATGGAAAGTTCACAGTTCAAGGACAACACGTGTGCTGATTTTGTTTGGAAACTACATTTTCAGGTTTGTACAGAATATTGGTAAAGTAAATAACCATGCTGGGGAGGCTTGCAAACTTGCACCTTTAATGGTATTATGTGGCAACCATAAACAGTGACCACATTTAGTTATCTTGGGCAATGGGTAAATAGAAATGACCCGCTGTCTACTTAGAAACATAGCCATGTGCTTCAGGTTGCCTCTGTTAGCATTATTAGCCTTATGTAGCAGGTATGTACAAGGCAAGTATTAAGATATAGTTTTTGTTAAGACAAGGCCTTTCCTTAAATGTTAACATGAACATCGTTTTCTGTGCAAATGGTGTTTCCACTTCCTTCAATTAGCAATCGAAGTCACTATGATCACTTCCCTTCACAGAAAACATGTGCACAGGGATTCAGGTGAAGGAACCTGATGCCTATCACTATGACAGCTGGTGACATCATTTAAAGGTCCCACCATGCCTATCACTATGGCAACTGGTGACATTATTTAAAGGTCCCACCATGGGGCTCTTTTTAGGTGGTAGTTCACATGTTACACTGTTGCATTTGGAAGTGAAAGTATTTTCTGTGGCTTTGTGTCAACCTTTCTGAAGTTAAAAAATGCTTGGAGATGGAGGAGTCTGTTTGACAGACAGGGAGAAAAAGGTTAATATGTATGGACCACAGGATTATGACACAGTTGGAGTAGGGTAAACTCACAAGAAACACTTTTTCTCATCAGTCTCCTTTGAGCCAGGAGATTTCTCAGTAAAGTCTTCTTTGTTTTATTTTTTTTTTCATGCGTAACATTTCTTGTTCATTGGTGATGTTGAATTTTTTGTCAAATCTGTATGAGCAAGCAAAGTGCAACAGTTGGGGACAAAAGTTCCAGGACTCTCGGACAAAGAATGAATTTTGGTCAGTACAGAGTTACCATGCATGAGGAAACATACATAATGGTACAGGTTACTGTGGAAACACATACAAACTGGGTCTAATCTAATGCTTGGTGTTACTCTGATTACAGTCCCTGTAAATCAGAGTTATTATGCTCCCCCCCCCCCCCCGAAGGATGATGGGACATACAGCAATTACTTTGTCCATGTGTGTGTGTGTGTGTCCAGGCTGACAGTTTTCACACGATAACTATAAAAGTTTTTAGCTTTGGGCTTTCATATTGTGCATGCCTATAGTCCTGAATATATCGGCCGAGTTCGAAGATATGTACCATGACCCAATTCCCAAGGTCACAGAGCCATTTTAATGAATTTGGTTTTCAGGCGATTACTTGAGAAGTTTTTGACATAGCCCTGTCAAATTGCAGCTGAGTATAGTCCTACATAGAGTCTCACATGAGTTTGAAGATGTGTGACCTTGACCCTATATCCAAGGTTATAGAGCCATTTTAGTGAATTTGGTTTTCACGTGATAACTTGAAAAGTTTTTGATATACGCCTGTCAAATTGCAATTATTGACAGTCCTACATAAGGTTTCAGATGAGTTCAAAGATGGGTGACCTTGACTTAATCCCCAAGGTCACAGATCCATTTTAGTGAATTTGGTTTTCAGGCGATAACTTGAGAAGTTTTTGACATAGCCTTGTCAAATTGTAGTTGATGACAGTCCTACATAAGGTCTTGAATAAATCCAAAGATGGGTGACCTTGATCCTATTCCCAAGATCACAGCCATTTTAGTGAAGATGGTTTTCACTTGATAACCTGGAAAGTTTTTACATAGGGCTTTCATATTGCACATGCTTATAATTGTAAATAAAGTCTCTGACAGATCAAAAAATGGATGACCTTGCCCTAATCCCAAGATGACACAGCCATTTTAGTGAATTTGGTTTTCAGGCAATAACTTGGAAAGTTTTGTGTATAGGCTTTTATATTGCACATGCTTATAGTCCTAAACCAGGAAAGATGATTTGCTGCATAGCAAATCAGTGTGTGTGTCTTCAAAGCATATCGGTATGGCAATGTACAACTTTTCCATAAAACAGGAGTAGAAGTTGGAATGGCATCTCTATCTATTATAGCTTTGAAGTTATTCAAGATTTAAAATTTCTAATGGTCCTTTTTTTACATTATTTAAATTGCTACAACTTTTATTTTTAATTCATTAGGTGATTAGGTACCAATGGTCAACAACCCCCTAGTAGAAGTTGGAATGACATCTCTATTATACTGTTGAAGATATTCAAGATTGAAAATTTCAAATTCAGAAAGAAAAAGAAAGAAAGAAAGAAAGAAAGAAAGAAAGAAAGAAAGAAAGAAAGAAAGAAAGAAAGAAAGAAAGAAAGAAAGAAAGAAAGAAAGAAAGAAAGAAAGAAAGAAAGAAAGAAAGAAAGAAAGAAAGAAAGAAAGAAAGAAAGAAAGAAAGAAAGAAAGAAAGAAAGAAAGAAAGAAAGAAAGAAAGAAAGAAAGAAAGAAAGAAAGAAAGAAAGAAAGAAAGAAAGAAAAGTGTGTGTTGACACACACATTTTAATGATAGAATGCATGAGCAGGGATCTTGAGCATTTCCTGGACTGTTTAATTGTATATAAATAACGTAGTGAAAAATGTTTTCTTTAAGAGCCACTGAACTGACTGGTGTCCAGAAAGAAAACATTAACTTAAAATTAAATTACCAAACAGACATAGCCATTCAATCAATGCAGCCAATGTTTATATGACAAAATTAACTCATTCAGGGATGAACGCAAAGGATATGCTCTTTGCTAATTCTTTCAAATTTGCATTGCTAATACAATGTGTGAAACAAATAGAAAAGGTCAGAATGTCACAAATCATGAGCAGATATTATATTCTATTATGATTGTCAGAAATTTTAAATCAGAACCCCCTCATTTAAAAGATAAGAATACTCAGTATATCCCTTTGATACAAATTTTACTGACAGTAAATGAAGACTTCTGTCCTGAATGAGTCAAGGGATGCCGCATTTTCAAAGGGTCATTTTGATGTCACATCTTGTAAAATATATACCAGGATTATGGCTTGTTTGCAGTTTAATTGAGATGTGACACCCCTGTAAAAATGTCCCAAAGGTCCTACAATGTTGATGAAGTCTCTGGATTATGAGTGAAATCTATTGGGGTAATAAAATACACATAAACTTAAGAGGAAAGGGTAGGGTTTATTTTGATGTGGTTACACTTGCCAGGACTTTAAATTAAGCTGGCCATTTGATACCAATCATTCACTGTCACTGGTCATGTGTGTTTGGTGGGATGGCAGACACACAGCAGGGCCAGCTCCACAGTAAAATGGTGTCCCTGCAGCCAGATTATTTTGTAAAAAATCCAATTATTTGAGGCTACAAAAGTGAAAATAAAACCCATATAAATGTCTACAGCAGCACCCATGTGGACCTGTTTACAAACACCACTAATTATAGCAGCCGGGTTGAGTGGCAGGGCAAAGAGATCAGTGATAGGCTGTTTGGCCCATCAGCACTCTGGTCACAACTAATGAGACGGCCCCCAGAGCTCAGGTTAGGTGGAATGCACTATATATAACATATTGAAGATTCAAAACTTTAATTAGCCCTGATTTGCATAATTTTGAAAAGCATGACCTCTCATTATAAAAAGGCCAGCCTTTATCTATAGAAGTATAATTGTGCCATGTTTGGAGTTTCTACGTGTTATACTTTTCAAATGAAATGTCGGACAAATTTGCCTGTAAAGAAAGGAAGAAAGAAGAAAGAAAGAAAGAAAGAAAGAAAGAAAGAAAGAAAGAAATAAAGAATTCCTAGAAAAACAGAAAAGTGTGTGCTGACACACACACTTTAATAAGGTCTCTGACAGAGCGATTTTAGTGAATTTGGTTTTCACGGGATAACTTGAAAAGATTTTTGCATAGGGCTTTCATATTGCATATGCTTAAAGTCCCGAATTAGGTCTCGGACGAGTTTGAAAATGGGTGACCTTGACCCAATTTCCAAGGTTACAGAGTGATTTTTGTGAATTTGGTTTTCACGCAATAACTTAAAAACTTTTGTGCATTGGGTTTCATATTGCACATGTTTCTTGTCCTGCATAAGGTCGCAGACAAGTTTGAAGATTGGTGATATTTGACCCAATTTACAAGGCCACAGAGCCATTTTAGTGAATTTGGTTTTCACACGATAAGTTGAAAAGTTTTTAACACAGACCTTTCTTATTGCACATGGTTTTAATCTGACATACATCAATGTAACGTCAGAGACTAGTTGGAAGATGGATCACCTGGACCCAAATCCAAAGATCAGAGAGCCGTTGGGTGTGGGTGTGGGGGTGGGGGGTTGGTATAGATCTATAAATATCTGATTGCGTTTTAATTCCTTTTAAGGAACTCAATGGAAGGAAGAAGTTTCTTGTGTAAACGCCCCCTTAGGCAACAAAGGTCTCCCAGGCAATATGTTCGACAAGTTTTGTGGTTGCTTTCAATGGAGGCTGCTCAAGTTGATGTGCTCCTCCAATTGACCAGGGCAGTTGTACATATACTGTAACCGTGATGTCAAATACTATACCATGTGCTGTAACAATGCGATATACTCTAACCATGATGTTATAAACCATAGCATATGCTGTAACCATGATGTCATAAGCCATGGCATATGCTGTAACCATGATATCATAAGCCATGCCATATGCTATATCAATGACTTGTATGCTGTCACCATGCATAAGCTGTGCTATAGCTGTTACCATGATGTCATAAGCTGTGAAATATGTTGTAACCATGTTACAAGTTATGCCATATGTGGAAAGTAGGATACCATTGACATGTCACATGCTGTAGCCATAATTGTGTAAACTGTGCCATTTGCTATAATCATGGTATTGTATGCAATGCCACAGTGCTGTATGCCAATTATGGCAGGAATATTACTTGAGTTATAATCACACAACCGTGTCTGTAACCATAAGTGTTACAAGTAAGTTCATCAAGATGCATTGTCAATGATAAAGATAAAAATGCGTGTATATGTATGCAGCACTTAAATTATTTAAACTATCTGATACAACAGTGATACAGTGGGCTTAAATTTTGTAAAGGATAGTCAGTCCTTCATAATTAGAAAGACATCCCTTCCACTTGGGCAGGTCCAAATGTAGTCACATAAAGTAGATGAAGCTGTGGTGCATTTTGACTTGTCTTTTCCTTCATGATAGCCCCAGTACTGGTCCTTCATGATAGCCCTAGCTCTTGACCTTCATGATAGCCCTAGCTCTTGGTTTTCATAACAGTCCTAGCTCTTGACCTTCTTGATAGCCCTAGCTCTTGACCTTCATGATAGCCCTAGCTCTTGGTTTTCATAACAGCTAGCTAGTCCTAGCTCTTGACCTTCTTGATAGCCCTAGCTCTTGACCTTCATGATAGCCCTAGCTCTTGGTCTTTATGATAGCCCCGGCTCTTGGGCTGTTTATTGGCTTTGAGCAGAATCCTTCCACAATCAAATCCTGGCTGCAGAAATCAGATTCTTTACCAAAAAGAACCTCAGTTACTGACAAACTGAATTAAATTCCTGGTTTAGTCCAGTGTGTCTCAAACGTCATTATCAGTTCAAAGTTGCCCTTAGTGAAAAAAACCTCACCGTTCCAGAATTTCTGCTGAATATCAAACCTGTATTGTCAATCAAAAGTCATTGAACAAGTTGTTACCTCAAGAATTAAGCACCATATGACAGAAAAAGCATTTGATGAACTATTTCAATCTGCCTACAAACAGTTTCATAGCACAGAGACATTACTCTGGGTACAGAACAGTAACCTTTGTGCCTCAGATAAAACAATGCAATCCTCTGTCTGCTGCATTTGATATAGTCAATCACCACATACTGCTAACGTGTCTACAACAGTGTGTAGACATGTGTAGGCCTTGCCCAAATAAGATCTTATTTCCCTGACAGCAGTCAGTATGTCAAAATAGATGGCTGTTCATAACAAAATCAAAACCTTCTAAGTTATGCATACATATAAAAAGAGAACTCCACCCGTGCCCCCCCTCCCCAACCCACTGAAAGTCTCCACTTTTCACTTTATACAAATCATATACTTTGTTAGTTAACTGTCTTTAAGATTTTTACATGTGTATGTGGAATAGTCCCCAGGGCACAATGTGTGTGAAAATCAGCAAAGTGGGGGGGGGGGGGGGGGAGGGTGGAGTGTATGCTTGACTGCACATGGGCTAACTGCAAGACAAAGTCTGATACCACACCTTGCAAACAGGCTATGCAAAGTACAGTGTCAGGGAGCCTTCCTGTGCATGTCAGGTCACACTTGGTCATTGTTTTAACACACTTTTCTTGTGTAATGTGGACAAAAATTGGGCTACGCTTGGGTATAAAATCATGGTTGATCCGGGGTCAGGTATGGATTGATTCATTCATTGGTGGTCAAGCCATCATGCCTCGGCCATCAAAAATGGACAGAGTGAGAGCATATTGAAACTGGTGAGAGCTGCAGATCGCTTGTGAGGGAGTCCACCTCAAGACTATCAATAAGCTGTTCTAAAAATTCTGCCAAACGAATCATATCTGAGAACTTCCACAACAAGGACAACCAACGTTGACCAGTAAGCAACAAGAGCAATTTGTTGTCAATTCAGCACTAAGATGCAGGACTCGTACCATTTAAGACATCCAACAACAGATGCAAATGGCTCATCCAATTCAGGGTTGAATCTGCACCCACCCAATGCAGAACAGATTGCACACTGTTGGTTTGAGGCTAAGGTCTATGGTAAGAAACAGATGCTGACCATTGGCCTTAAGGTTGCTGGATTCCAGTGGGCAAGATGGCAGTCTGTAGCACACAGGCAGAATGGGGCACTGTGCTGTTTACTGAGGAATGTCGCTTCTGCCTGCACAGAAATGATGAGTGGGTGTGGGCCAGGAGGAGACCAAGAGAGGGGTGTGCCACATGCTGTGTACAGCCCACTGTTGCCCTTGGAGGTGGCAGCATCCTGGTCTGGTCAGGCATCTTGGCCAATGGCAAGACTGACCTAGTCATACTAAATGGTACCATGACTGCCAGACGCTACATCACTGAGATCCTGCTGCTGCACAAGCTACCCATATGATGGTGCTACTGGTATCATATATATATATATATATATATATATATATATATATATATATATATATATATATCCTGATTCAGGACAATGCAAGACCACATGTTGCTGCTGAAGTAGGGGACTTCCTAGACAGGGAGTCAGGGGAGATATAATGGAGTAGCCAGCCTGTTCTCCTATACAGGGAGACAGTGGAGGTAATGGAGTGGCCAGCCTGTTTTCCTAGACAAGGAGACAGTGGAGGTAATGGAGTAGCCAGCCTGTTCTCCTATGCAAGGAGACAGTGGAGGTAATGGAGTGGCCAGCCTGTTCGCCTATACAGGGAGACAGTGGAGGTAATGGAGTGGCCAGCCTGTTCTCCTATACAGGGAGACAGTGGAGGTAATGGAGTAGCCAGCCTGTTCTCCTATACAGGGAGACAGTGGAGGTAATGGGGCCAGCCTGTTCTCCTAGACAAGGAGACAGTGGAGGTAATGGAGTGGCCAGCCTGTTCTCCTATATGGAGTCATCGGAAGAGAAACATCAGAGAAGACATGTCCTGACAACGATTTTGCCGACATATGACACTATCTTTTGCAGGAGTCGAACAATGTACCTCGGAGGCTGATCAGGAAGTTGATATACATAAGAAAGTACTGCCAGCAGTGTGTTGACATTGTAGAGGGCACACAACCTATTGACTAAAAACAATACTAAGCCTTTACTGACATAGGACTTTCCACTGACCAGTTCAATGGGTCAAATGTTGTTTTGTTGGAAAAGAAAAAAAGACTTCACCTTGAATGCTGCTGTTCCCTACGGGACAATAATGCGAACCTGTGATTCAAATTTTGTGTGATCCTTCTCCGTGTGCAGTGACACGTAACTTTGTTTCTTCAGGATTTGTGTCGCAGTGTAAATCCAAGGTACACACATTATGTAATGAAATTCAAATATTGCCAAAATATCCATTGGTTTGTTTTAAATGTTGAATTTTATAACAAGAGACTTTTTTTTGGACTAGCATATATTTTGTACCCCAAGGATTGGTACTAGGTCCACTTCTGTTCACTATACCCTGCTGCTGAGAGATCTTTAGCCAAAACATGGGTTGTTGTTTAATCTATATGCTGATAAAACCCAATAGGGGCCTAACGAAATCGTAGTTCCCCCTTTTGTCACCTTATCATGAAGATGGAGCGCATGACTGAATTCATAGTTATGCTGGTCTGCTGTTACCAAGTGGGACACGCTATGAACACGTTTTCGTGACCACAGCGGAAACTTAAGACAAGTGTAAAACTGTGGAACGTAACCCCACACATCCATGGATATTTGTCAAGATTTGACAATTTCCACAAAACACCGTTTAATCTCGTCGCATGATCCTGGTGGTCAAAATTGGAAAACTAAATTTTGTTAGGTTGGTATTGGATATCACCCATAAGTTTGTTGAACCAATAGCCAGTGAGATAGCAAAAATTAGAATGGAAAACTGCACCAGAGATTCAACAGTGGATGCTAATAAACAAACTCATGTTAAATGATAATAAAATAGTGTTACTGGTATAGATTCTTGGAATACAAAAGCAAGCACGGTAGTCAATATGTTAACTGTGTGTAGTAAATTATGAAGGTAAAACAAGCAGCAAGGACTGGGGGACTGTTGTTTGGTTCTGCCATGTCCATGGAGAATCGCGCAAGTGCAGTGTGAAAAAACACATTCTTTCATTTGTCCTCTGCAGTAAGAATATGGATACAGGTCAGTTATGATGCTTGTGCCTCATTGGTGCATGCTTTGGTCACTTCCACATTGGACTATTGCAATTCCCTGCTTTATGGACTCTTTAAGCCTACTTGGGCACATATAAAGTGTGCAGAACTGTGTCTCTCGACTGGCAGCCTTGTCTAGGAATGGATCACATGACTCCAGCTTTAAAGCAGTTGTATTGGCTGCCAGTAAAGTCCTGCATGTCTAGGAAAAGGGATCACATAACTCTAACTTTAACTCACACCATACTATGGTCACAGGCCTTGGTCAGTGGTTCTGGCACTGCCTGGCAAGTCATGCTGCAGCTGCCCTTGTCAAATTCTGTAACATTGTGTGACCTGGACCTATTTTTCAAGGTTATTAAGTACTTAAGAAAAGGCTGCCAAGTTCAGTATGTTCATAAAGAACAAGGGGAGTGATATCAAATGTACGCTAAACATGCTAAATGTGTGTTCATGGTGAAGTTTGATAGGATGACCTTTAATTTCTCAGAGTCATGGAGGGAATGCATTTCAGGAAATGAAGTTTTTGTGATGTTCATTAGATTATATGTCAAGAAAACATTAGGCCCATGGTCTTCTTGTTTGTCTTTTTGCTTAGTTTGATTAAGTTTGTTAATTTGACACTGGGATGTTTTAATTTTTGTGGAGTTTTCTGACTTGATTACAGCCATATCAGCATTAATATTGTATATAGGTAATACAGCATAATATTAGGGTAATGGTGCTTTCTGGGTGCATGGTTACAGCTCAACATGTAACAGAATGTAGTTTCTTTTCGGGTGTCTGGGTCACCGTGACATATTCTTGTAAAATCATGTCCGGGCTATTTTTCCTTTTATCTCTAACTTATTTTGACTTACAATCATGAAACTTTGCACATCTCTGTATCTGAACACAAGATTGTATCATGTATAAAAGTAGGTCACTAGATCACGTATCTGGGTTACAGTGACATGTCCTTCTAAAATCATGTCTGGGCTGCAATTCCTTGTATCTTTAACTGAGTATTATGAAACTTCACAAATGCATATATTTTGACACAAAGGTGTGTAATGAAGTAAAACTGGGTCACTAGGTCAAATATCTGGGTCACTGGTATATCCTGGTAAAATTGTGTCTGGACTGTAATTCCTTTACTCATTAAGTTAGTTTCATGAAACTTCATACACACACACATATCTTGACCCAAAGGTGTGTTATGGAACAAAAGTAGGTCACTAGGTCAAGTATCTGGGTCATGGTGAGGCCTTTATATAAAACTGCAATATAGTCATTCGTGTCCATCCTATAATTTGCTTGTCCTCGATGTCAAATTAATGAAATTAACACACAGGTGCATCTGGACGTATGGGTGTGTCATGCAACAAAAGTAGGTCACTAGGTCAAATATCTAGGTCACAGTGGTATATCCTGGTAAGATTATGTCTGGACTGTAATTCTTTTATGTATGAAGTTAGTTTCATGAAACTTCATACACACACATATCTTGACTCTTAGGTTTGTCATGTAACCAAAGTAGGTCACTAAGGCAACTATTATGCGTTCTTGTGTCTGTGTGTCCACTATTCATGTCTGGGCTTTAAGGCTATCAATGAGGTGTGTGCGGATGGGGGCATGGAATTAGCAATCTCTGATTGAAAATTTGTTTTTCTCAAGGACTACTGAGCCAATTGCTTTGATATTTCATACAGCATCACCTGGGGGTCATGCAGTTTAAATTTTAACCACCAGGTGGCACTGCAATGTTTTCCTACTTTTACAGTAAAGTTTCATGTGCTAAGGCTATTTTTGACTTCGTGTCCACAACAGCTAAACAGAATTGCATGTAATTTTATGAATATAATCTGACTTAGGGCAATGAAAGTTTGCAAAAGTGACAAGGATATGTTGATTTTTAACAAAATATGGGATAACAGACTTTAACACCATAAGTCGGTAAGTGCTGCTACTGCACATACATATATATCAATACAGTATATGTATTGCAATATAGTGAAGTAGGTTGCATGGAATGCTGTGATTTTACACACAGATGTTCCCCCAGGTGGGCCACTGTCAGCTTAGTAAAGGAGGTAATGATGCAATATATATATATATTTTTTTTGGGGGGGGGGAGGAATTTTATTAATTTATTTTTTATGCCCCCACCACTTTGGTGGTGAGAGGGCACATAGATTTGGCCTTGTCTGTCTGTCCGTCATCCAACATGAAAATTGTGGAGTAAATACCTCCTAAACTATTTAGCCATCAGTCATGAAACTGTACAGAATATTATTCAGTATATGAAGATGTACACAGGGGTTTTGTTTGTCTGTGTGTCTGTACAATGCACCTGATGTACTGAACATGACTATGGTCTGCCCCATGTCTGAAATGAGACTTGTGTTGTGCATATCTCCAAAATTATTTGACCCGACAGTTATGAAACTTGACAGGATTATTAATCAGTATATATGAAGATGTCCACCTGGGGTTTTGTGAGCTTGTGTCTCACAGTGTTTGTACAACACTCCTGATTTAGTGGAAATGACTATTGTCTGTCCCACAATCAACATGAAACTTTCAGTATGTCTTTAACTGTTTTGCTTACAATAGACAGAATGGGGATGTTATGCTGTTTTGGGTCAGTACCCATTGAAAAATGTTATTAATAAAAATTTACTGGCTCAAATGGAATTTTACTGGTCTCAGTATTGTGGACTTAATGCTAAAGGCACAGACTGAACTTCATGTACTCTTTAGCACAGACTGAACTTCATGTACTCCTGGTACACCTCAATATTACTGTTGACACCACAAACTACAACACATTATCAAGCAAACTGGTGAACTAGATTCAGCGTTTTTCAGTCCCCAATACATAGAAGTGTTCACCAAAGGTCATATTCAGCAACCCAGAGTCTGTTGTCTCTCCACTCCTCAGCCCACAGTATTGGTTGTTTATAGTTCAGTAGCAATAGGTCAACACAGTTATATGAAAGTACATATGGGATTTTATTTGTGGTTGTTAATTTTGATCTTGAGTGACCTTGAAAGATAGATTTATAGCAAGTTACATTTTAAGTATCACATATTAGACGCTTAGTAAAATTATTGGAATTTTCAAAAAGATAAGATAAAAACTTGGAAAAGATACTCTTAATTAATTTTAACTTGTCCATATACGATTAATAGCTTGTCCATATTTCCTAAATATTGTAATATTATAGTGGTAGCCAATCATCCTTCAGATTTAGGTTAACTGGTAAAAAAAATACAGAAAAAATTTGCCTGTGTAATCTGTAATTTTGAATTCACTGCACACTCTTATCCTATTTTTTGTCAATCTCAGGATTTTGAGATTTGACCAGATCAATAGACATGCTACAGCAGGACCCACCCAAGGTACATTGGCACCAAGTTTGAAGTCAATCTGGCTGAAGTTTTCGGAGAAGAAGTTGAAAATGTGAATTCGCATTCGAAAGCCTGCTGACGTAGAGTGTAATCCATAGGAAAGGTGCATTTACAGATAAGTACCTGAATGGAAAAAAATTGTTAAAAATCAGAAATCCGAAGCAGTGCCACCCAGTGAACAGCTTTGTTTGACCCTTCCACAAGAAACATATCAACCAAATTTCAGCTTAATCTGAGTGACGGCTCTGGAGAAGAAGTGGAAAATAGCATTACCACACAAAAAAATCATAAAAAAAAAAAAAAAAAATTGCCTCACCACCTGGTGGGAAAAAAATTAAGAACTAGGAGTCCCTAGGAGTGTTCCTGTCTGATATCAAAGCAATTGGATGAGCGGTTTCAGGGAAGATTTTTGAAAGTTTGCCCCAAAAAAGAACCAAAAAAAAAAAATCATAAAAAATCCACAGATCACAGAGACTGACCCAAGGTACATTCCCGTGAAGTTAGAGGTGAATCGGGCAGGTGGTTTTGGAGAAGTTGAAAATGTGAATTGTGGACGCCCATGGCGACGGACAGATGGATGCCTAACCACCACATAAGCTCAGCTGACTGACAATTCAACTGAGCTAAAAACTGTAAATAACATCATGCTCTAATAATGCATAGTTTGTTTTAATTCACCTCTAATGTACGTCCGCATTGTGTGAGGCTATCATCAAAGTTATAGATATGGAGATCCAGAACAAACTTGTGCAGTTTTTCAATGAGTAAATTTGGGCTCAACATTGGTTGTTCAAATTTGTGGCTGATATATTGTATGAAAGTCATGAAGAATAAGAATGTGATACCCATTGAAGTAGATTGAAATTTTATGTGTGAAGCTCCATCATCTATGAGGAAAAGGTTAAATAGAAAAAGACGGGGATGGCAATTCTATCATGTGTAGGTGATTTAGAACTGAAATTGCACCTTTTGAGTTGGTTGCTTCCCATGGCCAAGTGTCCATTATGTATCTCTTGCAAAACGCAGCCTGTGGGTGGTGAATAGTGATCTGATTACTACTTGGACAAAGTGAGTCCAAGAACAAGCATGATGTTTTAACCACCAATAGGTACCAATATGAGGGCAAATTTTTTTGCTTAAATATTGACCAATTGGAAATCTAGATGTGGCGGTTGAGGGGACAGTCAGAGATGTCAGTCTCAAACATGTTTAACCCATCCCCCTTAAATAGGCCAAAACAGTTTTTGACTAATTTCAATGGTAATTTAACCCTTTCCCCCTTGAATTAAGACTGAGGCAACAGCTTTCCTTGGCATGTCATCTTGTCAAGTCTCATGTACATTTCACGGTCAAATTGTTTTTCATAACTGTTGAAATTAGTTGAAAACACTGAAGCAGACGACATTTGACCACCAGCCGGTTTTGGCCGGTTTGAGGGGGAAAGGGTTAAGTGAGAGTGGATGAGACCTATCCAGATAACATGACCCAGATGATCTGCTCTCCTTGGCCTTGGTTTGGCTGCTTAACCCCATGCAGCCAGAGAAAGCTGTTGACACAGTCAAAATTCAGGGGAGAAATGGTTAATATCAGGCTGAGATATGTTTGATTATTTGTGAAGTGTTGCCATTGAAAGCCAATCATTGGGTTGCATGTACCTGGTTACTAAGCCTTCTTCAGCAGCAAAAAGTTCCAGATTAGAACAGCAGGATAGGATCAAGTCAGAGTCTTCTGCAGCTATTGTGACCCATCAACTTCAGAATACTATAAATAAAGAAAGCAACTAAACTTTGTTGCCTACATAAAGGTCAAGTTGGGCTTTCCCTAATGTGTTTTGAAACTTCCACAAATTCTATATACATATGATATTCTTTGGTTTTTATTTAAAAAAAAATACAGAGATTTAATAATGCAGTTCTCTTGAATCTTGTACGGTCATGGATTGTGCGATCATGTTGTCGGTAAAGTCCTGTCATGTTTGTGTGGAGTGGGAGCAGGTGGGTGGTGATACCAGTAACATATATTGATATGTGAAAAATTTGATATGATTTTGATACAAGTTGGTAAATATAGTTAGTTGTCCCTCATCTTAGAGACTACCACTGGAGCAGGGGCACCAGTTGGTATATAAACAGGTGGTTTTGGGAGATCTGATAAGATGGCAAAGATACAGGGCTTGGGTCGTGACTGATATGGTGCTACAGGGCAGGTGCCCTTACCTGAGTGTCCATTTCATGTTGCAGTTTGTATACAGTGCAACTACACTGAACTTCTTTTGCTGCATGCAGATTTGGGGGTACTTTTAATGTATATTATTTAATATACATTAAAAGTACCCCTAAATCTGATCAGAGGCTGTTCCTCCGCAGGCCCAGTTACAAGATAAATATACAATAAAACGAAATAAGATGTAGAAAATAAAGAACTGAAAATATCCATAATGCATTACAAGTTAATATGCCTGTCATTCAGCTATACAGTAGTACCTGGCATTTTTGCCGAGAAACGCTGAGGTAATGGCTAGAGTAAAAGGCATCTCGGCGTTCCTCTGCATTTTTGCCGAGAAATGTATAGGTATGGATTGGAGACTTGAATTCCTTGGCATTTTCCAACATTCTAGGAAGAAGACATACATGAGAAGTATTGGTAGACATTTTTAGGGTAATGCAAAACAAGACAGATACCATTTATTCATTGTACAAGATTAGCTTGCATATTTTGTATGCCAAGAAGCTTGCATATTTTGAGCACCAATAAGCTTGCATATTTTGAACTGAGCAGCTGGTGCGTGAACATCGCTATACAACACATATATGAACAAAATTCATGAGCACTTTTATGTGTTGCCTAGAAAGTTTTAAGGCATATAAAAAGGTCAAACTTCGTAAGTGAATCATTGGAATTGGAGTTCTATTTTAGAGCAAGTGCATGTTGCTTCTTGCTGTCAGCATGTGGTGAACAGCACCAATCAAGGATGCAATAGCTAATGCATTCAACTCCTGTTTCTCCAGCGGGTGGCCTGCCGTGCTGAACCATCCTTCACTGCTTGAAGTGGTCATTGAAAAGAAAGAAAAAAAAAAAAATAGTAAAAAAGAAAAGTATACTTTCCCTCAAGTAGGCCAGTTTCATGTGAATAGAGATTCATGCAAGTGATATGTTTTGCTCCAGGCAAACATGGCCAGAGTTATTTGTATATTTGTGTGCGTGTGTTCTTTAAGTGGCTTTAAAAAGAGATCATTGGTTAATGACGTTCCATGAAACCAGAATCCCTGGAGAACTCGTACAGCTCAACACAATAAGTCATTTCAACATTCTTAACTGCCATATAGAGCATCATATACATTAAGCTTTTTCATGTGTGTGTGTGTGTGCGTGTGCATGCGTGCGTGCGTGCGTGCGTGCCTAATGTACCAGTTCTCAATAGGCTAAGCCAGCCTAGACTTGATTTTGGTAAGAGATATACCACCAATATTACAGCTGACTCAGTACCTGCAAGATTACGATTCATTTCATCTACATAGACATTAAACAGTCGAGGCGAGATGATCTCACCCTGATGCACTCCGTTAGAGATGTTGAAGTCGTTTGACGTAGAAGCATGACCCCACTGTACACAAAATAACTGAGTTGAAACCAGACCAGTGGAAGTTTAACTATGTAAAAGGGCACATCTCTCTCCAGTAGTTTATATAAGAGTGTCCAATGATTAATTCAATGAAATGCCTTTCTGGCATCCAAAAAACATGTGAAAGCAGGACTACCACGAGACTTATATACTGAATCACCTCTTTGAGCGCATTCATACAAATGTCACTACCATGACTCTTTAAAATCAAACTGATGACTTGATTTGTCCACGTAATGTTCACCGGATTGAAGATGATTCTTTCCAATACTTTGGAGAATGCTGTAGCAAGAACAATAGGTCTGTAATTGTCACGATCTGTTTTATCACCTGCTCTGTTCTTAATCAAGGGTACAATTACTTTTCTCAGCTCAACAGGTAAGTGGCCATGCACTAGCGTGGCACTGAACAACATGGATAATAATACTGATAATGAGAAAAAAAAATATTCAAACTTGACCAGCTAGTCACAGTAGCTTTATGTTTCTAATTTTTCACAGAATCCAGTAAGTTGCTGAAATAAATTGCCCACATATCTGCTATTTCATTGTTATTAGAGGTGCCATGAACATTAGATGATAATATCCATGGCATCCGCTCAGTGAGTGGCCTCATTATGTTTACAGGCTCTTAGGCCGTACTTGAATTGCGCGCGAGTAGAGCGCATTATGTGACATACAATGCACTGGGCCATACCTAGGTTGGTCGTTATGGTGTAAAAGCTGAAATGTCTTCCTTGCATCACAATGCAGGTCTTTTACATGCTCCTTGTCCCCTGCCACTGAAGGTGGTATAGGGGAACATAGGAATAGTAGGGATAGGGGCTGTGTCCATCCGTCCGTCATGTCCATCGCATCTGTCACGTCTTGTCGTGTCCGTCATGGTTGATAACTTTCCATGTTATTATTCAGTTGCCTTCAAAGGTGGTCAGAGAATGCATCTAGATCAACCCTTAGCTGGGATTGTTTATGGGTGACCTTGACCTCAAGGTCACCCGTGCATATATGCCGATTGATTACTATGTAAGTGAATAGGGATTGTTGTAGTAATTCACATTTTCAACTTCTTTTCCAAACGTGTCAGCCAGATTCACTTCAAACTTGTTTGGGATGTACCTTGGATGGGTCTTTACCAAGTTTGGTCAAATGGTCGTGGTCCAGTGATTTTTTTTATTTTTTATGGATTTTTTTGTTGATTTTTAGGCAAAATCTTAAAAAATCTTTTTCTTTGAAAGCACTGGATGCTTCGAAATTTCATAGGGACACTTCTAGGTACCCTTAGACCTTAATTTGTTCAACAGGTGGTGCTATGATTCTTTTCTATTTTTTATGAATTTTTGTGTGTGTGCTATTTTTGCCATCTTCTCTGAAAGTGTCACTGAGATGCTGGAACTTGGCATAAATATTCCGTGTAGAAGTGTCACACAAAATTGTTCCCTAGGTGGTGTTGCTGTGGATGTGGCAGGGACATCTATCCCTTGAATCATCTAGTTCCAACTGGGTAATGGCTTAAATTTCTCCTTTTTATAAGTTCCAATCGCCTCAGTGCCCGCTTGACACAGTGAATTTGTGATCTCATGATAAAAGCTGTCAAGTGCACATTTGTGATTATGGTCATTACAATTGCCATTCTTACATAATAAAACATGAACAGGTGCCGCCACTGAAGACACTGTTTTGTAATAATATTAATCTTACCAGAATCTGCATTTGCCCAGTTCATGGTATTCTGTATGAAGGAATGACAATCACTATACAGTGGTACCTGCTGTATGCAACCACTGCCGTGAGCAGCCGCATTGCTTTTTGTAATCACTAGGCTCAGACACTGGAGTCAATTTGTTTGTTAGATTTACCTGTGGTGACAGGACACGTGCTGTATGTGGCCACCTTTTCTTGGCAGAAGGGGTGGCCACATACAGCAGTACTCATTGTACTGTAGAAGGTCTTTGATCGACAAATTAACAGAGAGGGCAAAATGATCAGAGCCAGTGAAGTCCTATGGGACAGACAGAGATTGTATACTATCATTTTTGCTTGATGCAGTGGTCAAGCCATCATACTATGTCATGTGCTTCACTATAATAGGTGAAAGTGTCACGTTTAAGCATGTCAAGATCACTTAGTATATAACCGTTGTCGCCACAAAAATAGCAAGTTCACGGCCAAATAATGATCCAGGTTTGACTTCATGTCTCCAAGAACCAATACATTAGTTGTATCAGCTGTCTCAACAAAGGAATGTATTTTACCCAGCTGGTGACTTACAAACTCGTCAAAATTTTCTGTAGAACACACAGGAAAATAAACCTGCAGAATAACTAGCTGAGTAAGAGATGTAGAAGTGTCTATAAGAGCACCATGTAAACAGGAGTCATCTAATGTTGTGGCTCCTATAATATCACCCATTGTTTATGCCATAAAATCGCAAACCCACCATACAGTGTGCCTTGCATTAAAACATCATCAGTGTCTATTGCTGAAACACCAAGGAAATAAAATTCAGGATGCACATTGGATATAAGGAGGAATTTCATTCTTAGTAGGCCAGTGTTCTTGTAAAATTAACATATCATCATTCTTACCTAAATGACATACTGTCTCTACTGAACTTAAGAAAGATCTGCAGTTGTAGGTACATATTCTGAGAATGCTGTTCATAAGTTTTTTTTTTAATGACAGAAATTGTGAAGCAGCGTGTTGTCTGGCCACACAGAGGGTTAAGTAGTTGTGACAAATGCTTACTGTCCACCACTAACTTGAACAACAAATATGTTTGAAATCGTTTATCCAGTTTGTAGGGATGTAATGACACTCTTTTTCATGATACAATACATACTGTGATACAGTGTTCACAATACAGTATATATACATGATACAATACATACTGTGATACAGTGTTCACAATACAATATATATACATGATACAATACATACTGTGATACAGTGTTCACAATACAGTATATATACATGATACAATGCATACTGTGATACAGTGTTCACAATACAATATATATACATGATACAATACATACTGTGATACAGTGTTCACAATACAGTATATGTACATGACACAATACAGGATTTTGAGAACGTGCTTTAGTCCTTGGGCTTTATTCATGCTGTACATGTGTAGCTTTTGGTTCAATAAACTGTTTAAAAAGGAACAGGCTGTTTGTCTTCGTGTCGTCCCTATCAACTTACCATTAATTATATTGACTAATAATCAAGTAATTTAGTACTAAGTGAGAAGAGTATTGAATATTCAAATTAAATTGAGAACAATAAAAGAATAAAGCACAAAAAAGTTTAACAAATCAATGTCTGATTGCTTGTAACTGGTACTTGTAACATTGCCTGGAGGCTTACTGCCACCAGGCACTGGGAGTCCATTTCAACATTTTACAGCTAAGCACAGTTGAGTCCCACCATGCAAGAGGATTATGTCATCTCTGTCAACTTACCATTTATATAGAATAACTTGATTAATGATTCACTACCAAGCAGTGGTACTAGTGAGAGGAGTATTGAATATTTAAATTAACTTGTGCCAGAAGCTGACATTGACAACAACTAGCCATATGTCACAACAACTAGCCATATGTCACAACAACTAGCCATATGTTAGAAGTAGTTGGACGAGTCTTATTGACTGATCAATCTCATTCAGAATAAAACACAAAAAAATTTTACAAGTCATGTGTGAATGCTTCTGACTAGCTACTTATAACATTGCCTGGACGCTGTTACCAGGTGGCAGCAGTGGTCCCCCTCTTATAAGGCCACCCCAAATGCAGCCAAAAAGTGACCTTATAAGAGAGGTGGCCTCTCCTGAGGGGGAAATGTAATGGAAATACCATACTTTCTGCACAAGAATGCTGGCCTTTCAAGAAGGGTGGCCTCTGGTGAGAGGGGCCCTATAAGAGGGGGACCACTGTAGTAGTCCATTTCCACATTTTGCAGCTGCATGTATGAGCACAGTTAAACACACAACTGTAAAACTGTTAAGCTTTTCGTTAAAGTTCCAAGTTTTTCTTGATGAATAATAGCATATTCATATATTGTGGGTCCAGTAAGATCCTCTGGCTGTTACAATGTCTTCAGCTGTACTGAAAACCCTCTCGCTTGGAACTGAAGTACCTGGGATGACAAGAAAACATTTTGCAATGTTTGTCAGATGTGGGTACATTTTTGACTGTTTATCCCAACATGTGATACGACTATTATTATCCAATGCAATAGCAGGCTCTAGTCTATGCATTTCGATTTCCTCCTCAACAAGCTCTTTCAGAGTATCCTGCATGGAACTCTGTAATGGAAATATCACCCAGTAACTCTTGCATAGCAGATTTCTGTTTTTGGGGGGTGGGGATGGGGTGGGGGGTCTGAGAACTTTGACTTTTCTTGGGGCAGGGCTGCAACTGGAGGTTCTGGTGCTGAGCTCAGGGGGGGGGGGGGGGAGGGGGACTAGCTGGACCCTTCCCAAGGAACTGAGGTAGCAGTGGACTTCTCCAATATCACTGGGTGGATGATGTGATGGCTCCTGCAGACGTGTGTCATCTGCAGGCTCAACTTTCACCTTAAACATAGAAAAGGACAGCACATTAAGGATATGTACCTGCATTAAAGGCCAGCTGGTTGCTAAAATTTAAGTCACACAATGAAAATACAGGGGCCCTCTCATATAAGGCCACCCTAAATGCAGACCAAAAGTGCCTTGTAAGAGAGGTGGTCTTTCTATCCAGAGGGGCACAATGTGATGGAAAAGCCACACTTTTTGCAGAAGTATGGTGGCCTCTGGTGAGAGGGGCTTTGTAAGAGGGGGACTTCTCTACATAAACAGTTTTGAAAGCCTTTTCTTAGTCTATAAATTGAACTCTAAATTACAAAAAGATCATTAATGTGCTGAAATTGGTACACTGGAATTTTAATGTCTTTTTTTTCCATGAAGATGGCAAGCTCACAGCCTGACACGTATGAAAATATGACCCATTGTGATTGGTTCTGACTCACTGCAAGGTTCTCCACTTGGCCAATAGTGAAACCGCTACTATGCAATCATATTTGACAGTGGCGCCCTCATCACAATGGATAAAATTACATGGTGTCATTTGATGCACGTAAACAACTGCTTGAATGGCCTCGATCATTTTAGCAAACTTGGGTGTTAAACATGAACAAAATTTTTATTGTGCAAATAAAGTGGAAAAATGTTTTGATCAACTGGAATTATCACAGCCCCATGGTAAGTAATGAAAGAAAAATAAATCTTAGTACATTGAATTTACAATAGTCCATTTTGGGATTCAGTACGCTGTATCATGGGACCTTGTACCGCGATGCACTGATGCATCTTTACCTCCCTACCAGTTTGTGACAACTGACAGTCACCTCCTCTTTAGCTTGTCTTTCAAGTACTTAACAACATTGTCGGCAACTGTACCAGGGGCCAGCCTAGATACAAACACTTCAGTACTTACAGGAGAAGTAGGTCTTACCCCTGTCAGTTTGTTATTCTGCTTGGTTGTTCCTATGACAGGCTCTCGTCTGCCCCTGCGTTGAAACTTACCACTGTTAACCACCTGTGCCCCGTAGTTGCAGGTGAAGGAAAAGTCTGACTTGATGTGGTTGTGGCTGATGTCATTGTGTCTGTGTTGGCGTTAGACTGGGCAATATTGGCATACGTAGGTCTAGTGCCTCTTGTGTCCAATCCATTGTCCCTATTCTGTTGCACTGAGGCATTGTCTGTGCTTACCAGGCCCACAGTAACCTCTTGTGCTGACCTATTGGGCTGTTTCCTGTCCATTGCACTGTCACAGGCAATGTAATTCCACGCACAGTGGGAGAATGATCACAGTAGGTTGACGCTTGCTCCACCAGCACATGCTTAATGCATCCATTGCCTTGGTCCAGTAGTGGGACACTCTCTTCCTGGAGCTTGATGTGCGTGCTTGTACTCATTCGGACTTCTAGGTCGTTAACCCCCTTGGCATCCAAAGTTTGCACCTCTCTAAGTGATTTCAGTTCATTGGTAGCAGTAGACAAAACATAATGGCCAATGTCTTACAACCCCTCAGTCGACCACAAAAGGGATCTGGTTCTCCTGATATCATGCGCAAGAATTTCAAAGTAAAAGAGAAAAATTGGCTCTGGTGACCTTCAAATTACGTCAAGGTCACTGTCCTTCCAACTTGAGGAAAACCCTTAGAAGAGTGATTATCTGTAAATATTTCATGATCCTAGCGGGACTGGTTCTCCTGATATTGCATGTAAGAAATTCACAGAGAGTTGACCCAGGCGACCTTAAAATTAGTGATTTGGACAAAGCAAGTAGCCCAGAAGAGGCAACTGGAACTGTGCGATGCGTTTCGACCTGTCTAGGTCTCATCAGGCACTGGCAGGGATTTCAAAATGTTCCATATATATAGTTAGGGGTAACAAATGCGTTACTACGCTGTGTACGTACATTTAAAAAAAAAAAAAAGACCTTAAAATTAGGTCAAGGTCATTGTCTTTCGAACTTGATGTAACCTTTAAAAGGATGATCAGCTAAAAAAGTTTCAGCTTATCTGGGTTTTTTTTTTTTTCTTTCTGAAAGTGCATGCAAGAAGGGACATATGGACGCAGGCATGGACAGACAGTCCCATGGATTCAAACACAGAGGCAGGGGATAACAATACCCCGCCCTGGGCCTATATGGGCCCAGGGGTAACCAGCTTTGACCATATATAGTTCAGGGAGCTAGGTACTAATGTCCACATGGTCAATTGCTATGGGAGATAGCTATTTCAACTTATATGCAACAAAACAAAACAGTTAAGTCTCTTGCACAAGCGTGTGTATGGCACAAAGATGCTTGAGCTTCTTGTCAGTCTCAATTCATTTCGGAATACGACATGACTGTGCATTACACATTTCAATCAAAAGTCCCTTAGCATTCTCCACCTCCACATCAGAGTAATGGTTGGTACGTATTTTTATAAGCGATTCTTATGGCATCATTTCCATTTTGTTGATGAGAAAAGAGAGCAGCTCATTAATAATTGCACCTGGTGGTCTTGAATTTCCCGCCATGTTGCCTTGATCATTGTGCATCCATTTGACCATCGTAGATTTCTAACTGCATTTGCCACATAAATGTACACCAGTGCTGGTTGACTTTATGGCACTAGTGGATCCACAGTCATCAAGTTTCATATTATGCTGAAATAATGCTGCATGCAAATCCAGATCTGGATGATTTAGTTAACTTTGTATGCAACCAACTTATGTCAGGTTGTCCCAGCATCACTGTAAAGTGTCCTAGAATACATCACATACACTGTCTGCTGTAGTGTATATGATAATATAGTGCTTCCCTGTTTATGTGGTCAAAGGCTTTAATAAAGTCCCTGAAGGTTGTGTATGTGGACTATTGCCTGAATCTGTGTGTGTGTCATAAGCTACTACCTGTCAAGTTTAGTGACTGGTTTTTAACAGAGTTCAAAAATGATATGGGACCTTTCAACTTTTACTGGGAAAGGGCAGTAAGGCACAGTGATGAGACAAGAAGCCTGTGTGTGACCATCAGGGTGAAGAGCACGGTTCACAATGCAAACTGTCAGCCCTCATGTTATGTTCTCACTGGGTTGTTACAGAACATCAGATTGAAATTGTTGACCACTGACAATCACTCACACACAATGCTCTTTGCTTGCCATGTCAAGTTTCCTTTTCATGGCCCTCTCACGTCCTGCGCATAGATGGAACTGGCAGGGATCAGCGTTTGTATACGGTATGCTCAGATACTGCACCTAATAATTCCAAGGCCAACCGTTGGCAGTTAAAAAGAAGATTGTTTTGATTTCCTGGAAAGCTACATGTTGTTTGTGCCACCACTAAAGCAGGAATTTTTATGCCCCCCTTCGAAGAAGGTGGGGCATATAGCTTTGCACATGTCGGTCGGTCAGTCTGTCGGTTGGTCGGTAGACTGTGGTTTCCGCACAATAACTCAAGAAGTTTTTGAGCTAGGACTTTGATACTATACAGGTGTATCACTCTGGTCAAAAGCTAGGCAAAGTTTGAAGATGGGTGACCTTGACCTAATTTCAAAGGTCACAGAGCCACTTGGTTGAATACTGTTTCTGCATGATAACTTGCATTTTAGAGGTAGCACTTTTATATTGCACAGCTTTATGGTTGCCTATAAAGGTTAGTTTGAGTTTGTAGATGGGTGACCTTGACCCAGTTTTGAGGGTCACACACAGACAGTAGACTTCCTGTGGTTTTTGCACAATAACTGAAGAAGTTTTTGAGCAAGGACTTGGATACTGCACCGCTATATAGTCCTTGTTAAGGGCTAAAAGAAATGCAAAGTTTGGTGACCTTGATCTAAATTCCAAGGTCACATATTCACCTGATTTAACTTTGGTTTCTGCATGATAAATGAAGAGGTTTTGAAGCTAGGACTTTTCTATTGTACAAGATTATAGTCCATATTCAGGGCTAATTGAAGATGGGTGACCTTGACCAAATTCCAAACGTCACAGAGCCACTTTACTTAATATGGTTTCATGATTTCCGCATGATAACTTGTACTTTAGAGCTATGATTTTTTATATTGCACAGCTTTATGGTTCCCAATAAAGACTAGGTTGAGAATGAAGATTGGTGACCTTGATACAGTTTTCTGACATTGATGTATGATCAACCCTCACTAATTTTGTAAGGTCACGAGTGCCCCATCTACCACTATCAATAGGGTAGCAAGGGCAAGGGTAATGAGGGCGGGGGGCATCTATGTTTTACAAACATATCTTGTTATTTATTATTTACTATGGCATGGACATTTGGAATGTCCTTCCAAAACCAGACCGGAAGACTCCATAATCTGCAAACTGCTTTTGCACTTTGGAGGCCACGGTAACCAGTGATTTTGCTGGAATGACCATAGTTTAATGTAATTCTCAACTATTGGCAAAAAACAAAGAGAATAATTGCATTGTCTATGTGATCAGGTAGAATACAGTGATTTAATTGGCTTAATATTGAAAACAATGTCTAGTGGAGAGTCCCCTGACATTGTAACTCTATGTATCAGTGTTTGTTATGTAGTCCAGGTTAAATAAACATTTATAATTGGACAGTTCACGTATACAAATAAATCCGTAATACTCATAGTGATCATAATAATACTCATAACACTATCTTATTAAATTTAACAATTTCATTTACCATTTTGCTTGTTTCATTGGCCTCCATCCAATTTTATTCACTATATCATTAAATCTTCCAGTTTCATTTACTGCTGTGGTTCATTGGTTCCTGTCCAGCTGTAATTACTATATCATTAAACCGTCAGGTTTGATTTGCCAAATTGAATGTGGTTCATTGGCTCCTGTCCAACTTAAAGCACTATATCATTAAATCTTCCAGTTTCATCGATTCCTGACTGCCTCCAGCAGTTTCATTTACCAATATGGTTAATAAGCCAAGTTGGCATCTCATGGCAGCTAGTAACAGGCAAGCTGTCAGTCACAGGTCACTGCAGACAGGAAGTGACCTTTCCCCATCTGTTTAATAATGTTTCCTCAGTAATCAATACTAAATTCTCCATTTTTAGTAAATTTGTGGATTGTTGTCCTGAAAATAACCCTACAGAATCATCAACACACTAAAAGCAAACACCATAGAGACCTCTGTCATTGCAAAATATTTCCCGAAGTATGTTTTTTTACCCCTCAGACTCTAGACTGGAGGGGTATTGTCATCATCCACGCAGCTGTCCATCAGTCCGTCCATGCCTTGTTAATGCCATATCTCCAAATATACTCACTTTACAGAGATCAAATTTTTATCGAAGGGGGCTATTGAGGTGCTTCAGGTGCCTATCGATAAGTAGGTCACTAGGTCATATTTAGGTCACAATGCTGCATTGAAGACAAATGGCCTTGCCATGATATCTCTGCTCATTGCATTTGCACCAAAGCTTTGTCATTAGGTCAAACAGATGTAACCTTGACTTACCCTGAACGGTATTGTCGGCACCTACGCGTCTGTCCGTCTTTCTGTCTATCCGTCCTGGCCGAGAGGTTTTCGGTCACTGATCGGCTTCTAGTTAGTTTGGCTACTGTCTCTTTCGAGGATGAGTCATTAGATTTTATTCCCAATTTGGTTCATGGTTCATTGGATGCGGCTTTACCACCAACCTATAAATTGAAGTTCCAATGGCATCTCTTTAAAAAGTTACGATATTCAACTTTTAAATTTTTCAGTGCCCCTAATACATGCCCATTGAAATTTTGTATCTATCTGCAATAGTTTGGAAGATATGGAATCAGAATCAGAATCAGAATATGTTTATTTGACATAAGGAATACACTGTGAAACAGAACAAATATAAAGCATATAGTGCAAATAACTGTGGTTAACAAAATAAAACGTAAATACAACAAAATTGAGTCAGGATGACCCCAGCTAAGGATTAAGAAGCCCGCTATCACTGGGGCCACCTAGGGAGATAAAAAGAATTTAGATTACAGCATTTGTCACGAGGTTAACATAATTACTAACATTACTAGCCACAAAATTTACCTATTACATACATAACAACTTGTTCTGGTACATTCATTATTATAATTATTGATATAATAACACTTTGCGTTATGTGAGAAACCATAATACGAATGTGTGTGAATTTTGTCCTTAATACATGGGGGAGTGGGGACATATTTGCGGATCTTTCTGAAAATTCCAATTACTTTCGAGAGTTTATTGCCAATTTTTTGCAAATGAGCATTCCAGTTCAAGTTTTCTTGTATGCATAAGCCCAGGAAATCAAACTGTTTAGTTTTTAGAAATTTGAGTACCATCTATTTTTGAGTCTAGTGTAAAGTTTATCCTTTTTTGTGGGAAATGGAATAACATGTATTTTGTTTTGCTTATGTTTAATGAGAGTTTGCTTAATGACAACCAGCCATAGACTTTATTTAGTTCATCATTTATAGATTCAGAAATGTCACCAAATACAGTGTCAAAAATACATATGGAATTTATCAAAGTCGTGTCATCAGCATAGAAAATGGAATCAAATTTAGATGTGGCTATGTGCATATCATTTGTATAAATTATAAACAGCAGAGGTCCGAGTATAGATCCTTGTGGGACCCCTGTTGTGATGGGTAAAACATCAGAACGAGTTTCATCAAAGAGCACATATTGTTTTCTATTTTTAAGATAATCTTCAAGCCAATTTAAAGCAGTACCTGTAATCCCATAATGTTTTAGTTTCCGCAAAAGAATCTGGTGATCTAAGGTATCGAATGCCTTTGACAGGTCTAGATATATGGCTAAGGTAATTTGCCATTATCCAGGAAATTCATGATGCGATCTACAAATTCTAAGGCTGCCGTTTCTGTAGAATGCAGTTTCTTGAATCCGTGTTGACTTTTGTAAAAAAGAGAATTTACGGTGAAATAGGCATTCAATTGTTTGTACACTACTTTTTCCAAAATTTTAGACATGGCCGGTAATAAAGATATTGGGCGATAATTTTCAAAAAGAGTTTCATCATCTTTTTTGTATAGTGGTACAACTTTAGCAATTTTAAGGCTATCAGGAAAAATGCCTGTAGATAAAGTTTGATTTGTTATTAATGCAAGGGGTTCGGAAATAGAAGTGATTAGACCTTTCAACAATTTCATTGATAAGTTGTCATGTCCCGTACTGGACTTTGGTTTAAATTTATTGATGATACTTGAAATGTTGGTAGAGTCCACTAACGAAAAAGAAAAGGTGCTGTCCACCGATATGTAGTGAGGTATGAGCTGAAAGAGAGTCTATTTGTTGAGGTGATGTTAGCTGCCAGCTTGGGTCCAATATCTGTGAAGAATTTATTAAATCTGTTTGCTATTTCTTCTTTATTTGTTATCTTATTGTTTTCAATGAGAAAAATGAGGTTACGACTCTTTTATTTTTGTTTGTATGCAGAATGGACTTCATGGTATCCCATGTCTTTTTTGTATTGTGTTAAAACCTTTCAAATTCTGCATAGTAATGGTCCCGTTTTAATTCATTTATATTTTTGGTTAATATTTTATTAAATGTTTTAAGATTTTGCTTTAGTATATAGTACTGAGGATCATCCAAAGAAGTACATTTCAGTGTTCTGTAAAGAGCGTCACGAAATTTTAAAGATCTCAGGATACCATTAGTAATCCAAGAAGAATTTTTATGTTTATATTTTTGGAACTTGACAGTTTTCGCCGGAAGATGCTTATTTTTTGCAATTTCAAGAACTTGTTCCACTCTGTTGTAATTTACATTTGGGTTGCACTGTAGGTTGGGATTTAATTTACTCATAATATCAGTATTTCTTATTTCATTATAAAAAACATTGTAAAGAGTAGGGATCTTTATTTTCACTTTTTATGTACCGAGGGGGGCCTTTGATTTTATGTTTCAAGTTAATACAAGTAAACACAGGAAAATGGTCTGACATATCGGACAATATTATTCCAGATGAGCACATCTTTTTGGAACTAGAAAGTTTACAATATATTTGATCTATCAGAGTTGCTGTTCTCTCTGTTAGCCTGGTAGGCAAGGTGATTTTGGGATAGAAACCGTTGCATAACATGACATTGAGATATTCAGTGTATTTTTGTCTTGTGTTCATTTTCAACAGATCTTGATTGAAATCTCCCACAATCACTTTTTCAGAAAACTCCCTTGAAAGAGCTTCAGTAATTGGGCTCAGATCATTTATAAACAAATCAATATCATTATTACGGTCTCTGGGAGGCCTGTAAATATTACATAGAGTTAATCTTTTATCATTTTCATGTAAAGATATATCAATAAACTGACCTTCCCAAATATGGTTTGGTATGTAAAGGTTTCTATGTACAAAGGTTAAATTCTTATGTAAATATATTAGTAAACCACCATGGGTGCTACAGGCAGCTGCCAAAGGTAACATAACATAATTCTCTAGAGAATAGAGTGATATAGTAGACACATCATCTATCCAGGTTTCTTGAAGACAAATAGCATCAAATTCGAAATCAGTTTTAGCCAAATCATTAATTAAAATATGTAATTTGTCAAATTTTGCATTTAGGCTCTGAATGTTCAAATCTAGTACAGAAAAAGTTTGCTTCAGTGGTTTTAGATAGTTAGCCAGATGCTCTGTGTCCACATATGGGGAGTTTGAGGCTATAGAGATAGCATTATCCAAGGTATCTGGGTCATTTAATAAATCATTTGAACAGTTCCTTGATGCCCCACCAAAATTTTTCAACACATCTTTGTCTATAATATTAGATGCCATACTCACAATAAAGAGTTTGTTGCAAGCAGAGCATCCACGTGTACATACAGATTGTACAAACTAGTCTTATGGGTATAAATTATATATATATGATAACAGACGAGACAAGTAACAATATGGTAAATTCTCAATGAATCCGATAACATGTATGATAAATGTGCATACAATATAAAAGCCAAAGCAGCACCAAGGTGCACGAGTTTTCTTGTTACATATATAACAGGTAGGGGCGCAAATCACACAAAGATCAGCAAGATTTGGTTTGCCACCGTCACGTGTATGCAGTGTATACAATGTAGACCATGTTAGACTTTGTAAATAATGTTTCTTGTATGGTAAGGAGTAAATGAATACAAATTGCACAAATTGTTCAGCAACTAAAAATTGAATTGTAGCAACACGTGTGTAAGCAATAAACATTTCACCTCTATATACAATAAAGAACAATACAATAATGTCTGTCACAGGTAAGTAGTAGACTGACCATGAGACTGGAATAATTGAAATTATTTTGGTGTATGCAAGCGTGTGGCATAACATCATGAAAGTACCATAATATATATTTTTTTCTTGTCTATATGTTAGTTTGTTTTGTGCGTCGGTTAGGTAGAAGCTGAGCAAAGCTTCTGAGTTCTGAAATATTGGGAATTGGATATGAATAGAAAAAACAAAAAATGGAGTGGAAAAAACACACATGAAACTCATGTCCATAATGACAAGGGAAAATGAGGAAGTTCCCCGAGGAGAGTTAATGTTGTATGGAGAAGGGCATTGATTGTGGTTAATGCAGCATTCACATTGAAAATAAAAGTAAACGACAGTCAGATTTATGCAAAAATAGTGATTAGTAACTACAGTACACATTTTGATGTCAATGAACTTTCTCCGCGCGAGTGCAGGGACGTATATACGTATCCGGTGAGTGTTATTGTACATGTTGGCTCATGCAAGTACATACATACACTGACATTGACCTGTTCTTGATGGCCCATCATTGAAGGGTTAGAGCAGTGTCAAGGTCAAGATCCAATAAGTCCTTGGTTATTTCTTTCTTTGTTGTGCGTGGATATACTGGGTTTTGACCTTGGATTTCCAATTGAATGAAAGGCCAGGTTTTGAGATATTTCACCCTTGATTTCTTTTTCAGCTCTGCAGAGAGATCCCGTCGGTAACCCATTATTTCATTTTTCAGCTTTCTTGTAACTGAGGGTATTTCGGGGGACAGCGAAATTTTGTCAGGGTGATTGCGAAGATGCTTGGCACCTGACAACCACTCATTTCTTTTGTCAAGATCAACAAAACTGATTATTATTCCTGCATCTTGTTGTCTGTTTAAGCGATGGCAGGCAGCCATTTGAGTTGATTCGGCGTTGCGTTCCTTTAAATGATCTCTGGCCAGATTGATACAACATTTTCTGGTGTCATTTTGATTTTCATCAGCCGGGCCCTTCAAACCTTGTATAATGAGTGACCACTTTCTTTCCTGCACATCATTTTCAAGCATTTTCACTGTCAGGGCTGAGGTGAGATCCTGCATTTTATTTGACAGTTTGGGTAGGAGATCTTTAATGACTGACTCAACATGATCACTACAGTGTTGGAGACTCTTTTCAAATGTTTTAAACTCAGCATTAAGAGTGTCTGTCCGGGTCACGAAAGAGTCAACCTTTGTTGTAAGGTCAGCGATCTCTTCCCTGACTACTGTGCAGATCTCATCCTTTACCACTGTGCCGATCTCATCCTTTACTACTGTGCGGATCTCTTCTCTAACCGCTGTGCGGACAGCTGCTATGATACTGGGATCAAGTGACTTTGGTTCTGGATCTACAGAACCTTTTTCGTGAACTGTTCTCATGCGACATGCTCTATCATTCACATTCTATTGCCACAAGTAAACATTAAGTGACCTCTCCTGGGTACACATCACAGTTCAAACAGCTGACATGACCATTGTATTGCATACAAAAGTAATTGTTCTCTTTTCCATGTCAGTGCACGAGTGTTGAAAGAATAGCTCTATAAATGTCCCAGTTTTGCCTGTAGTGGATTGCAATTCCAGAGGAAAAATCTCGAAAAAAGCAAAAAGTTCACTTGTTTTTTGAAATCAGATTAAACCAGCAGTGCCTCTGTATATTGACAATTGTACTTGCCCAAGTTCATCTTCCAATCTTGTGGAAACAGCTGGTTTACAAAGTATGACCAGGACGTGGCAAGCATGCTGTATGGCCTGTATGAAACATGTGAACTCCATCCATCTGGAGCTTTTAAAATTTTAATTGCCCCTAATGTGCATAATTTAAACATCATAACTATTCCACTATTCCAAACCAGGTGCACAAATTCAATGGTAGGTCAGTGCCCATGGCAAGTTTGGTGGTTTTCTGATTAATGGTGTTCTAAAAAAAACTCCGGACAAATTTAGTCGTAAAGAAGAAAGAAAAAAAGAATTCTTGGAATAACAAAATGTTTGGGTGTGCACCCAGACATAATTTAAGTGGATCATGCAGAACCAGGCTGCACGGCAGATTCAAGGATCTTGAGAAATATTCATGGATGGAGGGCATAACTTTCTGAAGCTTTCCACTGGCAGATCGGGGTGATGAGAGCACTGCTGAAAAGTGTGCCCCATTTATCAACAGCAACTAGACCAAAGGTCATCAGTACTGATGGGTGTGATCGTCGCGCTACACTTTCGGGTAGCGGGAATGGCCGGTACTAAGTATATTTCAAGGGAACTATTACATTGCCAAGTCAGTGAGCCCCTTTCAAGTCCTTTTTCTTGTTTGTGTTGTTGATAAGCCTAAAATAATTATCTCAGCAGGAAATTCTAGTAGCACAGTGGTGGGCTACATGTCAATCAAGGAAATAATAACAGTGGCTTTGCATTTAAGCTAGTTCACTACAAGGAAAGAAGATTTGTCTCACAGCAAATCTGTCTGGGTGCCTTCAAAATGCCACACTATGCTATTCAACATAATATACATTTTGTGTATCAGCCTAATTTGCATAAATTAAAATGTTATAACTTTGGGCCTTGGTTCATTGGATGTGGCCATGTCACAATTTTATAAACTTACATTTGAATAACATCACTATTTGTAATTGTTTACAAGCTATTCAAGATTTTAATTTTGTGGTGTATTGGCTGTGGCTATGTCACATACCTACAAATTGAAGTTGGAATGGCACCTCGATGTATAATAGTTTTAAAGTTATTCAAGCTTTAAATTTTGTGTATTGATCTTATTTGCATAAATTAAAATTGTGCAATTTTAGATCATGGTTCATTGGCTGTGGCTGTATCACAAACCTATAAATTGAGGTTTGAATGGCACTTTTATCTGTAATAGTTTTTAAAGCTATATTCAAGATTTTACCAAATTTGCATAAATTAAAATTGTACAACTTTGGTTCATGGTTCATTGGATGCGTCTTTGCAACCTATGAATTTTTAAATTTTTCATTGCCACTAATTAGCATAATTTAAAATTGTACAACTTTCATTTACAGTCCATTATATTGGCAGGTGTCACAAACCTGTATGAGCACATTGAAATTTCATGTCTATCTGCAATAGGTTGGAAGATATGGAGCTTTTAAAATTTTAATTGGCCCTGATTTGCATAATTTTGAACATAATGACTATTCCAAGCCAGATGCACTATTTCAGTGGTATGTCAGTGCCCATGGCAAGTTTGGTGGTTTTCGTAATAATAGTGTCACAGAAAACCTTGGGACAAATTTGGTCATAAAGAAGAAAAAGGGAGAAAGAAAGGAGGACAGACCGATGGATGGATGGATGGATGGAAGGAAGGAAGAAAGGGAAGGGAGGGAGGGAGGGAGGAAGGAAGAAAGGAAGAAAGAAAGAAAGAAAGAAAGAAAGAAAGAAAGAAAGAAAGAAAGAAAGAAAGAAAGAAAGAAAGAAAGAAAGAAAGAAAGAAAGAAAGAAAGAAAGAAAGAAAGAAAGAAAGAAAGAAAGAAAGAAAGAAAGAAAGAAAGAAAGAAAGAAAGAAAGAAAGAATGTAATTTTAAGGGACAGATTCAACTCCTAACCTTTTATGATATAGAGGCTCCCAGTCTTCCGTGTTTGCTTACTTTTTTACAAAGCCTTCCACCCTCCCACTTTTTAAAAAAATGTCTCCCACCTTTTGCAAAATAAAAAAAAAACAATGTCATTTCATTTTCATTTTGTTAGCTATTAGAGCTGTTGCATGATTGTTTTAATTGACTAAGAATGTCTCTGATGATGCCTTAAATAGCTCAAAATGCAGAAAATAAAGGGGTAAATTTCATACTTTCCCTAGTAGAGCATGCCCTGACCCTCTGTGGCTATGCTTCAGGACTTTGGAATTCATTCTCTCACTTTTCCTGCAGGAAGGATATCTCCCACTTTTAACAGGCTATTTTTGAGCCTCTGATGATAGAAAGGCCATTGGGAAGAGATGTGCAGGATCTTATGTTAATGATAATATTTCTTATCGTAACAAGGGAGAACAATGTACAGCTGTAGATGCAGGACAAGACATATTGGTGATTGAAAAAGGAACAGTTTTTTGTGGGATATAAACATGTCAGTGCATTGATTGAAGTTACAAAAAGATGCCCAAGAGACTAGCAGCTCATGCAATGGTATTGATTCACAATACTGTAGTGTATATTTTTGACTCTTTGCTTTCTCAATCTATTTATGAAAGGCACAGAACTATTGCATAAAATTATAAAGATCAATTTCAATAAATTCTAAGTCTTACCATGGAACAAAAGCAGCCTGAGAGAACAAGGGCCTGGAGAACCCCTGGATTAGTCGATATGTGTACTATTGGGCTATCCAGTGTGAAATAAATATGTTTAAAGTAAGCCTGATGAGGATGCAATGTTTGCTGCTGACTCCATCAAGAAAAAAAATTAAGCTTGAATATGGGTGTAGAAAAATATTATATGGCACTCTTCTCACGCTATGGGGACTACAGGTCTGCACCTTGACCTTTGGTCTGTCATTCCAGCAAAGCTTTTCCACAGCATATTTCCTATACCATAGCACCGACACTCACCAAATTTGGTGTGGACACTGTGTATGACAGGGGTGTGTTCACCAAAATCTAGGTCCCTTTGGACATTTCAGCTTGGACCCCACCTTGGAAAGTAATTGTGTGAGCCATGTTTCTCATACTGTGATACCTGGCGATATCAAACGGTTTCCTCAGCATTTTTAATGTCTTCTTTACTAACAAAATTTTCATTGTTTTATGTTGAATAATTTGTTTGTGCAAATGTTTGCGGGGACTATACTTAGGAAATGAAGTTCATTTGGATTGGAGTTATGGGAGAATGGCAGTCAGGTGGGTCAAGCGTTCTGAGTGGAGCACGTTGGTGGTCCCTGTGAGAAGGCTTATAATATAACGATCGCCTCGTTGCCATTGTCCCATTACCCTGACCCAAATAAACTTCATTACTTATATTTACATTATTTCAACATTCATTCAAAATCTCATTACCATTATTACCGTAAACAAATGGTTTAACCAGAACAAATCCTGAATCTTCAGCAATGAAATAGACACGGAGGCGGTCTTAGGGTGTTGCTAAAATATGCCCATACAGGGCCATAGCAACAGCAGGTGAACCAACAAACAACAAAAAGTAGTTGTCTTAGTTTAAAGGGTATAATTCACAAGTTTTTACAATATAAATTATGCTTCTAAGTATGAATAAACAAATTTTGATACTTTTGAGTGTTTAAACTGTAAAAAGAATTTTTCCCAATCAATGCCAGGCTTTTCTCCAGATTGCACGGATGTATTAACCAAACGAAAATGCGTGACGTGGCATTTCAATTTTAATGGCGGTTGACCGTCATGTTGAAAGTGCGGTTTGTCAAGTTTGAGAAAGACATACCGGCACTTTGAGGGATTTGATTTGTGACATTTATATCAACAGATGGAGGATTATTCCGCGCACTGCTTGTGGGCTGGAACTGTCGGGTTGACATAGTACCTGGAGCAAAAATGGGAATGGTTGGAACCACGGTCTGGGGCATGGACAAAGTGCTCGCCGGAGCTGTGTTACCCGACATGTTAGTAGCATTGCTACATGTGCTATGCGGGGTCAGGAGCACTGGGTGGCCAGATGCCAAGTCAGTCAGACTTCTACTGAGCAATTGCACTTGTTTGCTTTTCTTTCATCTTGCCGAGTTCTTGTAGTGAGGGGAACGTGCTTGCGTTGTTTTGTTTACTGTCCATGATACACTCCAGGGGCCTATTTACAGTTACGCCCGGCTAAAAGTTAACAGCCAAATGCTTTTTTCGCGTTTTGCTGGTGTTTGGCTTGTGTTTGGAAACGTTTGAAAACATTTGGAATGTTTTTGGAAAGTGTTTGGAATGTGTTTGGAAAGCATTTGGAAAGCATTTGGGAAAAATCTCAAACACTTTTACAAAACGTTCGAACACTTTTACAAAGCTACCGAACACTTCTCCAAACGCGTTCAAACACTTTCCAAACGCGTTGAACAATTACCCGAACGATTTCAAACACTTTCACAAATGCATTCAAACACTAATATTTACATTCGGAGTTTTTGTTAGCATTGAAAGAATAGGGACAAATTTTGTTTTCATCAGTTGATGGTAACATCATGTACAGCACGGCACGTGCCAGTGCCTGCTTTGCTAAGTAACAAGCGGCTGGCCACACCCATGGCTCCTCCCACTGATAAACATTTTTTAAGGTCATTCGCGGTGGCTATCAAAACTTTTACGCACAAATAGTCATGCAAATTTAATTCTAGTCTAGTATTAATGTTAATATGAATATAAATATAAAAAATGAAGTCTGTCTCTGTTGTTGTCATTGGCATGTAACAGCGCGGTTGTGGGTTGGCATTTTCTTCATGACGTCGCTATCGCGACGTCATGAAAAATGCCTACCCACAAGCGCGCTGTTACATGCCAATGACAACAACAGAGACAGACTTCATTTTTATATGCATTTCAAACACTTTCATTTAAATGATGAAGAATCTCCAAACGTATTTTCAACAGGTCCAGCAATATATGATGTACCTACATGTAAATGTGCACTTATCCAGCATTATAGGTTGTATATATTTATATAAAACACGATCCAAATACGTTTACCCAAGTGTCTAATTCAACTAAAATTAATTAAAGACTTAATTCTTCATTTAAGATGTCATGAATACTTCATCTTTCAAAAACTGTTTCGGAGTAAATCCATAGGCAATATCATGATCAGATCATGATTCATGAACTGATCATGATATTGCCTATAAATTTACTCCAAAATAGTTCCTAATTTTCAATTAAAATATATAATTAGTCCAAGGACCAGGTAGCTTTTGTTGCGTTTTCCACTGTATCACAGGCATAAACCAGTTGCAATTTGTCACGCAAACAAGAAAACAATAATATAGCCTACAATATATACACATGCATTGTAAGTGATACATGTACAAACTGTTAGATAGAACTGATTTTTTTGAAAAGGCATAATTTCAACTTTATTGTGAAATATACATAGTAGAGCTTTTTGGCTTATCCATAAATGAAGGCATGCACATGTTGTTGGGATTTTTAGGTGCTGATAAGCTTTTTAGACACTTGTTAAACATATTCCTGTCATTAGAATTAGATTACCAAGTGTACATGTACATGTATCACATACGATTGGCGCAAAGTGTAAAGTGTTTGAAAGCGTTTGGAAAAGTGTTTGAAAACGTTCAGCTTTCACCAAGCGCCTTCGGCAAAGTGTTTGAAAGCGTTTGGAAAAGTGGTTGAAAGCGTTTGGCAAAGTATTTGTAAAGCGTTTGCAAAGTGTTTGCTACGCGTTTGCAAAACGTTTGACTTTCACTGAAAGTGTTTGGGAAACGTTGGTGCGTTTGGCGTTTGTTAACTTGAACGCGAGCGTAACTGTACATGGGAAGAAAGTAGTAGTCAGCAGCATGTTTGTAGTGGATCATTGCGCGCATACATTAACGTACGTGTGATGCCATGATTACCAAGGACAATGCATTGCTGTGATGCACAAATGGATTTCAAAAGGATCCAGCTGTTTTAAATGGGCTGAATTAAACTGAATATAAATATTTTGAAATGTATAGGGATATGGCAGAAAGATAGAACAAAACAAACAAACATACATATGAAGTATTTCCTAACTAATGTAAGGTTCTTACCAGGGGAAGATTTTAAGATCTTTGACTGGAGGACACAAGGACCACTGGAGTTTTAGTTATGGTGCTTATCCATGGACTTTGGTGCTAGAGATCAATACAATATAAATTACATAAAGGCTAATTTTTCTGGTGGTCATACGGACACCCGGTCCACTTTGTTTGGCATCCTCAGACAGTTACTGATGGTCTTGGGTGCCTGGACACACGATAATTTGAGTACTGCTTACAGGGGATGTAGGCCCATATGGATACATGTATATGGATTTCTAATGTACATGCATAGATGTTCAGGCATGATAACAATGTATATTGATACAGATACATGTAGATCACAGATTTCTGATACAGCAGGTATGGACATATGGATCATTCAAGCATTTATTGTACGGTAAAATACATGGAAAGTATTGGATATGAAAAACTCAAACTAATAAGCTTATCTTATCTTCAGCATAATTGGCTGTTGAAACTATTCCCATACCAGAAGTATAGAGCACAGCTATATTGGATCTGTTAAACAGATGTTACAGATCCTATGCATGTGATGTCCAAGCATACCTTATCACCAATGTGATGGGCTTTTGACACTGTTGTTCTCATACCAAAAGTATAAAGCAGAGATGTATTGCTGGATGTGTTATTTTAAACCTGAGTGACCTTGAAAGCTCAAACTGTATACATTCCCGTTGATTACTATGTAAATCAATGGGAGTGGCAATGCTAATTCACATTTTCAACTTCTTCTCCAAAACAATTGACCAGATTCACTTCAAACTTGGTGGGGATATACATTGGGTAGGTGTCTACCAAATGGTCATGCTGCAGTAATTTTTGGATTTTAACTTTTTTTTTTTTTTTTTTTTTTTTTTTTTTTTTTTTTTTTAATTTTTGGACTCCTATTGATTACCATATAAGTCAGTGGGATTGGCAATCGTTATTGTAGTTCACATGTTGACAGATTCACTTGATATTTTTGGTACAGACACTCCATAGATTTAGGGATTTTTTTCCATATGATAATGGATGACCTTCAGGTCATAGGTCAAGGTTACAATGCCTTGCATAATAAAATGATTTCCCTGCCACATCTTCAAATGGGTATGATTGAAGTCCATCAAATTTGGTCATTATTTACCCAGGTGAGACTTCCCTTAAATTTGCTCAGAGGTCACCTTGATGTCAAAGGTCAAAGTTAAACTTTCTGCTGAAGAATGGTGGCCCTCTTAGAGGGGTGGCCTCAGGTGAGAGGCACCTGCTCAGGCAATGTGTAATGTTTTTCTCATGAAAAGCTCGCTTCTATATGACTTAAGACCTCAGGCAAGTTTTGGCTGCATACCTCTCATTGTCATTATAAATGGTTTCATAAGATCCTTGTGCATCTTAATCTGATGAAAATGTCTTTAATTTGAAGTAGTAATTTCACAGCAGTGACCAGTTGTGTGGTCTTTGTCGTAGACAGTTCTGTATTTATAATGTTAATGACTGACTTATTTATATCTTGAGACCTGTTGACTCTACATGATATGTAGCAGATCAACAAGCTCATCATCACTTGCATCTGTCTGGCTGCCAGTTTATCAACCCGATATTGTCTACACTTTCCAAAATAAGCTCATATAACTTTCATTAACTCTATGAAAATCGATGTCAAGTTTGATACTGGTAACATCACCTACATTATGATATAGTGAATAAGAAAAAGTGTATTAAATCTAAGGAAATGGAAGCATGTTTAATTTTTGACAGATGCACATGTTAGGTTAAACTCGGGAACAGATTTGATACATTAGCATTACCACCTGTACATTTACAGAAAGTGTGAGGCAATACATGGTGAAAGTTTTTACTCACAAGTGCCTCCGGCTGTGCCCAGGTAAAAAATTAAACTGATGCCAAAGGAAGCAATATGTAAAAGGGGAAACAACATCCATTTTAAACATGTTTCAACAAATTTCCTAAAGCATAACAAAAATATATGTGTGGTTCTGGTAACCTGACCAACCCCACTGAAAAGGCCCAACCCTAATCAATTTTATGACATATAGAAAAAAAGTTTCAAACTGCCCTTCTCTAATAAAAATTGACCGACCCTGATTCCAGAAAGATTTATCGAGACAGTGGCTGTCTTGTGCAGTTATTTTGCAGTAAAGGCAACTCAAACACAGCATTTTATTTCAGCTTAGTCTGGACAATTAACTTGGGCCGGGGAAACGGCATAGCTGTATAGCCACAGGTGTTCAGTGAAACAGCATAGCTGCATAGCCATGTTTGTTCGATGATCCTTATCATAATATTCCACTAGGTTCCAGGTGTCTGTTCTCTGAGTTACCGGGGCAAACGATTGATAAAGTATTTTTAAAACATGAATTACAATTTTAGCTTTAATCTGCACGCTCAGTTGTGGCTGAAGCAGTTATCATCATTAGTTACAACTCCAAATGTGACCTGATACGCTGGCAAATCATGGATGTATTGGTGAGAGTCATTTTGAATGTGGTGCAATGCATTGTAAGAGGAAGAGGCCCACTAAATTGTATACACCATAAAACAGCATATATCATGTCATTATTGATGCTCTGATATATTTGCAAAATATATACTTTATGTTTTGTATATTATACCTCCCCCCCACCCCCAGTCATTCTATTACTATCCTCATTTACAAACTATTTTGGTGTGGAATCCAGAATTTTCAAAATGGCAGCCAAGTCTGTGTGGATTACTCCAGATTGGATATTTGAAGAAGTAGAAAAAAACGTATGTGAGATGAGTGTAAAGGGAAGGTTAATTTGTCAAAGGAATGTAATGTACAATATATAATGGTACTTTTCATTTGTGAGCATTACCTAAATTTGTAAATACAATGCCTTGAAGTTACCAGTTGTAGGCAGTGGGCCCCAGAATAGGAATATTGTATCAGATATTGAAGTCACCCCCAAGATATGAATTAATTAGCAGCACTGGGCGGACGTGCCAAGTGTATCCGCCGGGTCAAAGATAGAGCTTAGTGGAGAAGGTGGTCTCGATAGTGTTTACAGGTTTGAAAATACCAGCAGGTTTTTAATTAATTTGTAGATAGCAGTAAAGATTGACTGAATTGGATTCATTTCACTGATAAAGTCATGCGTTTCTAATGGAATTGAGTATGTATCATTATTGCAACAATGGATATATATATATATATATATATATATATATATATATATATATATATATATATGTGTGTGTGTGTGTATCATGTCTGGAACTGAAATAAGACAACTTGAATCACCTTGACTTGCTTAATTAAGGTCACACAGGGGGGCTATAAATTTGAAAGGGTTGACTCTCTAACGATGAAGGTATCAACAAATTGACAAAAATAAAAAAAAATTACAACATTAACTGGTCCAGAAAAAAAAAGGTAATAAACAGTCTGGGTTTGGAACCAACAAATAGGGAAGTTAGGGCAACCAAGAACCAACTTTTTTATTTGTACAATATGATACATTTACAGTGTAATATTCTGTTACAATATCATGATCTTTGTTTGGCTGGAGGAGATGCCCTACATGACAAAAGGCTATTGTCGTGACTGCTGATCTCCTGATTTGTTCCATGATTGTACACCTATACCGGCATGCCTTGGCCATTTCGGGTTTCTTTGTATGATGTAATAGATGTAGCTTATAACATTACATCTTACATCATAGTAAGATGTAGTGTTATAACATGCTTTTTGACACCCAAGTTTGAATAGTTGGGTTTGTTGTTTCAACAGAAAGAGAAACTATGCAAGTCATTTTTGAGAATCATCAACCATGATAAAGCAGTCTTTGGCCGAGATCCACCTGGTGGTGCATGTTGCTAAATATGGTTTGATTAGCTCAAATATACTAAGTGTGTGGTCAGACATCCAAGAGTATAACCAATATTGTCTTGTCTTCATTTTACTTTAGGCAGTATTTCTGCACAGTCATGCTATAGATATTGAGATATTTTTATGTCGCATGTTTTGTTGAGTGGACCACCTCTATCTTTCTCTTAAAACATCTAAATTTTGAATAATGTCCTGTTGGTTTTATATCTGTAATGAAACAGTCAAAAAGATATATATAATGCATGACAAAGAGTATAAAGCAGGATTTATCAATTTTTGGCATTGCTGATTGCAGTCAGATTGACTGAAGTCCCCACTGGGTGGTGACATGTGTCAGTGGAATGGCAGCCCTGACAGCAAGGGTTTGCAGTTGAATCATTTGTGTGGTGCAAAGGTGAGTCCTCATGGGAACTCACATGACAGCTGCTTCTTAATGGGAAGTA
>OZ026612.1:133878317-133993317 GCA_964020975.1 Hermodice carunculata | reverse complement strand
ACTTCAAGTTGGAGGCCAGGAGAGGCCTGATTGTGTGCCTATGTGTGTCTCTGCTTGTACAAGCCACCAGCCTTGGCTTCTGCTTGTTGCCTGTTGACAGATGTGCCACATCTCAGATGTAAGCTGTGTTTCATGCATGGAACATTGACAGTGGTGGGCATTAGGACTGGCATCCTGTTCTGCCAACTTCCTGCTTTGTGGGCCCAAGCAGAGACAACTGATGTCACCTAACCCCAACTGAGAGACGTATTGTCGCAACCAATTAGCACGCCTGGCGTCATAGTGGAAAATTAAACTCTCACAGTCATTGATTGATTTTGTAGCATTATAAATCAGTGAATTAATAGATGTTTTCTCTGTGTTACAGTTTAAACTTTATATTGTATGTATTCAACCTTGGGTGTCAAAAAGCATGTGAATAAGTAGACAATGAAGACACAATGGAATGGCTTTCCGAGCCACAGTGCATGTTGTCCTGAAGCATGTACTTGTCATGCTTAACAGTCAGCAAACACCAACATATTCCTGTTTGCTCAAATATCCTTTACTTGTGGATCATATCTGCATAGCAGAAATCTAAAAATGTCAAACTATGTGTTATGCTTCCTCAGAAATTACATTAAAGTCTGGGCAGGGCAATCATACTGAAGGTCTTGCACCAGAAAACTTATTGACTGGAGCAGAGGTACTAAATAGATTTCCTGTGGACAAAGTGATGCATAATCAGTTTTTTATAATTGTGTATTGAAACTTTTAATTTGTGTTTTATAAAGGTAAAGTGGAAAAAAAACTGAACAGTTTCTACCTGAACTATATCTCAATGGCACATTATAAGTGGCAATTTACCATTGACAATGGGATTCTGCATTATGGGTAAACACACTGGGGTAAACTGTATCCATTCATTGGGAAGGCAAACTGACAAGTGCACCCTTCATTTATCAGCAGATATATGTAGCTGACAACTGGTGATGTGCGGGTAAATGATGTATCCCTGTGTAGCACATTTATAAAATGTGATCAAGACCAAACAAGACCAGTTGCAGATAAGGTATGAAATATCTTACACTCAGCAGAGTCATAAGTTATGGTCTGCAAAGTAGTTACCAGATACCTGTGAACACTTTTATATTAACCCTTTCCCCCTTGAATTGAGACTGAGTCAACAGCTTTCCTTGGCATGGGTTGGGCACTAAGTGCCCAACCCATGCCAAGGAAAGCTGTTGACCTGGGGCACGTGATCTTGATAGGTCTCATTTGCAATTCTCAGTCAAACTGTTTTTCATAACTGTTGAAATTAGTTGAAAACGTTGAAGCAGACGACATTTGACCACAAGCCGGTTTTGGCCGGTTTAAGGGGGAAAGGGTTAAAGTAAGTCCTGTATGCGTTTCGCTGGCAGATATAACCATGTCTTGATTCCACATGCCAGCCTTAACCATGACCTACATATCTCAAGATCACCATTGCTTCAAGTTTGTGACTCTCCCCTTTCATGATGCTTGAAGTCTGACCTATTGTCACCTTTACTGTAGATAGGTCAGACATAGAAAGATATAAATACTGCTTGTTATCCCCCGCCCATGAAGTGGGCTAGGGGATATGGTAATGGGCACCGTCCGTGTGTGCGTCCATCCTTCCGTCCAAAACCAATTTTGTCTGGCCCATATCTTCTACATTATTAATGCTACCTCTTCGAATTTTTTTTTGGTGGGTAGACCTTAGGTAGTAGGTGTGCATAGGCATTGTTTTGAGTGGCTAATTACTTGCATTAATTAATTATTTAACAAAGTTCGTTAAGCAAGACAAATTTTGTCCGGGCCATATCTTCTAAAGTATTAATGCTAGCTCTTTGAATTTTTTATGGTGTGTAGACCTTAGGTAGTAGGTGTGCATAGGCATTGTTTTCTGTGGGTAATTACTTCCATTAATTAATTAATTAACAAAGTTCATTAAGCAAGCTCAAGATACAATACAAATTTTGTCCAGGCCATATCTTCTAAATTATTGATGCCAGCCCTTTGATTTTTTTATGGTGGGTAGACTCAGGTAGTAGGTGTGCATAGGTATTGTTGTGTGTGGCTAATTACTTGCATTAATTAATTAACAAAGTTCGTTAAGCAAGACAAATTTTGTCTGGGCCATATCTTCTAAACTATTAATGCTAGCCCTTTGAATTTTTTATAGTGTGTAGACCTTAGGTAGTAGGTGTGCATAGGCATTGTTTTCTGTGGCTAATTACTCCCATTAATTAACAAAGTTCATTAAGCAAGCTCAAGATACAATACTAATTTTGTCCGGGCCATATCTTCTAAATTATTGATTCCAGCTCTTTGATTTTTTTATGGTGGGTAGACCTTAGAGGGGATATGGTAATGGGCACCGTCCTTGTGTCCGTCCGTCCGTTCGTCCGTCCATGATTACTGTGGGCGGGGGATATGGCTAGCGTCAGTGGCTACTTGTATATTTTTAGAAGGAGCTGCGCGAATTGTTTTGCTCAAACCATTTTTTACAATATGGGATTTTCAAAAACCCAGTTGCCTATTCTGGCCACCAGGATTGCAGAATGATATCTGAAGTTGTAGACATACATGTATGTCTATGTACCAATACAAGAATATTTTACAGACAAGATTTTTATTTCATGTGAGTCATGGTGGCGCCACTGGTGGTATTAATTGGAACTACTATCATAGGTATCAAAAGCACGTTAATTTTTTTTTGTGAGATAGAACTAAAAAGTACACCAACCAAGAATTAGGTCAATTGTCAAATTTTGCAAAATATGAGTGACTGCCTATTTTTCCAAGTCATTGAACACTGTAGAAAAGGACAGTAAATTTAACATGTTGGGAAAGAATAAGGCTGATGTTACTATTATGCTGCAAATTTTTATCATGTATGGAACTTTGATATTGCATAATATGGATGACCATAACATACTTTCTCAAAGTCAAAGGGGGCACGTACACAATGAAATGATTTTTTTTTCTGTGATGGTCGTTACAACTCAACTTGTGTTCATACATCCATATACCCTTACAGGAACGTTATACAAGGAAAAGTTTATGACATAAGGAGTCATGGTGGCGCCAATGGCGGTACTTATTGGAACTAACATTATAGGTATCAAAACACACTAAATTCGATCATTACTTTGCTAATAAATTTAGACGGAAATTCAACATTTACGCCAAATATGTGCTGGGCCAATGGTCAGATTTTGTACTATGTTGTGTGATCTTGACCTATGTTTCAAGGTCATTTTGCACTTTAGAAAAGAACAGTAAATTCAACATGTTGTTAAAGAATGAGACGAATGATATCAAATGTACCACAAATGTGTACCATATGGGAATTTGATTTTGCATTATATCTGTATCTGTATTTGTTCATATATTGCGGCAGGACTCATTACTGAGTGTAAACACCAGATGCCTGTGCCGTGGTGATACCTGGTCAGTCCTGGCAAAGCCTCTCTTTGAAGGAAGAGAGGCACTGACCATGTTACAGCCTAATTTATTCCAGGTCAAAATAAACCAGTTCGTAGGACTCAGGTTTAAATGGTTCACTTTGCGGAGCGCACCCTGCTTTGTTTACATTTTGCACTCGACCACGCTGGCCAGATTACACCTGGAAGGATCAGAAAGTAAAACACAGGATGTGCTTGGATTTAATGAAAAATCAAACCCTCAGCAAACTAAAAATGCACATTTCACCACTAATGTGAGATTTGCACTGTTCAGCACAATCCATGCTGTAATCACTAGCATTAGCTGTGGCATCCGTTGTGAACATATGAAGGTGTGGGCCCAACCAGGCCATTTGCTGATTGGAAAATCAGGCCAACAATGGAATGCATAATTAAGTAGGGTCCGGAAAAGTTCGGTACAAGTTGGTATGAACAGGTCTATTGCCCTGGGAACAAAGTTGTACATATAGGTTTATGATACGTGCCAATGCAATGGGCCATAAACAAGTTGCAGCACTTTAAATTATGCTAATTTAAGGACTTGAAAACCTTTGGTATTGAACATGTTCAAAAACATAATAAGCAGAGTTGATAATCCAACTGCACTTTATAAGTTTGTACCCTGGGTGTACCCAATGAACTATGAACCAACAATGGGACTGTTGATGTATGCAAAGTAGTCAAACAAAAATTAAATGTTAAATATCTTCAAAACTATTATAAATAGAGGTGCCAAACCAGCTTCAATTAACATAATTTATGCAAATCAGGCAAATACACAAATTTAAGTATTGAATATCTCCAAAACAATTATAGAGGGAGGTGTTATTCCAATTTGAGTTTATAGATTTGTGACATAGGCATATTCAGTAAACAATTAACAAAAGTTGTAGCAGTTTGATTTATTTAGATAAGGGGAGCAAACAAACTTCAAATGTTCGATGTAATTATTTTAGATAGAGTTGCCATTCCATCTCCCAGTTTGCAGAGTAGTGCAGTGAACAAATCTGATAAACTGTACCAAAATCTGCAGCATTGAAAATTATGCTAAGTGAATTATAAAAGGATAAAATGTTTGAAAATGTTCAAAATGGTACCAGGTAAAAATGTCCGATTTGATATGGCTCTGTATTTCCTTGCTGCTTGTTTACTACAGTGGCACATCATTTGTACCTCAAACAAATGTAACTTAAATCTGGGTCATCATGCACACACATTGCAATATTGAAATCCTTTTGATATAAAGCATGACAGACAGGGATGTCATTATTGTCAGTGACAAACGAGCCATGAGTCTAAAGACAGGGCAAGAGGAGAAAGCTATTCATCAATACATGCAGACATAGAAGGTCATTGCTATCAACTATTTGTTATACAGTGTCACCTGTTTTAAGGGACCCCTCCTTTGGGGGGACCACCTGCCTTTTGTGACCACTTTTCTTCTAGAGAAACACATTCTAATGATACCAGTGACAACCCAAAATAGCCCCAAAAGACCACTTTTCCAGCCACAAATTGAAACACCCCATTTAGATAAGTAAAATCTACCAATTCAGCACAAGATTAGTAAAACTGTTTTGATAAAATCAGCTTACAAAAACTAAATATGTTGATAATATCAGTAAATAAATAAACACATGACACCACGATGGAATTGTGCATTGGTGTACAAATATGTGAGTATGAATCTCAACTATGGATGGTAATTCAACGTTGAGGTCAGTTGTTGACCTGGTGGCACAAGGGTCAACCCTCCTTTGGAGACCACATCCTTTGTGTGACCACTTTTGGGTCCGCCCCAGGGGTGGTTTCTCAAAACAGGTTATACTATATACAGTGCTCCCTCTTTATAACGCTGGCGTTGGGGGCCACAGGGGTATACCGTGTTATGGCAAAACCGCCTTACAACAGAAGAACTTTTAACATAGAAGTAAATGGAAACTATTTCAGTGGGAGCCATGGTACCCACCTTGTATCAGAAACGACCGTGTAATGAGGGGTGTTATAAAGAGGGAGCACTTTATATATATATATATATATATATGTGTGTGTGTGTGTGTGTATATAGTCATTGTGGAGGCAACAGATATTTAATTTGCAACTGCAACTTGAAAGTAGCAAAATTATTTGGTTCATACAGCGTTATATTCAGATATTTATTATTGTTCACCAGTACACAGACATTACCATAAGATATTACACTTGTATATTGATGTTCATCATGCTGAATTTTAACATGTCAAGATTATATGTTTTGTAAAATGTGATGCCTTTCCAGAATAGTTAGATACTGGGAGTAAGCTGACACTTTAACACAGTTAACAATATTTTATTATTTATTTCTTTGTGTGTTGATTTAATATTTAATGATTGTAATTTACTTTAGAATTCTTTTTTGCAGATAAGGATTTGGAAAGTTTATTGAAAAATATTGTTGTAACTCAAAGTTCAGTAATTTTGTGGTTTCAGGCGGATAAATTGTCAGTTAATTTAGACAAAACAAATGCTATGGTTTTTTGTATGAGACACAATAAGAATATTAACTTTGATAATATTCAGATTAATATTCAAGGATGCAATATTGAACCTGTACTGAAAGTAAAATTTTTAAGAGTATGGTTAGATGACCAAATGAATTGGAAATCACATGTAGCATATGTTTGTAATAAAGTGTGTAAAGTAATAGGGATTTTGGAAAAGGTACAGAAATATTTTGATAAATGGGTCCATTTGTCCAAACATTTGTGTACCTTTTTCAAAATCCCTATTACTTTACTAACTTTATTACAAGCATATTTTATGCTTAAATTCCTGAATAAGGTCTCGGATAAGTTTGAAGATGCGATACCTTGACCCAATTTCCAAGGTCACAGAGCCATTTTAGTGAATTTGGTTTTCACACGATAAGGTCTGGAACGAGTTCGAAGATGAGTGACCTTGTCACAGAGCTATTTAGTGAATTTGCAGCTTTCACACGATAACTCAAAAAGTTTTTCACTTAGGGCTTTCATATTGCACATGCTATTAGTCCTGCATAAGGTCTCAGATCCCAAGGTCACAGAGCCATTTAGTGAATTTGATTTTCCCACAATAACTTGAAAAGTTTTTGACATAGGCCTGTTAAATTGCAGGTGGCTACAGTCCTATATGGGGTCTTGGAGTACTTCGAAGATGGGTTACCTTGACCCAATTCCCAAGGTCACAGATCCATTTTTGTGAATTTTGTTTCCACACAATGAGTTGAAAAGTTTTTACATGGACCTTTTTGGTTGCACAATGTTTTAATCCTACATCAGGTCTGAGACAAGTGTGAAGATGGATCACCTTGACCCAAAGCCCAAGGTCACAGAGTGTGTGTGTGGGGGGGGGGGGAGGGGGGGCATAGAGACCTTTGTTTGTAACACTGCTGTCTGAATTATCCCTTTCTTTGTTATCCATTATTTGGAGATTTACTGGATCAGTGGAGGGTCACAGCCATCTTGCACCCAGTCTCAACCTCTTACTTGCCTGTCTGTATGTTGTGGATTTTGCAACGTGTATTCTTGGTGTCAGGTCCTGATCAGCATAACATACTTGGTCAGAAAGGGTCAAATAAAAATATTTCTAAACTTGGAAAGATGATTTGCTGCATAGCAAATGAGTGTGTGTGTCTTCAAAGCATATTGGTACGGCAATGTACAACTATTCCATAATACAGGGGTAGAAGTTGGAATGGCGTCTCTATCTTTTATTGCTTTGAACTTATTTAAAATTCAAAAATTTTAATGGTGCTATTTAGCATAATTTAAATTGCTACAAATTTTATTTGTAATTCAGTAGGTGAGCAATGGTCAACAACCCCCCAACAAGAAGTTGGAATGACATCTCTATCTATTATAGTATTAAAGATATTCAAGATTTGAAACTTCAAATACTGCTAATTAGCATAATTTAAATTGCTACAACTTTTGTTTTAGATTCATTACATGCCCAGTGATCAACAACCCCCTAGCAGAAGTTAAAATGACATCTCTATCTTTAATAATTTTGAAGATATTAAAGTTTTAAAATTTCAAATGCTGCTAATTAGCACAATTTAAATTGTTACATCTTTTGTTTTGAATTCATTGGGTGCGCACTGGTCAATAACCCCCTAATGGAAGTTGGAATGACATCTCTATCTATTATACTTTTGAAGATATTCAAGATTTAAGATTTCAAATGCCTCTAATTTGCATAATTTTAAACATCTTCATTCCTCTGTATAAAACGGTCAAGCTCCTTGTATGGAGGTACAATCATGCCAAGTTTGGAGTTTCTATGTAAAATAGTGTCCGAGAAAAGTGTCGGACAAATTTGCTGGTAAAGGAGAGAGAGAGAGAGAGAGAGAGAGAGAGAGAGAGGAGAGAGAGAGAGAGAGAGAGAGAGAGAGAGAGAGAGAGAGAGAGAGAGAGAGAGAGAGAGAGAGAGAGAGAGAGAGAGAGAGAGAGAGAGAGAGAGAGAGAGAGAGAGAGAGAGAGAGAGAGAGAGAGAGAGAGAGAGAGAGAGAGAGAGAGAGAGAGAGAGAGAGAGAGACTGCAAGGTCACTGGGCAAAGAGGAAACCAAATGGATTGGCTTTTCTTACTTTACCACCAGTGTTTTCCATTTTACTCCAATGAAAAGTGGGGAAAAGCTGAATCGGATGACAGTAAAACCTCTCTTACCGTATACCAAACACCTCTCTATACTGCGCACAATTTCTTAGTCCCAAATATATACTTTCAATGCTATCAAACCCCCCTATACTGAACACTTTTTTCCGGTCCCAAGGGTGTTCGGTATAGGGAGGTTTCACTGTATTGAGATAGGCTGTACTGTAGTGACAAAACATGTACACACACACACACACACACACACTACATTCATTCCACTAGTAACTAGCCTTGGCTTTAAATTGATCGTTTCAGTGTTTCAGGTTGTTTCCCAGCATTCCATACATGTAGTGGTAGCCCGTATTTGCCACTGTTACATATGCTGGCTAACAGTAACCAATGCTGGGAAATGCTGAAGTCCAATTTACCCACTAGGCCTCAGGTTTGCCAGTGTTAGCCCACGTTTGCCAGCATTTGGAAACTTAAAATGCTGGGAAATGCTAACTAATGCTGGCAAGTTAACATTCTACACAGCTTTTTACTTACAAACTGATTGAAGTTCATGTACATGCAAAATGTGAATTCAGCAGGGCTACAAATTAATAGCAGAGACTTTTGCAAACCTGTCATATACTTGCAATGTAAAGAAATCTTGATACAGTGTAATACTATTTTTTTTTTTTTTTTTTAAATTTCAAGTATTCACTGTTTGTTCACAACAATACAAATATGAAAAACCACTTTGTCTGATTTTCGGTCAATATATTCACATACCCATCTGCAGTTTGTGTTTCCACTGAAGTGCTAACGAGTCTTGTTGATGTCCTTGTTGCCTTTCCCCATTGGTTCAGTCCCAGGTCTCTGGAGTGCACAGACTATGTACCTTGCATTGTACTGCAGTTGTACTGTAAGTGAAACAAAGACGTACAGATTATGCTCTCTCTCTGCCCCTTCCTGCCCCAATTACGTGTGAACAATATGGACCTATTACCATCACTAAATGCATGGTGTATATGCTGTTTTTAGTTGATCAATTGGAACAAAGTGTACATTGTTTTGAGCTTAATGTGTGATTGGCCAGCTATGATTGGTTGCCCGGTGTTTGCTATATTTTACCTAGTAACTACACTTGATATTGGAAAACAAGAAAACATTTCAGTTCATGCACACATGAAAACTTGGACTAGGAGAGTGAAAACCAGGGAAGTATATTTGGTGTGTCATGTTTACCAAGCTGAGTATGCCCAGCATGCAGGCTCACCGGGGACAACGTTATGGTAGGTCTGCTCAGTGGGACAATGTTATGGTAGGTCTGCTCAGTGGGACAACGTTATGGTAGGTCTGCTCAGTGGCACTTACGATATGTTCATTCCACCAAACCAAAAATATTTCACAATTATACAATTATTCACTAATGTCAAATACAATAGTGGTTCAGGAGACTCTCATTAAGACAATTATTTTGTCGCTATTATGAGAGCCACCACAGATCACTTACATTAATTAGTTATTGACAGATGACACTTTTGGGACATTGGTAGGAGTGATTTGGTATCTCAGTTATGATTTAAACTACTGATAAGGATGATTCTAATGTTGTGAACATACATTACAGTTAGGAATTGAACAGATTTCTTGGTAATGACTTATTAACATCATTTTCACATATCTGGTGAATTAAACCAAATTAGCTGTGGGTATAAAATTTCTGTTTTATTTAAGGAGGCACTATATTGTATCAAGTAGGGCATACCTCAGACATGTTTTTGCAAAACTATATCTGTATCTAGTAATAAACAAGGAATCAGGAATAATTTTATTTAATCAATATACAGTATATTTCAACATTATCAGTTTATATAATGTAACAATGAACAACATATTGATCTGGGAGACTCGTATTACGGTAATTATTTTACCGCTATCATACGAACCACCATTTTTTTCACATTAACTGGAAACTTATTGTTTATATATTTATGATAGAGCTTGAATTTGCATTTTGTAAAAAATATCATTTATTTTCAGCAGTTTGAGTTGTTTTAACAAAGGGTCAGCATGTGCATTATATTTAGCTCAAGTTATTATATGAACTACTTTCTTTTGCAATTTAAAAATTGCGTTACTATTGTATCTGCATGCAAATATTCCATAGTTTATATGGGGAAGCATTATGGCATTATGTATCTTAGTCTTAGCACTTTAAAGATGGAATATACTTTAATTTATTCAAGATTCCCACAGACCTTGATATCTTATTTGATATTTTGTAAATGTGCGCTTTCCAATATAAATGTTGATCAGTTGTTGTTCCTAAGAAATCAAAATTTTAAGAACCAAAGAAATCAAAATTTTCAGAATACTCGATTTGAGTGTCATTCATTTTAATAGGTGGCACCCTGATTCTGGATCAAAGTTGATGAACAATCATCAGTCTCGTTTTTTTCTGTAACTTCACACAAATGTCAAATGTGGCCAAATTTCGTTCCTGACCACATTATTGTCCAGTTTTTGTGATCTGCCCGACTTCACCGGCTTACCTCTGTGCCTCTTTCGGCGGTGTTTGTGCCTTGATGCGTCACTGTCCGACAGGTCTGAATGGCTGGTCTCATCACAGCCAGAGGTGTTTGACTCGCTGCTATCCTCGCCCTCGGAGTCACTGTGAATGGAAGCGTGTACTGTTTTGATGGCAAGTCTCTGTGTGGTTCCTCCATTCCGTTTGGCCCCTTGCGTCTTAACTGCAGAATGCCAAGTTTCTGGATTTCTGCCTCTGCTTTGCTTTGCAGATCTTCAAACTCATGCAAGTCATTGAGCGAAATGGACTTGCACTGATTTGGCCTCACATTGGCTCTTGCTTCTTTTTCCTTGCCGGGTGTGGACTTTTTGCCCTCTTTTTTGCTGGACTTAGGGGGCCTGGCTACTGTCATTTTTTGAACTCTTACACTGTCCGTTGTAAAAGTGTCGATTTGGTTAACCAACTCAGATAACTGCTGCCTTAGTTGTTTTATTCAGGCAAACTTCTTGGCCTTCTTGAGGTCTCTGCTAGAAATTCTGTTCAACTGCAGATTTAGCCTCTCTATTTCCTTATTCAACGACTCCTCCTGCTCGGCCTCCCGCAAGTCTAGATTGTCGCCATGGTGATGCTCGCTGTTGCTAGTGCCCAGTTTGTTCGTGTTGGCGTGGTCGCTGACGCTGGCAAGGATTATCCTGATCTCATCTGTTAGATCTGCTGAGGCTCTTCCCTCAGCCGTTGACTTATAATCTGGTCGGCTTCCCCTCTTACACGAGGCTCCAGCCATCATATCACCAGGAAGGATCAGACACGCCGCGGTTAAAATCAAAATCAATTCCTCCAGCCAACGTCTGTACCGCATGACAAGGATTTGCCAAAATAATTTGAACGGTTAACTGAAACACCTTGACCAAAAAATGCGAACATCATAGCTAAAAAGAGTCTGAGGAAACAACCTTGGCCCTCTGGGAACTGAAGTATATGAACAGTGTTCCCAAATATCGACCGGTTGCAATTATGCATTTTGTGCAACAAAATCTAAATTTGATTTTTTTTTTAAGAGAAATTAGTTTCTTTTGTTGTCACTTTGGGAGGGACCTTGTCAAATCAATCAGTGTTTACAGTTACTATTAATTTGAGATGACAGGTTCACAAAAGGAATCTTCACTTGCTGGACAGTGCTTCAAGGTAGCTGTTTTTAGCATGTTCAAATACCAGCAAGCCTAGTCTATAGCAAAAAGTAGTCTTAGTCCTCAGCTTTCCTCGGGACACTTTGCACACATGGCACGCAAAGTATCCCAAGGAAGGCTGTTGACTCAGTCTTCTCTATAAACACTGCAAACCGGTATACTGGTTCACAATTACTGCATCAACACATGGCAGACCTGTTTTTGCGGTTTGCAGGCAGAGCTGGGTATACACGGCCAACCTGTAAACAGGGACTCGCCATATGGTTTATAGTCATTCATGAAAATGCCCTGGTGTATGCAAATTAAGATTTCTGTATATGCTATTTATAGTTGAAGTCATAGGGGAAATCCAGGGGTATGGTTTCCTGCGTTTTTTTTTTTTTTTTTTTTTTTTTTTTGCATTTGAGTGGCTCAGGCCTGTTTACTAAATTATCATAACAATAGTGGTCATCCTCGAGACAAAAAAAAACAAAATGGCAGACTCCATTTCTAGTGATCTCACAGACGATGAATCTGGGTTCGTTTTCGGTAGTTTATTCCAAAGTTTATGTGATTTAGAAGACTTGGAATCCAGTTTTGATTGGTTTGATGAAAATGCAGCAGGTACCAACCAATGGACAAACAATTCTACCAGAATTAGGGGCCCAAATCGGCCACACACAGGGGACAGTTATGGCCCCAAACACATGGCCCAATTCCAATTCAACAGTGCCATAGATTATTTCAGACTTTACTGGAATGATATCATGTGGGACTAACTTATGACTGGTACAAATGCCCAGGCTGAAACTTCTATAAGTGATAATGCCATTCGTGCCGTTGGGTACCGATGCACAAGGCGGAACTTAAAACTTTCGTCGAAGTTCGATTATCAATGGAAGACCTATTATTGGTGCCATGGTAGGAGTGCTACTGGTCAACCAAAACAGACCAGTTTCTTTTTCATGTGCCAGGATATGCTCAAATATTTACCAGGGATAGATTTATGGACTTGTAGAAATTCTTGCACGCAGTGGATGAGTGAACTGTGGATAATACTGCTACTGATCGGGTGTACAAGGGGAGGCCCATGATCAGCCTTTTGCAAGTAGCGTTTCAAAGGTACTATTATCCAGGACAACACCTGTCGCTAGGTGACCATGGTTTCCTGCACCTCATCTACTTTTCCTTTTTTTTCTCTCCAGGCCACCTGTGTCATATATGACTGCGACAGACAAGCGCAGAGTCACAGAATTGTTAGTATTATTATTATTGTTATTATTATTATTATTATTATTATTATTATTATTATTATTATTATTATTATTATTATTATCATTATTATTATTATTATCATTATTATTATTATTATCATTATTATTATCATTATTATTATCATTATCATCATCATCATCATCATCATCATCATCATCATCATCATTATTATTATTTATGAAGGACAACCACTTATGTTTGTAGCTGTTCAGGTATCCTTGAATATATGTTCTATTTTTGTGAACATTGATGTTGTTATTCAAAGTTGAGGGAGATCTTTCTCTTTGAGGTCACATACACTAATTAATATATCACTAAATTATCTGATACCATGATCACCACTCCAATGGGAGGCCATATCTGCCTTGAAAGGTCAGAAAGGTCATCTTTTCAGGATACTGTTAATGGTGCACTCAAGAATGGCTTCACTCTCTTCACTTCTGTATTGTGACATGTTATTGACTTTTGTTCAGGATGAACGGCAAGTTGGGTGTTGGGACGCCCAGAACAAAGAAGGGTACTTCTCTGGTCAACTTCAGAGGGAAAGTGTAGCTGATTTTATTGTCACCATATCCAATGTACACAATGTACATACTTGTAAATGAGTGTGATGATAATTATTAATGCTTGGCACTTCTCTTGCTTTTCCGTCCAACAGTCAGTGTCTCTTGCTGTTTACGCAGTGTGATATATACATATCCTCAGCTAATGCATTATGTGCAGATATTACTAAAGAGTGATATTTCTAGGGCATCTATACATAGGTTTCTTTGACTGAAGTTGTACTAACTCTGTGTGGTCTGTCTGCACTTTTTCAACTAACGTTAGTGTTTCAATCAAGTTACAATATAATAGATTAGTTATATTTATGCCTGGTGTCCCTCTGCAGACATAATTTTCTAGCTCTGCTGACCTGAGGTTTCTGAACTTAAACAATTCATCATGTCTCTCCATCCATGATCTTTTTTAGCTCTGCTGACCATAGGTTGCAGAGCTTATGTGATTACTCATGTCTGGCTGTCTGTCATTCCATCCATCCATCTATCCATAAACAATTTGCTTCTCAAAACGAAAGCATCAACAATTTTAAAGTTAGCCTCTTGAAATTATCTTGACTTGTTCTATGAATGAAAATGTAGGTCCTTTCCTTATTGGTGGCGCTACCTACAGTATTATGTAATATATGGGTCGCAATATGAAAAGCTTGTGAATGCTCTAGCACCTTTAAATTTTGGTGGATCTTCATGAAATGGGGTGGGATAGGAGGTTGAAGTCTAAGTTGCTTATGATACTAGTGGTGCCACCTATGATTTGATGGAAATTATGAGTCAAAATGATTTTTAAGATATAAAATTCCATATCTGGAAAAGTAATTTGAGTAGATTTACCAAATTTATAGGATATATAGACCATGTTCAATGCTAGAATGTTATAACATCAGTGACCTTGGCCTATTTTTGTGAGGTCACCAGGCCTTTAAAGTTAAAAGAAGTAATTTTGTAATGGCAGGGTGTAGCTTGGACATCAATGGCAAAGAGACTGGAGCCTTCAAATCAAAATTGCACTTACATTGTATATAATACCTACTTTTTGGGTCACCTTGGCCTAATGATTGTGTGACCTTGACCTATTTTTCAAGGTCATTAAGTGCTTAAGAAAAGAACATTTAATTGAATATCTTGATACATAATAAGGCAATTGATGCCAAATGTATGGCAAATGTGCATCATGTTGAAGTTTGATATTGCATAAAATGGATGACCTTGATTAATTTTTCAAGGTCAGGGAGGGAATTCATTTCAGGAAATGATTTTTGGTGATAGTGAGCAGAGCTTTAGGTCCATGGGTCTCTTATTGGAATGTATAAGGGGGGGGGGGGTTAGACATATTTTTTCCCTGAGGAAAGCGCTGTAGAGGTACATGTATTCATAGAACAGGGCTTAATCAATTAGATGTGTAGAACAATAGGACCTTACTGAGATGTCAGAAAGCATGTATTGGTCATTGTACGCTAGTGGTGTACTTCAGTTTGTCCAATCTATATCTTTTGCCACACACCTTTCCCCATAATATTTTTTATGGTAAATTTGACTATCGGCTGGAATATTTCTTTGCTTGTCATTGTATATCGCTCCTAGTTAAATGTCATGCATGTTGTCCTTGCAAACTAATATTAGCAGATTTGTCATTTTTTAGCGTAGCTGACTTGTCAGTCCATCAACTGAGCTTTGAGGATAGGTGGTAATCCATTATCTGTCTGTCCGTCTGTCTGCATGTCTGTCCATCTGTTGACATTTCACATTTTCGACTTCTACTCCACAATCACCAGCAAGATTCACTTCAGCCTTGGTGGGGATGTACCTTAGATGGGTCTCTACAACTCTGTTTGAACAGTCACATTCCAGTAATATTTGGATTTTCTATGAATTTTTTAATCCTTTTTTTTTACTATGTTTTCCATGAAAACAACATTGAATACTACGTGTGATGTGTAAAAATAAATGTATGTGAAGTGCATATTTGCCAGCAAATCAGAATTAGGTTCTAATTTATTGCATAGTTAAAAAACTTTGTAACTAATAATAACAAAAATTGAATGCTATTTGATTAAAAATCATGGATGTTAAAAGAAAATGATACTCACATTGAAATTAAGTATATAGAGCATCAAATAAAAAAATATGTATATATATATATATATATATATATATATATATATATATATATATATATATATATATATATATATATATATATATACACATATATAAACATATGAAAAACTGAACCAACTATAAAATAAGTATATGGCATTGAAATTAAGTGAGTATTAGAGCCAGAGTATTAAAAGTGACCGAGTGGTTGGGCATCATGTTCATATTAAATGGCCAGGAGCAGAGGATAGATACCTGCTGTACCTAGAAAGCCAATGAAACATGTTATTATAATATGCAAATTACCCTCTACAGTTGAGTGAGGGGAGGGAGAAGGTAGTCTTTATGATAGTTTTCGTGACACTGTCTGCAGTAACAAAGGGAGACACTAGGAATGAAGAACACAATGATGTGTTAGTAGGATGGTTTTTATGAAGTCTAGAATTTTGATGAAGATTTATTCTTTTTAAATATAAATAAATTTGCCACCTGCGTCCTTTGCAGGACTATGGTAGACAAGCAGAGTACCAGACTAGTATTAGTCTATTGATAAAGTAAACCTTTTCAAGTATGTGTTATTAAATGGAATACCATATAGGACTGTACACAACATGGCCTTTTAACATGTCTCTTAACTCCTTGAAAGCCTCAACCTGTACATGCTGTGCTGACCAATAGGGTCTCTGAGTGCCAGTTGTAGCATATGTTATGCTCGATACATCTCAAAAATGGCATGTATTTTTCCTGCAGTAATTTGTTTAAAATGACTGTTACCAAATGTGATTGATTTACACAGCATTAATTTTGAATATCTTGTTTGTTTTACAAGTCATTTACAATTTATGGTTCGATTTATTGCAGCCCAAAGTGATATGTTTGGCATAAACAATATTTCTGATATGCAAATGGAGTCCAGGCACAAGACTTGGTCTTCACCGGTACCAAATGTACAGTGAATGTCCTTCCATGTGCCTTACAATCATAACAGAAAGCTTAAGAAGAGCTTAGAATATCTGAGTGTTATCCGATGAAAATATCAAAGTTTTTACACTCTAACAGCATCAAAAGAGCCAGATTTGCCACTTTTATTGTCCCTGCATCGGTGTTTTCATCGATAGCATGTTGTTAACACCTGAGTGGAAATGCTGGGAAGAAGTGGTGATTTGGCAGTCTCCACACTCTGGTTGGGTCGTCAATGGCACTAATTTTCAGAGTTAATTTTTCAAATAGGTCAAATGAGGATGTGAGTGCATCACTGTCAGAAAGGCTCTTCTGCATAACATCTCTAACCTTTGAAACAGGCTATAGCTGCAATGTTTATTCAGTGAGTTGTACCACTACTAAGCCAGTCCATCTAACAAGCAAATTCCTCTACCAAAACACACCAAATTACTACTAATATGAGACATGCACATTAATTTCCCATTACAAAACACAGGGATTGCACCTGTCAATCACGGAGGGACACACGGACATAGCACTGTCACAGACAGAGCTGATACCCCTTTCTCACAAAATTAGTGTCTTCTAGAGAAATGTAAATTTACAAATACCAAAGTCATATTCATTTTAAGGGATGGTTCAACATTATCATCATTTTTGAATTAGTACGTAGGGTACTAAATTTCATGACCCCCCTCCCTCCCCCCAAATTAGTACTTTAAAAATGATGATTTTCCCCCCCAAATCATAGCAAAATTGCACAAAACTGGCCAAAAATTGACCATCATTTTCCATATCCTGTGAAAGTGTACAGACCCATTTAACCCTCTCCCCCCCTTGCGTACTGTAAGTACTAATTCAAAAATGATGAAAATGTTGAACCATCCTCTAGTACTTCCTAAATTGGGTACAAGAATAAATCTGCGTGTACCACTAGTATTCTTTATTTCCAAAATATTAGTAATATCCCGCTTCTTGAGCTCGATCTGCAGAGGCAGTGACCCGTATCTTGCCAGGCGAGACTATGGTTACTAAGACAACCAGGTATGCAATTGTGGTGGGAAATCGACATGCTTGCCTTGTATAGCACTTTATTTCAGACAAAATAAGCTCATAGATATATGATCAATTGATATTCATCACTCTATTCAAAGAAAAAGGCAGTACATGCCATATTTATAGTTTTTTCAATGTCTTTTCTGTATCCCTAATCATGGGTTACAGGCATAGACTTACATAGGACTTTAGTGTGAGCCCGAAGCCATTACCATCCTTTATTAGTATGACAGTGTGACTGACAGGTGTATAATGTTTCGAAAATTGTGTATAAGCTCAAGTTGTGAGCTCATTATTTTGTCATAATGTTTTCATGATAATTACAAATGTTACAGAAATTGTGCTGATAGAGAACCAATTTGGCAAAGAGAATGTATATCAAAAATACAAATCTTTATTCACTGAGTTACATCAGTCTGGTACAAGAGAGAGGGAAAAAAGTAATAAATAAAACATACATATAAGTAAAAATACATATAAATATATGACTTAGTTTTATATATGGTGCATCTAGGATGGACCTAGACTCAGAATATTTAATAATTTGTTTAATTACATAGTGATCCCTGTTGCAGCCAGACAGGAGAAATTTGAATTTCTCCTCATCGGTTAAATTAGATACATGTGTATGATAATTACTTAACGTGTCGAACATTATACTTCCATTGGTATCATATTTCATGCAATCGAGCATTAAATGCATTTCATCTTCAATTTCTGGCCTATTACAGTGATTGGATAGTCTGTTTTCAAACTGAATGCTATTTTAACACCCTATCTCAATTTTCCAATCATGGGCACTTGTTCTTAGCTTTGTAAAGTTTTTCCGTTTATGTAAAGGGTAATTCAATTGCAAATGTTCTTCTCGTTCAAAATTATTTTTAAACTTACAGTATGATCTCAATTATGTCTCCCCATGCAACGGGGACATATTTATTTTTGTATCCATTTCTTCTTCTTCTTCTTCTTCTTCTTCTTCTTCTTCTTCTTCTTCTTCTTCTTCTTCTTCTTCTTCTTCTTCTTCTTCTTCTTCTTCTTCTTCTTCTTCTTCTTCTTCTTCTTCTTCTTCTTCTTCTTCTTCTTCTTCTTCTTCTTCTTCTTCTTCTTCTTCTTCTTCTTCTTCTCTTTCTCCTTCTCCTTCTCCTTCTCCTTCTCCTTCTTCTTCTTCTTCTTCTTCTTCTTCTTCTTCTTCTTCTTCTTCTTCTTCTTCTTCTCTTCTTCGTCTTCTTCCTCCTCCTCCTCCTCCTCCTCCTCCTCCTCCTCCTCCTCCTCCTCCTCCTCCTCCTCCTCCTCCTTCTTGAGTGTGTTGCAGACGCGGTAACTCAAGAAAGATTTGACTTGGGAAGTTGAAATTTTATGTGAAGATGTTGCTGTATATGATCTTGCTTGGGATTGCAGATGGGTGACCTTGACATATTTTTCAAGGTCACATGGGCATGTCATCTAAAATTGACACGGATGCAACAACTCTGCAAGGATTTGATTTAGGAGGTTGAAATTTTGTATGTTTATGTATCATAATACCAACTAGGTTGGGATTGTAGATGGGTGACCTTGACCTATTTTTAAGGTCACATGGCCGCTTTTTAAAAATCATTGCAGATGCACTTGAGAAAGATTTGACTTAAAGAAGTTGACATTTTTGTGTGATTATGTTTCTATGAAAGACTTTTGTAAGACCTTCCTTGTGACTGCAGATGTATAACCTTGACCTATTTTTCAAGGTCAGGTGGGCATTTCGTCAAAAATCAAAGTGGATGTGATGACTCAAGAAAGATTTGACTTGGGAAGTTGAAATTTATATAAGACCTTGCTTGGGTTGCAGATAAGTGACCTTGACCTATTTTTCAAGGTCACATGGGCATGTCATGTAAAATCGATAACTCAAGAAAGATTTTACTTGGAAAGTTGAAATTTATGCTAAATAATACAAAAATATTTGGCCTCCTCGTCAGACATGTAAACCAAGCGGAATCTTCAGTCCCTGATATAGCCCTGCCAATAATACTAGGTAGAAATATATTAAAGTGAAAATTTGCTGGGACAATGAGCCTCAATAAGAGTGTACTTGTGCTTCTACATGGGTAATCTTTGCTTAGATTTTGAAATGTCAATATAGAGTGTACCTTCACCATATCTGTAGATCATTGGAATCGGTATGCCTATTTATAAAAATTAAAGGGTGACAATAGTAAGGGTTACGGAGAGACATTTGATTTTCTGTTGGAAAATCAGCCTGTTCTAGTCAGTATTATTATTAATTGATTATAAAGTAAAACATCCATTGATATAAATAAGGTAACCTTTCAAGTGATTATGAGGTAAAATATTAAGTGATTGTAAGAACTGCTTTGTTTGTAAAAGATACGTTCATTGTGTGCAGGCCAATGTTTGATCTGTGATCAACAAGATTTGTATGATGCTATCATGACAATGGCAATATTCATTGTGCACACCAAGTGCTGTCATGCTTGCCTATCATATTTACACCTTGAAATGAAATTCCAGGAAATCTGACAAGAGTGGTATAAAAGGTGAGCCAGAGGTCAATCATTTCCTATCTTACCAAAGCATGTAACAGAAGTAATAGACCTGTCAGTCTGAAACAGCAAAGGCAATTTCAATCAAATTAATTTCGTAGCTCACTGCCATGTGTGACATTATAACACTGCCATAAGTGCATGTAATAAATATGAGCAGTTCACAGAGAGCTGGCAATTTCTCCCAGAACTATGTCCCAAACCAGAAGTGAGCAGCTTCATGCTCTTGGTCTACCGGCACCCATGCAAGGCTCACTTGCCCAATTCCATGAAGTTAACCTAAGTCTGTGGGAAGATTACTATATTACTGCTAATGACTAATGTGTACCCCCCGCCCCAGCAAAAATTTGGACCTACATAGATGAGTCTGCATAGCGTCAATGGTTATATATGAATCCAAACTGTGCTAATCTATCAACTCTGTGCTTAGCATTCTTGAAACTGCCCTTAAATCAAAATGAAATTGGCTGTGTCTGCTATAAGTTACTAGAGCAGACGCAAATATTTTAAACTGCTCCTTTTGTAGAAAATGTATTATAATTTAACTCTTATCTATCTATTGAACTTGGCACCACCTGCTCCTCTCTTTGGTTTCATTGTACGCTGGAACTTGTAAGTGGGTCGACAATGACAAGGTGGGGTGAGAATCACCCTGGCTGCTGGGTACAATGGCGTCTCGGCAGTGTGTGTTGCCGCCATGGTACTTTGGTCAGGCCCAGCAGTATGCATTAATGCTTCAAGCCATTTTATGCTTCTCTGGGAATACTTTCCCCTTCAGTCCCTACCAACATGTTGTTGGTAGGGACTTTACAGGGGACATTCAGGTGCAAAAGCTACATTGTAATTGAATTTATAGAAATATCTGAGTACATAGTCATTTAATGTACATTGTTCTGTCCTGTGCGTCTTGTATATACATTGTAAGTCTCCATGTTTGGAGAATCCTTCGATAAGTCATGCATTATGTACTTTTGGGTAATCCAATAAAAATAAATATGTTTAAAACAAACCGGGGAGTTGCTTGGGTTTCCTGGCTTTTTACAGAATAATGATGTTGCCTGCTTTGGACACAATGCAGAGTTAGTTATCCTGGCCAATAAAACCGAAATTCCTCTTTCTTTAAATTGAAATGTTTTGATCACCTTTATTGAAAACACTATCCTTTTTTTTCTTGAGAAATAAAAGGTGTTTTCAATTGACAAAATGATTGAAATGTGTGTCATGAAACATGTAAGAAAGAAAACAAAATAATTTTATAACACAGGCACAGCAAAAACATCTACTTTTGACTTTAAATCAAGGTAAAACGTGCTCCAAGATTGCTACTGAAGTGGTTAGTTTTGGCCTGATTTGGTCACTCAGCATTGGTGAGACACCATTACATAATGATATTAATATCCAACTATATGGTGAAGTGTTAATTAAACCTTGCTCTTCATGTGGAACACAAATGTTTGAATACTGTCTCAATGAGGTGTACATGTTGGGTGCCAACCTGGACACAAAAAAGGCAGCATAACAACCAAGCTCTTTTCTGCTGTTGGAACTGCAGCTCTTCAGAAAAAATGGAAAATAAGACCCCAGGTGAGCTTGACAAGTTTTACGTGTAGACTTAGTGAAGATTTTAGGCTCAAAATTGGGCCAGTTGTGCATTTGCTTGTTTGAGGAAAGGAGACTGCCACTGAGAACCAACTGCAAAAAGAGACTTGATATATAGGTGGTACAGCTAATTGTTGATGGACACAAGATTATGAAGTTGATTGATTTTTTCCTTTTTTTTTTTGATAACCTGACACAAAATCAGTTAATTATTTTCCTGTGGGCATGAAAGTTGTATAAATTGATGTTGAATGAAGCAATTTTGAATTAGTAATGATGCAGGGGAGACTGTACCTATTCATACTTGGGGGTAGGGCATAGGTGAGTGTTTCAACAGTCCTCGTATCTGCAACCTTTTACTCTATTCAACATCTTGCAATTTTCTTGGCCATCTCAAGTCAAAGTCTCTTCTTTGGCTTTACTTGTGAGTCAGTTGGGATGTGTGTCTTTCCACGATGCCTGGGCCTGGGGTTGCCCTGTTCATGGTTGTTAGAGTTTACTGTCAAGATGGGACATTTCTGGCCCCTGTCAGCTAGAAAACCATGATTCGGTTGGGCCTTTCTGTTTTCAGGGGTCATAAAACATAACTGAGGCTGCTTGAATTTTCTGGAAAAGTTGCCTCTGCTACAAGGAAGAGAATGCTCCAAGGACGTAAATTCTTCCCTGAACAAAAGTTCTGCAGTATCTGTGGCAATTTTAGTTGCTAATCCACTGTTCTACAATGTCATGGTCCAACAGACCTGCCACTGCCTCTGTTGGGTGCCTATGATTAAATTGTATGACCTGAGAATATTGTGGGATTTGTCACTGTAATGCTGGACAAGGGCTACCAGAAATGTTCTTGATGCTCGCACCCACCAAAGTTGCCGATTATTGATGAAAATGGTTCACTAGTGTTAAGTATTCTGCTCACATTGTCAATTTTAGCAAGATATGTTTGGAGTGTGCTCACCTTGTAACCACTACACAAAGTACTCTGTGCCTGGCGCAAACATCTTACTTTGAGAACTTTACATGTGCTTGTGACACCCTCTGAGCGAGCAACCCTCTCCATCTTGTGATTAAGTATCCTGACAATGGCCAATTACTGGTCTGCATGCCCACACAGACCTCATGATTAGTGGTCTGCATGCCCACACAGACCTCATGTAGCTGACGACTGTTACATAAATTAAGGCACAATCATATCATTGTTCTTACATATAACATTAATGGTTGCACTGATGAATTCAGCTGACATACAAATACATCAGGTCCATGTGCATTGTCAGTGGTAGCTGCAGGGAACCATGCCTCACCCATTCAGATGACTGCAGCTCACACTGCCGTGTGTCCTGTAGTTAGTAACAATTGCTGGTGTCATTTAGGGATGAGAATTGGTTGCCGTTTGGTGGATTTCTGCCAATTTCGTGGTCAAATTGGTCATTCTTGGAAATCGCTTAAAATACATGAGAAAATTTGAATGTCCATGGGGGGGGGGGGGGTAGGGTAAATCCCAGATCATACCCTGGTATGATCTGGGATCACTCTCTGGCTGCCAACAGTATTTTTGCTTCATGTTTCTCCAATTGAGATGGCGCTTTTGCTGTAGACTGTTGTCTCTGAATGAAAACATGGCATGTGTTTTACCATCCTAAAGGTCTGGATTTCTGCTACTCAGGTGATTTCCTATTGGCTAAAAGCTACTTTAGTATTTTAGCTTTGCTGACCCAAGGTTGCAGAGCTCATATTATCACTCATGTCTTTCTGTCTGGCTGTCCCTCCGTCCTTCTGTCTGTAAAGTTTTCTTGGGAGTGCGTTACAGTTCACAGTTTTGAAGATGGCCCCATATTATTGTCAGGACTTGTCAGGTACATGAAAATTTAGGGAGAGTTTGATATTGGTGGCACCACCTACAGCATTATGTAATATATGGGTCAAAGTGGGAAAGTCCTGTGACCAGTGTACCATTCATGAATTGTAGTGGGATTGTGAAGAAGTCAAAATATCAGTTGATTGTGATTCTAGTGGCACCACCTATACTTTGACAGAAATTATTAGACCTGCCAAATTTATGGGATACATAGATCATGTCCAATGCTGATACATTATGTAATATCAGTGACCTTGACCCATTTCTCTTAGGCCACCAGTCCTGTTAAGTGGAAAAAGGGGATTTTATGATGTCGAGGTGTAGCTTGGACATCAATGGCAAAGAGATTGAGCTTCCAGATCAAACTTGCTCTTCAGTACATAAAACTCTAATTGGTGGCCGACATTTTGGATCACTGTGACCCAATTAGAGCTTGGACATCAATGGAGAAGACAATCAATCCTATAGATCAATATTTTACTTGCACTTTGTTCTATATGAATGTGTCTATCTGTTGTGCTTTGGGCTATAATTCCATTTTCACGTAGCTTAAAAGCATGAAACTTCGCACACTTGTGTATCTAGAGGCAAAGGTGTGCCATGCACAAAAGTAGGTCACTGGGTCAAAATATCTTGGTAACAGTGACATATCCTCTCTAGATCAAGTGTCTAGGTCACATGACATAATTTTTACCCTCGGCACACAAAGTTCCGGAGGGTATTGGCGTCCCCTTCATCCTCCGTCTGTCTGTCCATCTGTCTTGGATTTGAATTGAATTTTTATTAATCTAAAAAGTACAGTCGGTTAAGTTGCCATACATACATGTGGGGGGCTGAAACTCTGAGGAGCTTATAGTGTCCCCCAAGAAAGCATTGAAATTACACAGCAAAATATATATGTACAAGCCAGGTGGCGTATTTTGGTTCTGTCTATATATACATGTACTATAAACAAGGTTAGTAAAACGAAAAGTTTATAAGAAAACAGATTACAGTCTTCCAATTATGTACCTTTTCAGTTTCCTTTTAAATGAATGTAATGAAGATATTTTTTGCAGATAATTTGATATAGTATTCCTTACAATGAGTGTAATGAAGATATTTTTTGCAGATAATTTGATATAGTATTCCTTACAATGAGTCCATGACATTTAATGCCAAATTTACAGTGTTTTGTTCGATACCATGGAATATATAAACTGCTTGATTGTCTGGTAATATAAGAATGTACATTAAACATATCTTGAAAAGCAGTAGACATGAGGTTATTAATTACCCTAAACATGAATGCAGTAGTCATATGAATATTTATTTGATTGAAAGGCAGTAAATTTAAGTCTTTGAAAATGGGGAGATGCATGAGCATTAAATTCAGCACTGCTTATAATACATACTAATTTCTTTTGTATTTTGATACATTTATCTAAATTAGTTATATAATTAGCAGCACGGATAACATTGCAGTAAATAAGATACGGGAATGCTAAGGTGTAATATGGCTGAGTCAAAATATTTTTCCCAAGTTTCAATCAAATTTTCTTAAATATGCCATCTATTTTGCTTAATTTACTGGAAATTTGAGATATATGACACTTCCAATTCCACCTATCATCAATCCAAACACCAAGAAATTTACAATTTTCGGTTTGTTCTAAAAATACATCATTAGCTTTTATTGACAAGCTATGTTTATTAAACATGCATGAATTATTTTGAAAAAAACATATAGGTAGTTTTATCTACATTGACTGACAGTTTATTGGCTGTGAACCAGTTAATCACAATATGCATTGACAAATTAATATCTCTTTCTAAATTCATCTTGTCGACGTTACCATGATATCTCACAAAATATTCACCATAGCTGTACCAAGTTTTTGTCACAGAAGGATTTAAGGATGGACCAGGTTCCTATTGAAAACCAGCTTCTTTTGATTATTTTTAAACTTTTTATGAAACTTTTAATATATTTATTTGAAAGCTGTCTATGTAGCATCAACCCTGATGGCTTTACTGCAATATCTGAAAAAATACTGGTCACAGCTCTATCAAATTTCTGTCAGAGATGTATCTTATGATGGACCAGAACTGTATTCAAAACCAGCTTCTTGTGATTATTTAAAAAAATAATTTGATAAATTTAGTTAAAGGCCATCTGAGTGGCACTAATCCTGACGACGTTAAAACGGTATCCCAAAAAATACTGACCACAGCTTTACCAAATTTTTATCAAAGGTGCATCTTATAATGGACCAGAACCCTATGTAAAACCAGCTTCGCCTGACTATTTTTCAACTTCTTATGAAACTTTAAAGTATTTATTTGGAGGCTATCTTGAGTTGCGCACAAAGGGACAAAGTTACCTTAATATCTCAACAATGATCCAATGCAGCGTCGCCAAAATTTTTTCGGAGATGCACATTATAGTGGACCACATTTCAATCCAAAACCAGCTTCCTTTCATTTATTTTAAACTTGTTATGAAAATTTTGAAATATGTATTTGATGGCCGTATGAATGACACACAGTACAGTAGTCTCAGTCACCAGGACCTGCCCCAAGAACACATCGCTATTTTATAACACTATATATACAGTTGTAACATGACCCAAGGGTGTGGCATGTAACAAAAAGTGGGTCACTAGGTCAAATGTGTGGGTCAAAAGTGATGTATCCGTATTAAATTGTGTCCAGTCAATGATAAAGCATGTAGTTAACACTTTTTTAATGGATGCATCTGAGTCCTTGACACTTTGTGTCCAGGCTGCAATTTTGTTGTCCTTTGGCTTAGAATAGTGAAGAGTGTGTCATGTGCAAAAAGTAGGTCACTAGGTCAAGTATGTGGGTCACAGTGACCTTGTGAGGGGGCATATCATATGTCTAGGAATCTGATTGTTTTAATTCATTCAGCTGACTATGCATCAGATCCATGTGTTGTCTGGAACAGTGAACTGTTTGAAATGACACCCAACCTCTGACAGATCACTTAATGACATAAATTTTAATGGACTTAAAGTTGATTTCTCTGATATATATAAATATTTTACGCATTTAAAAGGGAACAGACAGTGTTATTACAGTTAGGCTTCATTATAATATTTGATACTGGCCTTTGACACCCAGCTAATGGCAGCCATGATCTATACATTGTAATGGAAGCAGTTAGTTCTGTAGTTCCCAAGCTGTGTGTAGGTTTTGACTCGTGTAATATAACAGGCTTCTTTATATACTGCTCAGGCTGGTACATAAAATCAAACAAAGCCAATTGTGAAACAATGAACTTGTTTCTATGGTTCCCACTATACTGTGTGCACTTCTCACAAAAATGTCCTTTTGTTCTACGGTATTTGATGTGTGAATTGACACTGGATGTATGGAGGCTGACAAAGCTGCTGAAAAGGGACCACTGCACTTCAGTTGTGTAAATTTTGTTGCAGTCAGGAAGCACATGTTGCAGGTTTATATATAATTTTGGTATGGGTACAGTTTTATTTTATTATTATACATTCTGGCTGACTGTCCATTTATTTTGCCTCATGTATTCTTTCACCATGGTTACCATCAGTTGTGTGTTTTACAGGCGAGTTGCAGGGCAAGGAGAAGTTTGCAAACTTCAAGCAGCCGGTGAAGTCTGTTCCTGGGCCCCACCAGGTCACCAAGCCCGAGTCTCCTCTGCCCAAACAAAGGACAGTGACCATGATTAAGAAGAGGAAACACACAGTTGCTTTTGAGTAGGTCACCTTTGACTTATAACCTTGCAGCATTGAGTAAGTCGCCTTGAGCTTTTTACCTCATAGTAGCAAATAACCTTGCAATTATAATCTTATACTGGTGAGTAAGTCACAGTCCACTTATAAATTCATATCAGTAAGTCGCTCGAACTTGTAACATTGTAGCTGTGGTGAAATGCTTGAAAAATAGAGATTTTATGTATGATAGTAAATACATGGACAGAACTACATGATAAAAACGCAACCGTTGACCAGTTGATCTGTGCTTTATTGCTGTGTATCATCTTTTTTTCATGGGGTATGTATTCATTTGTATATTGTATCTCTCACAATAAACAATAAATAAAGTCAAAATTTTAATTTTACTGTTTTTCAATATGTAAGTTCATGTTCTAGTTCATATTTATACTCATGAAGCCTTGCCATTGTAAGCAAAAGGGAATATTATTTATTTGCAATTATTTCATGTTCTGAGGCTCTTTACGTGCAAGTGGATTGTTTTTACCAAACATAAGGCAAAGACAAGCAGAAGCAGCTCTCCCCGAAAAAAGTTGTCCAGTAATTTTACATTGTGAAACATACTCGATTTCATGTGGCTGATGAAGCCTGAAATTTTGGTAAAATTGCACATTGAAATTGATAATGTATAGGTTTATACACAGACGGTGTCTGGATTGAATATTGAGTGAATGGATATTGGACTGTGTAATTTTTTACTCTGCTGACCAAAGGTCGCAGAGCTTATGCGACTGCTCATGGCTGTCCGTCTGTCTGTCCATAAACTTTTACTCGCTAGCGTAACACCATCCACAGTTTTCAAGTAAGCCCAATATAACTTTCAGGACTTACAGGATGCATGAAAATCTAGGCCATTTTCTATATATTGATTGCACCACCTACATTATGATGTAGTATAGGGGTCAAAATGTTAGACCATGCCTGTAAAGTTGAAAAGTGGTTTTGTAATGTCAGGATGTAGCTTGGACATCAATGGCAATGTCAGCACAGCACCAGGCCTGTGGGCCTCTTGTTTTACATAATCTGGGTGACCTTGATTTTCTGTCCCAAGGTCATTGAGGACATAAAGTTTAGGACTCGCTCCTTGTTGTCTTGTGGAGCAAAGTGCCTTCTGGTGGACATTTGATACACTAAATTTACACAAGATTTATATGTTTAGAAGCCACTTGAGGTCTTGCAACTTTGAAATGAAGAGGTGCAATATAGCCATGGTGCTAACAGAGCATTAGACCCAATGGGCCTCTTGTTTCACATATTTCAAGTTCTATTAAAGCTAGGCCTGTCAATTTTGTACCAAAGGTGATCTCAATATATTTCACAAATTTATGGACCATAATTTTGGAGGACTGACTTTCTGTCACTAATTAAATCACCGGGTTGTGAATATGACAAGCCATATGTGCTTGTTTGAACATCGAGTTTCATACTTTTCAGATTCAGAATTAAACTGGACTATTAAAGAATTATTTGAAACATGGTTCATTAATCTGAACACATCAGGATCATCTACAATATTTCCTACTTACTGTAACTACATATTTTGCTGGATAATGTGACTTCTGTCAATAATGATGAGTCTGTTTTAAGAAATTTGAATGGTGGCGTACAACCCTATTTTTACGAGACACACTTCAATACAAAATGATAAACAGGATGAATAAAAATCAAGTGATAATATTATAAAAGACCCCATATATAGACGATGTGTATCAATAAACCCATTCAGGACCCCAGAGGGCAGCACTTGAAGGTGATCATCTGCATAGTTTTACTGATTTGCATAACAACAAATCCTTTGAAGTTTCGACCTTTCAAATAGGCAAATTTACGCAAGTGAGCACCGTTAAGTGCTGCCATCTGGGGTCCTTAGCTCCACTATTGTTGGAATATAAATAAAATTGCTTCAGAGTTTTAGGTAGCAGTAAGATAGACTCAATTAGGGCTGGATTTGATGAATTTACAGTTTTTGTAGCAGAATTAAGGCAGAAAGACTTCAAGTTCAGTGCAATTTGTTCACAGGAATGTCACATTACAGACAATATCATCAACTCATTCCACCCTAATGACGCCTTTTCGCATATGTCAAAATATTGTCTGCTTATTGTATTTTACAAATTTAAGGATTTTTTTCTTCTTCAAAATTTTGGATGAAACTTGCATGGGAGATCATTCCAAATTATATGCCCATGGTCAACAGCTTTCCTTGGCGCGCTCTTGACTCCTTGCAGCCAGAGCGCACCTAGGAAAGCTGTGGACTCCGTCTTCTATATCAGGGTGGAATGAGTTAATACATTTGGAAAATCATAACTGTGTGGTACAAAGTAGTATATGTGGTAAGAAAGGTGGTTAAATAGTATATTTACATGAAAAATATAATCATACATTAAGAACAGACATTTTTGAAAATACACCATTTTGGGAAGGACTGTTTGTAGCCATTTATCATGTGGTAGATTAGCTAAGAAGGTAATGCTTGGAAATGTTTACAGACTTTCCAGAAATTACTCTGACTGAATTTCATGAAGAAATGAAAAAAAACTTTAACATGTTTAGGTAAAATAAATAATGAAATATGTATAACAGGGAAATTTAATATAAATCCTACAGTTACATGAAAGAAAAATATCTTGAATTAATTTTTTTGAAACCAGGGTTTCCAACAGCTACATTCCAATGATTACTTTACCTACTTGTTTTTAGCTTTGCTGACCTAAGGTTGAAGAGCTTATATAATCTCTCATGTCTGTCTGTCCATCCATCAGTCTGTCCATCCATCATTCCGTCCATCAATAAACTTTTGGGTTGTGAGCACAATAACTTTCAAAGTTTTGATGGTAGCTCCATATAACTTTAAGGACATATCAAATGTATGAAAGTGTAGGTCGAGTTTGACAATGAAGTAATGACCTACATCATGACATAAGATAGAGGTAAAAATATGAAAAAGTCATGGACACTCTAGTGTGTTTAATTTTTGATGGATCTTCATGAAACGTTGTGGGAATGTTATTGAGCTGAAAATCTTGAACGTGTGTGATTCTAGTGGTGCCACCTATGGTATTACAGGAAATATGAGTCAAAATGTAATGAAACACAGTAAATTCAAAATCTCAAAAAATAATTGAACTAGCATTATGAAATTGATGGCCAATGTGCTTCATGGAAAGGCTACAATGTTATGTAATATTAGCAACTTTGACCCATTTTCTCAAGGTCACAGAGGATTTTAAGTGAAACAACAGAGCACTAGGCCAATAGGCCTCAAATGAAAGTGGAATACTAATGCATGCAATATTTTCTGCAAAATAAGTGATTTAACACTTCAAAGTACTTGAGAAATTCTCACTAAAAAGTTTTATTTCCACCAACCTTATTTTGTGTGTCTGAATACAGTATTGAGTAACAAACAAGATCCTTAACTCATTAAATGTAAAATCAAGGAGGGAAGAGTCTCTGCATTCCTTGGTAAAACCAATAGTCAAGATTCAGTTTAAAAAGTACTTCAGGAACTATGGATATCACAAGTAAATTCCATTTGTATAAAAATTCAGGTCTTTCTCCAACAAGGGAATCTCCTTTGGGAGTATGCTCCTTGCATTTGATACTCTATAACGGTGATTCAATCACTTAACTTATTAATTACGTAATGTTCCAAATTCATAGATATCACAAAAACAATATAGGCCTACTTTCTACTTTTGCTATAAACTCAGCTGACGAACTAGTCAGAAGAACAAAAATAGTGATAGGCTTACCAATTCTCTTTATATTTTTTGCAGAAGTAATAAAATTTGGATTTTGAGTGAATGGGCCTACATATTGGAAACACTATAGTCTGTATTTAATGAAGAATATTTCAAAGGTTGAGAGGACCGGTTTAAAACACCAATTGCCTTTTGTGGTGACTGCCTGTCTCAAGTCAGGAGTGAAATTTGTTTCTTCACATTGGTATTGGAAGATGAATGTTGATGGTTTGGTAACTCTGGAATCTCCTTGCTGTCATTGTTGGGTTTGATATTTATGAATATGGGTCATGTTTTTCTACATAAGTGTATCAACTAAGAGAAGCCATCATCCATCCACAATTCACATTTTTGACTTCTTCCCCAAAACTGTAAGCCAGATTCACTTCAAACTTGGTGGATATGCCTTGAGTGGATCTCTAGTACTGGTCACGCTCCATTGATTTTTTGATTTGTTATGAATTTTTAGCTCAGCTGAGCTTATCTTATGGTCCTCCGTCCGTCGTCTGTCGTCCGTCATCAGTCGTCCGTCAACAATTCACATTTTCAACTTCTTCTCTGAAACCGTCAGCCAGATCCACTTCAAACTTGGTGGGGATGTGCCTTGGGTACGTGTCTACCAAGTTTATTCAAATGGTCACGGTCCAGTGATTTTTGGATTTTAAACGATTTTTTGGTTCTTTTTTGGGCAAATCTTAAAAAATCTTGTTTTCTGAAACCGCTCACCCAATTGCTTTGATATCACACAGGAATACTCCCTGGGACTCCTAGTTCTTAATTGGCTCCTTGGGTGGCGCTGCAAATTTTTCCTAATTCTTTATGAATTTTTTCCTGTTATTGCTATTTTTGACTTTTTCTTCAGAACTGTCTCTCAGATTAAGCTGAAACATAGTGGATATGTTCCTTGTAGAAGGGTCAAACAAAGTTGTTCACTATGTAGTAAAGTTGTGGATTCCTGATTTTTAACGATTTTTTTCAATTCGGGTACTTATAGGTCAATGCAGCTTTCCTATTGATTACTATGGACGTCAATGAGCATTCATATTTTCCACTTCTCCAAAACTGTCACCTAGATTGACTTCAAACGTGGTGGCAATGTACCTCAGGTGGGTTTCTACCAGGTTTGCTCAAATGGCCACGCTCCATTGATTTTGGATTTTTAATGATTTTTTTTTGTTCTTTTTTAAGACAAATCTTAAAAAATCTTCTTCTCCACAACCTGTCAACTTTCAACTGCTTTGATATTACATAAGAACACTCAGGGACTCCTAGTCCTTAATTTGTTCACCAGGTGGTGCTGCAATTTTTTTCAAATTTTTAAATGAATTTTTGTGAGTTTTCATCACTTGTGACTCCTTCTCCAGATCCGTTATTCAGATTAAGTTGAAACTTTCTGGATATGTTCCTTGTGAAAGGGTCAAGCAAAGATGTTCACTAGGTAGCACTGCTGTGGATTCCTGATTTTTACCTCAGCTGACTTGTCAGTCAGCTGAGGTTTTTTGAGGGTCCGTCGTCCGTCCGTCGTCCGTCCGTCCGTCGTCCGTCCGTCGTCCACAATTCACATTTTCGACTTCTTCTCAAAAACCATCAGCCAGATTCACTTTAAACTTAGTGGAGATGTGCCTTGGGTGGGTCTCTACCAAGTTTGTTCAATTGGTCACGGTCCAGTGATTTTGGATTTTTAATGATTTTTTTTGTTCTTTTTTGGGTAAATCTTAAAAAATCTTCTTCTCTGAAACCGCTTACCCAATTGCTTTGATATCACACAGGAACACTCCCTGGGACTCCTAGTTCTTAATTTGTTCACCAGGTGGCGCTGCGATTTTTTCCTAATTCTTTATGAATTTGTGTGTGTTATAGCTATTTTCGACTTCTTCTCCAGAACCGTCACTCAGATTAAGCTGAAACATGGTGGATATGTTCCTTGTAGAAGGGTCAAACAAAGTTGTACACTATGTGAGAATGCTGCAGATTCCTGATTTTTAACGATTTTTTCAATTCTGGTACTTGTCGGTCAATGCAGCTTTCCTAGCTTTTGATTACTATGGAAGTCAATGGGCATTCTAATGCTAATTCACATTTTCTACTTCTTCTCCAAAACCGTCATCCAGATTGACTTCAAACTTGGTGGGGATACACCTTGAGTGGATCTCTACCAAGTTGTTCAAATGGTCAAGCTCCGTTGATTTTTACATTTTTTTTTAATGCACCTTTACTATTGATTACCATGTAAGTCAATGGGCATTCTAATGCTAATTTACATTTTCGACTTCTTCTCCAAACCCATATCCAGATTTGCTTCAAACTTGGTGGCAATGTACCTTGGGTGGGTGTCTACCAGGTTTGTTCCAATGGTCATGTTCCAATGAATTTGGATTTTTTAATGATTTTTTTTCAAAAATCTCTACAAAAGTTTAATAGGAAAGTTTAACTTGGGAATTTCTTGTAATGGTCATAACTTTAATAGTATTGACCAGATTTACTTCAAACTTGGTGGGGATGTGCCTTGGGTGGACCTCTATCAAGTGTGTTCAAATGGTCATGCTCTATTGATTTTTGGATTTTTTATGAATTTGTTTGTTCTTTTTTGGGGCAAACCTTCAAAATTCTTCTCCTCTGAAACCGCTCACCCAGTTGCTTTGATATCGTTCATAGACACTCCCGGGGACATCTAGTTCCCAATTTGTTCACCAGGTGGCGCTGCAATTTTTTTTAATGAATTTTTTGTATGGTTTTGCTATTTTTCACTTGTTTTCAGAACTGTCCCTCAGATTAAGCTGAAATGTGATGGATATGTTGTTGTGGAAGGGTCAAACAGTTGTTTAGTAGGTGGCACTGCTTTGGATTCCTGATTTTTAAGGATTTTCAATTACGGTTCTTACCAGTCAGTGGAGCTTTCCTATTGATTACTATGTAAGTCAATGGGCATTCTAATGCTAATTCACAGGACAACTGACACGAAATTTACTGTTTATTTGATAACTTGAGATTTGTTTTGAGTTAGCTACACATGTTAATTATTCTGTATGAAGGTCATGCTGAGACAGTACATGAATGACCTTGACCTCGTTTGTGGGGTCACAGTGCAACATACATGAATTTTACTCTTCATTATAACTTGAGAACTACTTGAACTTTGATGTTGTACATGTAAGTGTTCTTCTATAAAGGTCAGACTTACTCAGAACATGGTGTCCTTGATCCTTTCCCAAGTTGATAGAGCTGCAAGTGTGATGAATGTCAAGATCAGCTGAGGCATGGGCTGTTCACACAGCCCTCTTGTTAACGATATTTTTCAGTTCGTAAATCACATTTTGGACTTCTCTGAAGAAACTGTCATTCAGATTCACTTCAAACTTGATGACAATGCACCTTGGGTGGGTTTATACCAAGTTTGGTCAAATGATCCAGTGATTTTTTGATTTTTTATGATTTTTTTTCAAAAATATTTAAAGTTTTAATAGGAAAGTTTAATATGGGAATTTCTTGTAATGGGTACAACTTAAATAATTTTGGCCACATTTGTGCCAAACTTGGTAGGGATGTACTTTTTATAAGTGTCTACGTATTTTGTGCAAATGGTCATGCTCCAGCTGATGTTTGGAGCTTGTCCTCATTCCCAAGGTCACAGGACATCTGACATGAAATTTACTGTTCACTTAATAACTTGAGATCTGTTTTGAGTTGTGACTTTGATGTCACACATGTTAATGTTTCTTTATGAAGGTCAAGCTTAGACAGTACAGGAGTGACCTTGACCTCGTTTCTGGGGGTCACACTGCAACGTACATGAATTTTACTCTTCACTATAACTTGAGAACTACTTGAACTGGGACCTTGATGTTGCACATGTTAGTGTTCTTCTATAAAGGTCAGACCTACTCAGAACATGGGTGACCTTGATCCTAGCCCAAGTTCACAGAGGCACAAGTGTGATGAATATGTAGGTCAGCTGAGCATGGGCTGTTCTCACAGCCCTCTTGTTTAAATTATGTGAAAACCATTTTCTTAAGCAAATACCAAATTGAATGTACTGTGTATGATTGTTACATCTGTCAACAACACAATTAGTCTTAACTTTTCTGTACACCTTTCGCATTTTAACCCTTAAAGTGCTAATCACTGTTATAGTTGTTTTCTCATTACCATTAAATATTTAATGGTTAAAAGATTCAAATTCCTCATGAAGATACCTTTCATTCAAATACCAGCAAGACCAGTCTAAAGCAAAAAGTAGTCTCAGTCAACAGTGTTCCTTGGGACACGTCGTGTGCATGTGCACAAAGTGTCCCAAGGAAAACTGTTGACTCAATCTAAATCAGTGCTTTAAGAGTTAATATAGTTACAAGAATTTATTTGTTGTCCTAATATGTAACATATTTCATAAAAATTCATCATGTTCTTAACCACTAACAATTCGTTACATGGGTGGCTCTTGAGACAGCAACATGCATAATATTATAGCAAGGGTCTCCCTTGACCAACACTTGTATTTGATTGGGGGGGGGGGGGTGAAGCGCCAGAACAGTTTCTTGAGGATAGATGCCACGATGTGATTTGTTGGGTTTCTAGACAGCAACTACTTTATTTACAGGGAGTATAACAGGTACAAGTGTGTGGGGTATCCCTGGCATATTATCTTGCATCAATCTGTAACTTCAAAACAGTTAACTCTTTAATGTCCATAATGTCCATTCCGTGAAAACACTGATAATTCCTTATATTATCAAGCACTTGATTTATGTACACCATTTGTTGGTCAAAAATAAAAGATTCCTGAGTTCTGAGTGAGTATGAACATATAAAAATTTATATTAACATATATTTGGCCATCCATACACAATGACTACATTATTACTACTATTATGATCCAAGGAAAATAACTACATGCAAAACATAAAGCTGTTATACGAGTAGCTCTATGGTGAAACACAACTGTTCTTGTTCCTTTATCACATGGAAAAAAGAAGAAGAAAAAACCACAAATACAAGAACTGATCAGATATGAGAGTACCTATGATGAGCAGGTGCCATAGCAAAGCTTATGCCATCACCCATCAGTGTCTGTCTGTCCATAAACTGTTGTTTGTGAGCGCAATACAGTTGACAGTTTTCAAGCTAGACCTATATAACTTTCAGGACTTGTGAAGTGTATGAAAATCTAGGTTAAGGGCAGTACTGGTGGCCCACCTACAACATTATGTAATGTATGGGTCAAAATTGAAAATCCTGTTACCATTCTAGCACCTTTAAAACCAGTAGTGCCTCCTTTTTCTTGACGGGAATTCTGAGCCAAAATGTGTTGAAAGGTATAAAATTCCATATCTCAAAAAATAATTGTGTAAGACATGCCAAATTTAAGGGATCTGTAGATTAGGTCCAGTACTACGTGTAATATGTTATGTAATTTCAGTGACTTTTGTTAGGCCACCAGGCTAGTTAACTAGAAAGAGGTGATTTGACAATGGCAGTGTGCAGCATCAATGGCAAAGAGAATTGAGCTTTCAGATCAAATTGTGCTTGAATACTTTATACATAAAACTCTGCTAGATGATCTACTGTTTGAGTCACTATGACCCTATTGTTATGGAATTTGGAACTTGTTCAAGTTTATTCTTTTTTTTTTTTTTTCCTTTGAAATTTTGCAAAACCCAGGGTATTGTGATGTCATAAAACCTTGGGATTCATAAGTTGTAATTTGAGGAACAAAACCCAGGACTTTGTGAAGATGCAATCAGCACACATGGTCTTGGGACTACCAGCTATGTCACAAAACCCTGGGTTTTCTACGTGAAACAGCTTCAAGTCAATGGCCAGGATCCGCACAGGTACTGCAGTACTATTTCTGATTGGTTGCTGTATACATATTTACAGTGTTAGGAGGTGAACTGTGAATTTTTTTAAACCCAGGGTTTTGTAAAGTTTAAAACTGGGGGTTATGCTGCCAACCCCTGGGTTTTTATGAATTATTGAACATTGCATGCACAAAGTCGTGAGGTATCAGGATCAAATTTTGGGCTTTTGTGGATAAATTAAATAATAGAAGCTTGATGAAATTCTTGAAGAAACAATTGATAGAACCCTGGACTTTGTTAATAACTGAACACTGCAAGTACAAAACCAACAGTTTCATAACAGAGTCCTGGGTTTTGTATCATAAAACCTAGGGTTTTGTATGTGAAACTCTGGCTTCTGTGACTTATTGGACAGTAAAACTTCCACATACAGTTGCCTATGCAAGCAGCAGGTTCCAGTCAACAGAAGACAGGATCGTGATGATCCTGTGGTCTTCATCTTTCGATGGTTGTGAAAACCTTGAAGTGCAGGGAGCCTGGGTAATTGAGAGGAATTGTATCTGGCAAACGAAGGGATTCTTTTGTAAAGTATATGTGTCTCCTTCATTGCAACCATTTCCCTTCTAAATTGTAGAACTTCAGTTTCCTAGGAAATCATGATATATAGAAACACTTATAGGCCATATGCAGCTGTGTACTTGGTCATTCTAGACACTTTTATTTCCTGGAGGTGGCAAGACATATTACATTATTGCTCCCATTAAGGTTATCCATACTGCAACAGAAATTTGGCCACATTAATACATGGGTTTCCTTTCCAGGTAAGGGGGGGGGTTACAATGAAGATAGATCACTATTAAGATGGTGGCCTTAAAGGACGGATGGCCTTTGGAGATATGACTGTGCTGGAGAGGGATTACTATCAGTATGTACAGTATATATGTATATGGACAAGGAATATGGCATTTGACATGCAAGTCACCAGTCCATGATTTTGTGCAAGATCATTAAATATTGCTGATCTAGTGACACAGTTGTGGTGTAGAGGGTAAGTGATGGAGGGTGATGGAGAGCAGAGATACTTGCGTATTGGGGTCCTATATGAGCCTGATAGTTCAGGCAATATCTATCAATATATGCTATCTCTGTTCAACCTGTTTGACTCATTGTGGCCAAAAGTGCTCAGATAGCAAACAAATCTGCATTCATATTGTAACCTGCGTGGTCTATCATTAGAAAATATCTTAACCATTTGACTGCCAAGTGTTGACTGAGGCAACAGCTTTCCTCAGCACGCTTTGAGTGCAGTGCACCCAAAGTGTACGGAGGAAAGCTGTTGACCTGGACCATTCTGATGGTGTCTACAACTGTAGGCATGCTGGTATTGTAATGAAAGGTGGGTTAGGCATGCTGGTATTGTAATGAAAGGTGGGTTAGGCATGCTGGTATTGTAATGAAAGGTGGGTTAGGCATGCTGGTATTGTAATGAAAGGTGGGTTAGGCATGCTGGTATTGTAATGAAAGGTGGCTTAGGCATGCTGGTATTGTAATGAAAGGTGTGTTAGGCATGCTGGTATTGTAATGAAAGGTGGGTTAGGCATGCTGGTATTGTAATGAAAGGTGGGTTAGGCATGCTGTTATTGTAATGAAAGGTGGGTTAGGCATGCTGGTATTGTAATGAAAGGTGGGTTAGGCATGCTGGCATTGTAATGAAAGGTGGGTTAGGCATGCTGGTATTGGAATGAAAGGTGGGTTTGTGAAGTCCAGCACTATGTTAACTCATTCCATACTATGGTCACAAGCCTTGGTCAGTGGTTCTGGCACTGCCTGGCAAGTCATGCTGCAGCTGCCCTTGCGGCAGCTGCAGCATGACTTGCCAGGCAGTGCCAGAACCACTGACTTAAGACTATAGGCATGTTGGTACTTGAATGAAAGCTCTTTTCATGAAGAATTTAAATATGCAATTGTCGTCTTAAATCCAGGTAAATATTCAGAAAAATCAGGGACCGGTATGGAATGAGTTAATACAAAGCAGACTGAGTTGTGTTCATTGGCAGTGAAAGAGCTGAATAAGTTGGTGGGGAAGAACCATTGTAGGACAGCATGCTGCTGGTAGTCAACAGGTTTTCCTTGGGGCATATGGCAAACCTGCCGCACCAAGGGAAATGTTCAGCCTATTTTACTTGGTATAACTGGGAAAAGGCTAAATGCCTTTCTTGTAGCCCACACCAAGAGATATGTTCAGCCTGTGTTACTTGGTATAACTGGGAAAAGGCTAAGTGTCTTTCATGTAACCCGCGCCAAGGGAAATGCTCAGTCTGTTTTACTTGGTATAACTGGGAAAAGGCTAAATGTCTTGTAACCTGCACCAAGGGAAATGTTCAGGCTGTGTTACTTGGTATAACTGGGAAAAGGCTAAGTGTCTTTCATGTAACCGGCAAAGGGAAATGTTCTGCCTGTGTTACTTGGTATAACTGGGAAAAGGCTAAGTGTCTTTCATGTAACCGGCACCAAGGGAAATGTTCAGTCTGTTTTACTTGGTATAACTGGGAAAAGGCTAAATGTCTTTCTTGTAACCTGCACCAAGGGAAATGTTCAGCCTGTGTTACTTGGTATAACTGGGAAAAGGCTAAGTGTCTTTCTTGTAACCGGCAAAGGGAAATGTTCTGCCTGTGTTACTTGGTATAACTGGGAAAAGGCTAAGTGTCTTTCTTGTAACCGGCAAAGGGAAATGTTCTGCCTGTGTTACTTGGTATAACTGGGAAAAGCTCTAAATGTCTTATGTGTAACAGATGGCATTGTGTGTTTGTAGGCTGGACAGTGAGGCAGACGAAGATGAGAAATTTGAATCCATTGGCATAGAGGACAGCTGCAAGTGAGTGTCCATTTGCTGCTTGATCAGGACAAATGTGAAAAGAACGAGTCCAATAAGACAGTAGACCCTCACAGTAAGATCACGGTGGTCATGAGACCATTTCAGAAGGTAGACTTGGCACTGTGAAAACCTGGAATTTTTATTTCAATGCTTAGTGCATGTACAGATAGTTTAGGAATTGAGATTACCTCCAAGCTAGAAATCTTTGGTCAACATGAATTCTTATTTCAATGTTAAGTATATGAACAAATAGTTTGAAAGTTGAAACTAGCCAAACACAGAATCATTTGATAAAAACAGAAATTTTGACTAAGAACCAAATTTATTATATATGATTCATTGCAACTTTACCCCCTTTGTAGGTGATTGTAATTGCATTATTACTTTTCTTAAAAGATATTTCTCTGAAGAATTAAAGTGTCTGTAAAAGCAGTCTTTGTTATACTTTGTTTTGGGCTGACTCACAGGTTTTTGCATGATGTTCTTGGTGTTTGTCCCAGTGCACAACTAGCAACTGCAGTGAGAGAACATGCTGTTTACTATAATTGTGTATTTTTATTCATTCACTCAGGCAGTCAGATGACTTCGATTATGGGGCAGGTGGGGCCAGTTCAGATGCAGACCAGTAAGTATATTCATATTAATTTTATATATACCACCATGGGTGCTTCTTGGGGTGAAACACATCACCAACTGGTAGACATGGTGCCTACATGTGCTACCCAGCTGACAGAAAGATGTGCCATGCATGCTGCCACATTGCCAGCCTGTAGAGGGTGTTCTGTGCAGGCACATGCCACACTTCTGGCCTGTGGAGGGTGTTCTGTGCAGGCACATGCCACACTGCTGGCCTGTGGAGGGTGTTCTGTGCAGGCACATGCCACACTGCTGGCCTGTGGAGGGTGTTCTGTGCAGGCACATACCATACTGCTGGCCTGTGGAGGGTGTTCTGTGCAGGCACATGCCACACTGCAAGCCTGTGGAGGGTGTTCTGTGCAGGCACATGCCACACTGCTGGCCTGTGGAGGGTGTTCTGTGCAGGCACATGCCACACTGCTGGCCTGTGGAGGGTGTTCTGTGCAGGCACATACCACACTGCAAGCCTGTGGAGGGTGTTCTGTGCAGGCACATGCCACACTGCTGGCCTGTGGAGGGTGTTCTGTGCAGGCACATGCCACACTGCTGGCCTGTGGAGGGTGTTCTGTGTAGGCACATGCCACACTGCTGGCCTGTGGAGGGTCTTCTGTGCAGGCACATGCCACACTGATGGCCTGTGGGGGTGTTCTGTGTAGGCACATGCCACACTGCAAGCCTGTGGAAGGTGTTCTGTGCAGGCACATGCCACACTGCTGGCCTGTGGAGGGTGTTCTGTGCAGGCACATGCCACACTACTGGCCTGTGGAGGGTGTTCTGTGTAGGCACATGCCACACTGCTGGCCTGTGGAGGGTGTTCTGTGTAGGCACATGCAACACTGATGGCCTGTGGGGGTGTTCTGTGTAGGCACATGCCACACTGCAAGCCTGTGGAGGGTGTTTGTGTGGGCACATGCCACACTGCCAGCCTGTGTAAAGGTGCTCTCTGCCCACACTACTAGCTTGTAGAAAGGTGTTCTGTACCCACACTGCCAGCCAATAGAAAGGTGCCCTGTACCCACACCGCCAGCCCATAGAAAGGTGCCCTGTACCCACACACTCAGCCAATAGAAAGGTACCCTGTACCCACACTGTCAGCCAATGGAAAGGTGCCCTGTACCCACACTGCCAGCCCATAGAAAGGTGCCCTGTACCCACACTGCCAGCCCATAGAAAGGTACCCTGTACCCACACTGGCAGCCCATAGAAAGGTACCCTGTACCCACACTGTCAGCCAATAGAAAGGTGCCCTGTACCCACACTGTCAGCCAATAGAAAGGTGCCCTGTACCCACACTGCCAGCCAATAGAAAGGTGCCCTGTACCCACACTGCCAGCCCATAGAAAGCTACTGTGCACCCCCAGTGCTGGTCTGTAGAAAGGTGTACATATTGTGTGCATGTGCTGCCAATCTGTGGAAAGGTAGTGTGTGCCTGTTGGCACCTTGCAGATTAATATACTGGCTCAGTCAGTGTTCAGTGCACAATTAGCTGTGCATAGCTGCTAGCTATAGTTTGTAGAAACTGGTACTAGTTTGTAGACCCAATGTGTGTGTATTTTGTTCCATCTGACAGGTGCTGCTTGCCTGTATGAAATGCAGGAAAAAGAAATTCAACAGAAAAATGAGGGTTTTTCATGCCTGGTTCCAGACCTGCAACCTGCCAGGTTGACATATCTACCAGCTTAAGTGTCCTCGCAACAGAACATACCATTTTCCAACCAGTACGTGGTACAATGTGCCAGGCACTTGTCTGGTGTAAGATTAACAATTTCAAAATGTAATGGAATAAGTGAAAAAAGAACCTAAATCTACAGAGGGCATCACTGATCAAGGTGGATGGCATGATGAATCCTGCAATATCTGATTGGTTAGAGGCTGTCTTGACCTATGTTGCCTTTTTGTGATGGAAGCATTTAAGACATGGTGACCCATTAGACCTCAAAAGTGCATTTCAGGCAGAACCCAACAACTTTTCTATTTATCTTTTGCCCATCTGAAATACTGAGGAATGAATGAAATGTGATGTATCTGCTGGATAAGAGGTTGGTACCTTTTTGTGGCTGTTCCCTGTATATTGTCACATTTCGCAGTTGAAATATTTAACTCATTCCATACCAGTCCTTGATTTTCCAGTATATTTACCTAGATTTAAGAAGATAATTGCATATTTAAATTCTTTATGAAGAGCTTTCATTCAAGTACCAACATGCCTATAGTCGTCAGTGGTTCTGGCACTGCCAGGCAAGTCATGCTGCAGCATGACTTGCCAGGCAGTGCCAGAACCACTGACCAATGCATGTCACCATAGTATGGAATGAGTTAAGTTAATTGCCAGGAAGCCAGCCCACCACGCATGTAAACTGCCATGCCCTGACATACTCAGCTGTGTGTGATGTACTCTGGATTAGAGTGAGTCATCATGCAAAGACAGGCAGTCACAGCGAAATTATCCCCCACGACAGATCATCAGATAATTAACACCTCAACTCTAAGATGATTATCAACTGCGTGGGAGATACTAGCATGTCTATTGATTATAGTGGCAGCTACATATAACCTGTATTCACATGAAACAGCCTTCACTTAAGATTCTGTTTCATAAGAATACAAATCTTCATGTAAAAATTATGATGATTTGATAATATTGTTATCAATTGTAGGTTAAGGCAAAAAAAGGGTAATTATTGAATTAGTTTAATACTAAACTTTGTGCGACAAGCTCAGTAGATACATCCAAATGTATGGTGAAGCGGTGTTTGTAGCAGATTGATTGTCAAGTTACAAGGTAACATCCGTACGGTAGACTGTCAAGTCTTGCCCCCATTGTGTGGCGGTGCCCTGGTGGCTCACATGAGTGATCTCCCCAAAGTCTTATGCCCGAGGGGCTCCCAAAGGGTAACCCCCAGGGAACTGTGATCTTTATTACACTGTGGGCTACTGGTACCAGCTTGTGGCCCACACCTGAGTACGATGCAAACATTTTATTTTATTGACACCACTAGGTGGTGGTACCAGGATGGTCCCTACCAATGGTCCACCATTGATATGCCGACTTTCCAGTGGTACTGTATGCATTTACATGTTTAGGCCCATATATTTTGGAAACACTATAGTCTATAGTTACTGAAGAATATTTCAAAGGTTGAGAGGACCAGTTTAAAACCACCAGTTGCCTTTTATGGGTGACTGCCTGTCTCAAGTCAGGAGTTAAATTTGTTTCTTCACATTGGTATTGGAAGATGAATGTTGATCCTTTGGTAACTCTGGAATCTCTTTGCCGTCATTGTTGGGTTTGGAATTTATGAATATGCGTCACGTTTTTCTGTACTATTTCAACGCTGGCAACTGCTGAGAAATGTTGACTAACGCCGGGTACCGCTGGCAAATGCTCTGTAGTCCTCTTAACTAGCAAACTCACTGGTATACATGTAAAATTTATCTGTTGAAGTGTATGTGTAGTGAATGACCTTGTCATGATCACTGATATCTAGGTCACCTCCATCTTGGTTACAAATTAAAGACAAACAAATATCCCTGTTTTCAAATTATAATTTATTTGAACACAGCACAGCAATTTTTTGTTGTATGCATACCTGTCAACATTCCACGCCTCAAAATAGGGAGATTTTTGTAAATTTGAAAAATCCATGGGGGAGATTTGTATTTTAACAAAGAATATAATGAAAAATACTAAATTTTCATGAGGGAGATTCTGCCAAATTTGCAAAATTTGTCACGTAAAACAAAAAAAAAATTGGGTGAAAAAGTGGGAGACTCCCACCTTATGGGGGAGACTTGATAGACTGATATGTGAATGTGCAGCACAAGTCAGCAGTGTATAGCTTTCGGCTAGCATAGATGTGAATCCGGGTAAATATAATGCATGGAATTTATTCTTAAATGCACATTTCTTCATTGAAAATACAACACTCATTCCAAGACACTAATAGATTATATTAATCTATAGATTTAGGAAGGGTGAACATAGTGGTGGTGGTAGGGCGATAGTTGGTATACCGTAAAGTTAACTTAAACCCACTTAAAGTTTTGCTCTAGTCTGACTACAGTCAGAAGCCATCTTTCATTGTCAGCTCTTCCCATTTCATCACTTGGATGTAGAGGTGACTATTGTCAATTACCCTGTACACTCACTTCACCATCATTGTTAATACATAAGTGTAACATACTAGAGATGTCCGTCCATCCGGGAGCATATCTCTAAAACCCTAAGATATATTATAATAATGAAATGTATACCAGAGATGCATCATACCACGAGCATGTGCACTGTGTATTTTTTTTACCTTGATCTATTTTCAAAGTCACAGGGCTTAAGAACATATCCATTTTCGTGTGTCTGGCAGCATATCTTTGGAACCCTTAGAGATAGAATAATGAAATTTATACCAGAGATGCATCATAGGAAGGGCATGTGCGCCATGTATTGATTTTGACCTTGACTTATTTTCAAGGTCACAGGGCCCAAGAACATATCAATTTTTTGTTCATCCAGACATGCTGTATACATGGTATAGCTTTCTTATGCATTTTCCATGCTAGGAATGCTTGCTTGTAGTGGTACCCAAACTATGGTCATGGAAAGAGATGGTGGACATAGTTAGTGAGGATAGGGGGCTGAAGGTCCGTCCATCCAGCCGGCTGGCCAGCAGAAAATCTCTAGAGCCCTAAGAGATAGAATAATGAAATTTATACCAGAGATGCATCATATCATGGGCATATGCGCTGTGTATTGTTTTTGACCTTCACTTATTTTCAAGGTCACAGGGTCCAAGAGCGTATCCATTTTCGTGTGTCTGGCAGCATATCTTTAGAACCCTTAGAAATAGAATAATGAAATTTATACCAGAGATGCATCATAGGAAGGGCAGGTGTGCCATGTATTGTTTTTGACCTTGACTTATTTGCAAAGTCACAGGGCCTAAGAACATATCAATTTTTGTGAATCCTAGTTGGTGCATCCTTTCAACAAGTGCAACAACTTTTGCAAAATATTGTGGCGGGGGACATAGGTCCTTTGGATCAATGTGCACTTGTTAAACAAAGGAAAGGGTGGTTGAGATCTCAACTGGAGTGGAATGGAATTCCATACCATAGCACCCTTAACTTATACCCGTTTTTTACCATTATTGGTTCTGCTAGGTGGTATATGTAGAGAACCGGTTGAGGCTGACTTTGTGGCATGGTCATGTAGATCAGAAACTAGGGTTAATTTGGAGCTACTATATGTGGGTACCCGGTCATGGAGGGCTTTATACATAAACATACTAGTATGAAATTTTGCCAATCTTGTAGGAATGGATTCTGCTCATACAATGTAGGTCTGCAACTGTAGTATGTCGGTCAGTCTTGTTGACAATGTGCAAGGCTTTGTTCTGCAGGATTTGTAATTTAGACTGGAGTTGTAGTGCACAAGAATCCTAGAGAATGTCACCATAATCAAAATGCAGGAGAATCAAAGCCATGTACAGAGTCAACAATAATTTAGTATCCAGGGACCTGGAAGCCCTGCCAAGGACTGCCAGTCTGCTGTTCACTTTACGGGCTAGGCTATGTAATCATTGTGGTTAGAGAATGACAGGCTGCAGTCAGGTTGTACACCCAGGCATTTGAATACTTTCACATGCTCAGTGGTTTCAGTAAGAATCTTGATTATTAACTCCTGGGTAGATGATAGCCTTTTAAAGGTTCCAAAAATCATGAACTTAGTCTTGCCAGCGTTCAGAGTGAGCCGGTTTACTTTGAACCAATTAGAGATGCTGACAAGCTTAATATTCAGAATTCTCTCAATCTCAGATGGGTCATGGTGGGAGAAATACAATGCAGTGTCATCTGCATACAGCATGACACTGTATTTAGTGATACAATCAGGAAGGTTGTTAATGTAGAGTATCAATAGGAGAGGGCCAAGGATGGATCCCTGTGGGACCCCACAGGTAAGTGTACAGGGTTCAGACAGGGATCCATCAATGATGGCATTTTATTTGTGAGGTAGGAATGAAACCAAAGATGTTCAGTGCCTTCAACATCGAAACCTTCCAGCTTTTGAAGGCGAATGTCGTGGTTTACGATATTGAAGGCTTTTTTCAGTTCAAGGAAATGGACACCGCAGCATCTACCATTATCCATGTCATGGTGGATCTTGTCTAAAAAATGACTTAAGGATGTGGTCGTCGAATGAGATTTTCAAAAACCAGACTGATGGGGGGGGGGGGTGATTAAGTTGTTGAGAGTTCGAAACTCATAAAACTGATAATGCACAGTTCTTTCTAACACTATCATAGTGACAGGAAGCACTGAAATTGGTCAGTAGTTGCTAACATCAGTCAAAGACCAATCTTTGTAGATTGGGGTGACCCTGACAGTTTTCCACTCAGGTGTGGTGTCACCAGATTGTAAAGCACTGTTGAATATATGAGGTAGTGGAGTTTGGAACTGAGAGATCCCAGCTTCTTTGTGTTTAGAATACAACAATTCAGGTAGTGTACTTGTATGACCTCACAACAAAACACCATGGTCAATTCTGGCAATGTACTTGTATGACCTCACAACAAAACACCATGGTCAATTCTGGCAGTGTACTTGTATGACCTCACAACAAAACACCATGGTCAATTCTGGTGGTGTAGTTGTATGACCTCACAACAAAACACCATGGTCAATTCTGGCAGTGTACTTGTATGACCTCACAACAAAACACCATGGTCAATTCTGGCAGTGTACTTGTATGACCTCACAACAAAGCACCATGGTCAATTCTGGCAGTGTACTTGTATGACCTCATAAGAAACACCATAGTTCAGATGGGCGAGCATCAGTGAGGTGAAAAGCATGAAGAGAATAGATGAGACAGTGACTGATGGGTCATTTAGCTTTGATATACTCCATTGTTTGGATGCTGCTAATGAGACATTATGTGGAAGTCAGAGTTGACGGCAGTTCGTGTCCATTCAACTCATCCACATTAACTGGCCGAAAAGGGCAAGTGGTCAAACACAGACTGCTTTAATATTTTTGATTAATTTCAAAAGTAATGAAAAACAGTTTGAATGAAAATTTAAGTGTAGATTAAGACCTATCAAGATAACATGCCCTAGGTCAATAGCTTTCCTTGGTGTGGAGTTGGCACTTAGTACCCAACCCACACCAAAGATAGCTTTTGACTCAGTCCTAATTCAAGTGGGAAAGGGTTAATACCAGTTAAACGGACAGGCCATATGAGGTGAAAAATGGTAATAGGCAAGATCTTAATTAGTTCCTAAGAACTGATAATATTCTACATTGTTCACAGTAAAATGGGATATGGACAAAAAGTGCATGGCACCAGGACATGTAATTACAGTAGTCCCTCCTTTGAAAGACCACTCCTCTGGGAGACCACCTCCTTTGAGGGACCACAATTGTCAGGTCTCTCTATAGTACTTTTCATGTTATTTATACCTCCTTTGAGGGACTACCTGCTTTATGTGACCGCCTTTTGGCTGGCACTAGGGGCGGTTCTCAAAGGAGGGACTCCTGCAATTGTTACATAATCCCAGATACTAACAAGTGAAGAAAGCCTGCAACGCTTTATGCTTAAAAAGGTAACAAAGGAAACACAACAATATGGAAAACAATTAAAGAACCCACAAGTCAAATTGTCCTCTTTTAAGGTAAATGGTAAAACAGTTACTTATCAATAAGCACTTGCAAATAACTGTTAAAAAAAAAACTGCTGCTCTAGTAAATATCTCCATTAAAATGAGTCTATAAAAATCATTGAACTGCTCCAGGCATGCAGAGGTTCTCTTTCATGCCTGTTTCAACAGACACAGTCAAGACTCCTTAAAACTAAAAGCAAGTTGTAGTTATCATGGGGTTTCCGTCAAGTTATTGAGAAGTTAAACACTTTTCAGTCTGAGCAAGGAGTAGAGCCTATGTCTGGGGAGGGTGGAGCCTGTGTCTGGGGAGGGTAGAGCCTGTGTCTGGGGAGGGTGGAGCCTGTGTCTGGGGAGGGTAGAGCCTGTGTCTGGGGAGGGTAGAGCCTATGTCTGGGGAGGGTAGAGCTTGTGTCTGGGGACGGTAGAGCCTGTGTCTAGGGAGGGTGGAGCCTGTCTCTGGGGAGGGCAGAGCCTGTGTCTTGGGAGGGTAGAGCCTGTGTCTGGGGAGGGTAGAGCCTGTGTCTGGGGAGGGTAGAGCCTGTGTCTTGGGAGGGTGGAGCCTGTGTCTGGGGAGGAGGGTAGAGCCTGTGTTTGGGGAGGATAGAGCCTGTGTCTAGGGAGGGTAGAGCCTGTGTCTAGGGAGGGTGGAGCCTGTGTCTTGGGAGGGTGGAGCCTGTGTCTGGGGAGGAGGGTAGAGCCTGTGTTTGGGGAGGATAGAGCCTGTGTCTAGGGAGGGTAGAGCCTGTGTCTAGGGAGGGTGGAACCTGTCTCTGGGGAGGGCAGAGCCTGTGTCTTGGGAGGGTAGAGCCTGTGTCTGGGGAGGGTGGAGCCTGTGTCTGGGGAGGGTAGAGCCTGTGTCTGGGGAGCCTGTGTCTGGGGAGGGTAGAGCCTGTGTCTGGGGAGGGTGGAGCCTGTGTCTGGAGAGTAGATCACAAATGCACAATACATTGTTTGTATCAAATATAATTTGGGACAGTTGCCATGACAATCATGTTGGTCAGCTTATTTGATTAGTTGGCCAATTACTACAATCTACATAGCCACATGAATTCAGCAAATTTCAATAAAAACACATCCGTGAGCATATTTATAAGTTTGTGAGTGAGAAACTTTTGCCACAGGAAATTTACAAATCAACCTCAGAATATTTGTTGCCAGAATTATCTCAAGGTCACCTAAGGTCATGTGACGTGGCTGCCAGCTTGGATTTTTACTCTTTTTTGTTTTTTTAACCAAATTTTAGCATCATTTGACTATAAAATCTTATAAATCAAATTAAAACATACCTGGAATGTCCAAACATGCAGCAGGTATGTGAAATGACACTTCTCTCTTACAATTTATACCATTTTAGCTCTGAAATTAATAGTTCAGCCATCCATGATGAGCATATCAAGCACTTCACTAACAGTAGACCCTTGAGAGCCTCTGGTTGCCATGACGCAGTGTACCACACATGACCTTTTACACGTCTCAATATTTACAGGTGCCAGCCACAACTTAAAAAACCCGTACAAAATTTATGATGGCGTTCCAATTGCAAAATTAATGTTGTGCCCGGGAAGTACATTTAAAGATGATGTTTAGTGCAAATTCTTTATTTGTTCATGCAACATAACCTGCTAAGTGATATAGGAAGGCGAGTCTGCGTATATACACACTCCGAGTGCAATGGTATTTCTCAAGTCCGCGCATATACAGACTCTGACTGGAAAGGGTTAAAGCTTGAAAAAACTTGTAAAACCGTACAATCTTTTGCCTTCTGGATTTTTCCAAACAAACTGAAAATAACAAAGGCTACTCTCCTGTTCCAAAAAGGTGATCCACATTTATTTTGTAACTGCATGAAGGCCAATATTCTTACTGCCTAGTGTTTTTGAAAGTCCTTGAAAAGGTTATGTTTATCAAATTAAATGATTATTTTAAAATGAATCATTTTCACTACTCCAACCATAAGTATGAATTTTATGAATTTCATTCCAAAGAAGTTGCTTCCATTGAATGGACAGATTCTAAATAGCGTGGACAAAATGAAATGTCTGTCAGCGTATTTGTTGACTTGTAAAAAGCATTTGACACCTTCAAACACAAAAATTAAATAAACTAGAATATATTGGTATTTTGGTATAACAGCCATTTTGGTATAACAGCTATAAGACTAAATCTTTTATAAATTGAAAAAAGGGGGCTCTGCCTGACTGTAACAACCACTGTCAGGGTAAAGGTGATCCTCTGTACTACACAATCATGACCGCGTGCTATAGGCAACATCAGAAAAGGTACCCCTTGGTGTATAAATAGACTATAAATCATTTACATGCGGGTTTCTGACAAGTTCTGGAAAGCAATGAAACCAGTCAAACTTATGTTACTGCCAATCAGTCATCATGATCCTTCTCTGGTCCAGTTGCTTTTTAGCTCTGCTGACCATGCATGTAGTTTGCAGAGCTTATGCAATCACACGTCTGTCAGTCAGTCCATCTATCGGGTAATGGTGGCATAAGTTAAAAGATATGGTCTGAGGATATAGGGTGAGTGTGTTGCACTGTGTGTAATGAGGCATGGTAGTTGGGGAGCGTTGGGCCAGTCAAATGTGTTTAGCCCAACCTAGAATATGAGGGCTGGCTCAAAAGTTCTGAGCCTAAATTTGATATCTCAATCAGATGGAAACAAACTTTTGCCACCAAGTACATGCAATCTCATGTCTATTCATGTCTATGAATTGTAGACATAAGAACTGCAAGTGTAATGTGACTAGTGTCTTTTTACTAGACCATCTTGTGAACCTACCCATTGAAATCACCAGAAATGGACAAAACTGGCTATATATAGGGCAGCCATCAAGTACCTGCAACTGAAAGGGCTAATTCCAACACAGATACATGCTGGCATGGTCTGCACTTTAGGGGATGATGCCCCTTGCTTTTCCACTGTTAAGAAGTGGGCTGTGGAATTCAAGCCTGGCAGAGAGAGCCCTGATGATGATGTGCTTCCAGGATTCCCAAAAACATTACTCGGATGCATGCTATGGTGATGGCTGATAGATGATTGACCCCTTGGCATATTGCCAGTGTTATGGGAATCACTCATGAGAGGGTTATACACATTATCACCAAGGAGTTAGGAATGACAAAAGTTTCTGCAAAATGGGTGCCAAAGCTCTGGACAGAAGATCAGAAATGTGTCAGGTTCCTCTGGACAGAAGATCAGAAATGTGTCAGATTCCTGGCATCATCTGACAATTTATGCCATTTTGAAACAAATCCCAATGATTTTTGGCCTGATTTGTAACCATGGATGAGACCTGGATTCATCACTTATTAACCAGAAAACAAAGTTCAGTCTAAAAAATGGGAGCATTCAGCATCACTATCGCCCCCAAAAAAGCCAAGTCGGGTCCTTCTGCTGGAAAGGTGATGGCTTCAGTCTTTTGGGATTCCAAGGGTATTCTGCTGATTGACTATCTTGAAAAGGCTAGACTATCAATGGAACATATTATGCTGATCTACTGAGACCAAGATATATATTATCATATATTGAAGTTTGATATTGTATACTATGGGTGACTTGACCTACTTACTCAAGATCACAGGGAGAATTCACATTGAAAAATGATTTTTTGTGATGTCCATGACATAATAAATTCAGATGGAACTGCAAAACTTACGCTTAATATGCATTAGGCCAATGGACAAATTTTGTAATGCGTTGTGTGACCTTGACCTGTCTTTCAAGGTCATTATGCACTTGAGAAAAGGACACTGAATTCAATATGTTGATTAAGAGTAAGAGAAAGATACCAAATGTAGTACAAATGTGTGTTCATGTGGAAGTTTGAGGTAGCATCATATGGATGACCTCAGTGTCATGGAGGGAAAACAGTTTGGGATTTCTTGTGTGCTTCTAATGCAACATTAGTCCCCGCTCTTTGAGTTCTATGATGTTCTGTTAACCCAAAATGTAACCATAAATATAAATAATGAGTTATGCAAAATAAGTAATGAGTGAACCTCCACAAATGTGTCAAAATGATGTTGTTGTGATACTCCTGGAATCTGTGAATAAAATCAATAAATTAAAGGATCACAAAAACTCCCCATTGTTTCACCAGCATTAGCTGTGGACAAAAGCACTCACTCTCTTGGCATCTGGACATCAACCCATCTGTCTGTCAACAAAAAAATTTGGAGCGGCATTGTTTCACTTACTACACCAGCTAGGACTTCCACATGTGGATGGATGATTTGTATGGTATGGTAATCATCAGTAGATATACATGTACATGTATGTGTCATCACTGCACACTGCAGTGATCAGGTCATATGTCAATGACCATTGGAGAAAAACTTTGGAGTGCCATTATTTCACCAAGTATATAATAGCTAGGGCTTTCATACTTGGGTAGATGATTTATAGTAATCATCACAAGAGATCTGTACCATCACTGTCACACTTTAGTGACGATGATTACTGACAAGATATGCCTAGTTGCATGGCTCTGGTTTTCATTGAAACTAGATTATGACAGTACAAAGTCACAATGATGAAGGGTACACTTCGCTGAATTTCATTGTGTATTCCAGCAATGACACACACCCCACAGGTACTGATTTTAGTCCAGAGACTAAATAAAGGTCACAGACACAGGTCACAGTCCACAGGTACTGATCATTGTACACAGACACATGTACTAAATACAGTCCACAATAACACAGTCAAAGTGCAAGTCGGGTTCTTCAGGCCTATGGTTGATTCACTGTCCAGTCCTGAGATTATGACCTTCTTCCTCCTGTGTCATCAGATGGGCAAATATGCACCATCTGGGTCTTCAGTCAATCGGGCATGCAGACTCTGTTCCTCTCTCTCCTCTGTGGCTGTTCATATACATTTCATGGAAAGGTGTATATTATTCCATGCTTTTCTTTCAGTCATAAAGAGTCTCCATGAAATGTCTTTCACCACATATCCAAATGTGGAAGTGTTGTGTATGTAAGTCACTAGCTATTACAAGTAAACAATGATGGACCTACAATGAACTGATTGACTTTCTTGCATTAAAACTTACACTCATGACACACATACAAACTGATGAACATTTGAACTTTAACAGTTATGTTGAAAAGTTGTTTCCAAAATATTAATGATTGCAATAATGTAATGAACAGACTGAAAGACCACCTTCTACAAAATGTAATTTTCTGTTACCTGGCATACTTAGGAGTCATGTTAGTGGCCGTATGGTCTCAGTGAGAGGCTCTTATCCACTATTTAAGACAGTGACCGCTCTATTTATCTGACACCAAAAGGTGTAAACATGCTGTGTGTGTTGCACTTACCAGTTTGTATATAGGAGAGCGGCAGTGTTGCACATCTACCCTTTGAAGTCCCATCCTTGCTCCTCCTTCTAGTTTATTCCTGCATGGTCTGAAGCTGTTTGAAGCCGCCTTCCCTAATAAAAATTGATGGACCCTGGCTGAAAGATATTATCGAGAAAGTATGCAGTAGCTTCCACCACCTCTGACATGATCTGCCATATAGTATTTTAGGTCTTACATTCAGTAACAAACAGAAGGGTGGAATCACGATTGACACCACCTGTCTCCTGAAGCTAGTTTTCGTGGCAAGTCAGCTTTCATGGTACGCTGAGTGATTTTGGTCAATGCCTGACAATACTGTGTGCTCACATTTTAATTCATTTTCATTCAACTACAACCTGCCTATAGTTCCAGAGAATATAATGGCTCACATCAATGGCTTTTCTCCAGACGCTTTGTGAACAATGCACCTAAATCGCACCAAGTAAAGCTGCTGACTCGGTCAAAAATGTGGCACTAAAAGAGTTAAGAGTCAATATACACATTAGAGTTAGAGTCAATATACACATTAGAGTTAGAGTCAATATACACATTAGAGTTAGAGTCAATATATACATTAGAGTTAGAGTCAATATATACATTAGAGTTGATTACTCTGATTGGGGTTTGATTTCAACTTGTTGGCAGGCATTCTTTTACAGGATGTTGTTGTTGAAAAATGCCTGTCACTACGATTGAATCCTGTGCTAATGATTACCTAAAAATAAACAAACTTCTGACAGTCTTTCAATAACAGTGTAACAAAGTGGAAACAGTGGTGCATGTATTATTTTCAGTCAAGAATACATCCCAAATAATGACATAAACCTGATAATTGTGAATTACAAGTTTATCATATATTTTCCAGTCGGCAGAACCACAGTGAAATTGAGAAGCGACGTCGCGACAAGATGAACAACTATATCACAGAACTGGCAACGTTGGTGCCAATGTGCAATGCCATGAATCGTAAGCTGGACAAACTGACGGTACTCCGTATGGCTGTACAGCATATGAAGACACTGAGAGGTACAACACTCGTCTTTTTTCACTTTAATGTTTCCTTTTTGTTGGGGGAAGGGGGGATCCATTGTAATTTTTCGTTGGTTCTTTCAGCAAAGTACAGGGCCATCACGTCCTTGCTACAGTTTTGTTTAGTTGTTTCAGCGATGTACAGGACCATCACATCCTTGCTACAGTTTTGTTTAGTTGTTTCAGCGATGTACAGGACCATCACATCCTTCCTACAGTTTTGTTAAGTTGTTTCAGCGATGTACAGGGCCATCACGTCCTTGCTATAGTTTTGTTTGGTTGTTTCAGCAATGTACAGGGCCACCAGGTCCTTGCTACAGTTTTGTATGGTTGGTTCAGCAATTTGCAGGGCCATCAGGTCCTTGCTACAATTATCTTCCATGGAGGAAGAAATTAGATGGAAAAACATTTAAAACTCTTTAAGTCATGATAACTAATATACTTTGACCTGCTTCTGTGTGTTGACTGACTGAGGAAATGTGAGTGTAAAACCAGTACTTTTTATTATGTGACAAAAATTTAAATGTAGACAAAATGCCTGCCATGCTAGCCTGGTCAGTGGTCCTCACAGCAATAGTGAGTAGTACCATGCAGGAAGAGAGTCTAAATTCTGCACTGTCTAGGAAGAATCTCCCAGGTAGTTTAAGCTCTGGGGCATTGGGAAGCCACAGGTAGGCAAACAATTTTTGTGCAAGGACTGCTTATGCAGGGTAAGTGATAATGTGTACGTGTTAAGTTTGATAAGGAAACAGAGGAAGTCACTGTATATGCAAGTATGTATGCTGTCCATTGTAACTCAATCTAGCTTCATTCTCAATTAGACATGGGAGTTTATTTTACAGGGAGGTTATTAATGAGGAAAAGAATGAAAGGGAGATACCATGCTGAGCAGTAACAAATGCCTAATGCACATCAGAGCACTAAGATTCTGTAATTTAACCGCATATGGTCAAAAATTGATAAAGTAGAGAAGGAAGCCAGGAAGAAAAGGAGGAACTTTATAGGTCCAGTGTTAGTGCGAATATGAATAGTTGGAAAGACATCTGTAAATGCCAATTGTATTCTCAGCTTTTAAGCAGAATTTCATGTTTTGAAAAGCTAGACATATGGTGATATTTTGCATGTGTATGTTGTAGGGTCGGTGGACTCTTGCACTGAGGTCAGCCATAAGCCAGCCTTTCTGTCTGATGACGAACTCAAGCATCTCATCCTTGCTGTAAGCCTGTGCCATGTGCACTCATATTACTCTTGCCTCATATCACATATACATTGATGTTTTTAGACTGTATAAAAAAAAAAAAAAAAGAAATGACAATTCCATTCAGTTCAAGCAGGCTCTTCATTTTGTCTTGACAGTGAAAACATGAAAAGCTAAACAGATTTATCCTCTTAAGTCACAAAAAAGTATTGATGGTGTCCCAGATGGTTCATGTAGATCTGTATCAACTGAATGGACTTGTCATAGTTACATTTCATGTTTTTTTTAAAAGATCCATAGGTATGAATCAGTGAGTGGTTAATATACATTGTATATAAGTGTAAATACATGTAATAACAGGGCTCGACAATTTTTTTAAAAATCACTTGTCCGCAGGGCAAGTAAATTTCAAAATCCACTTGCCCGCATACAAAATCCACTTGTCCTGATAAAACTTCTATAAACATCGTTTTTTTCAAATACAATGCTACGGCCTACACAAACCATTTACCCTACAATATATTTGCCGCGATTGTCGCTTGCAAATTCGCATAAAAATGTCAAATTTTACAATTCAAGCTGCAACTGTTCGACAGTGAAACTGGCAAAACATTAAAAATACAAATTAAAAAAGTAAGCTATTTGCATGGGGTGACTAACGATGAAAAATACATTGTAATTTCTGGGACGATAGGAGTCCATATCCCGGTTAAATTTAAATAATGATTAAAATAGTTGAATTGGTTTCAGGATCCTTTCTCGCTGCCTCTGATGCCGTGATGAGATGCATATCGTTTGCGTACCTACCATGAACGCTATCGGTACATCGTTGTAAATTTGCGTATACAGTATTGGCAAGTTCCTCGCAATAAACGGTGTTCTTAAATCAAATTCAAACGAAAATTTTAATATTTCAAATCAGAAATCGAGCGTGGGCACACCGTCAACATCTTTCATGCAACTGTACACAAACAGCTGCTTTGGCCATGTGGCCTGACGCACAACACATCACCCGATTGGTCAATTGAGTCACATGCAAAAATGAGCCAATTGCGGCTCGTGCTGCAGTGTTTTCATCATGGCTTCCGCCCAGTCAACATGTGTGAATATGCCGTAATTTACGGAGGGAACACACAAACGGGAAGCTTTTTTTTTAATTGCAGCATGCGAAAATAAAGATTCCAGTGTTTATAGCAACAATTATTTGTCACAGGCAAATACGCAAAGGTAGGGGGATAGAGAAATGATGCTCCGTTCACCGTAGATTACTCCACGCAGTCACTTGCGTGTGACTGGCAGATGTGTGTTTTGTTTGGCCGGGAAGTCAACTTGCGGCACCATTACATGATCTCTCCAACACTTTTAGAGCCCACCGATAAATTGTCTTTGATGCTAATTTGCTCAAGAATTCGCCATGCAAGTTTAAAATTTTTTTGATGTTCCTTTGTCATCGTTCGGGCAGATAAGACATGACGGTGAGGTGCTGTGACCTTGCCCCGATACGGGCGAAAGCCAATACGCCGCAATGCATGACTGCTGGTACCTTTGATCTCGTTGTCTCGTAATCATAATGAGCGGGCTGTTTATAAACCAATTATATACGTTCTATTGTTTTACTGTGCCTATCATCGCAATGTTATTACAAGGCAAGGTGTAGCGTCCCTTCAAGGTGTCGGGTGGGTTAGCTTGGCATTGCGAGTGAATGATCGCGAGAGCCGGGAACAAAAAATCCCCAAACTTTAATAAAATGTACATGTGGTACTGGTGTACTGGGCATTTTTAATTACTGTACTTTACTTACATATTGGAAGCCTTTTAATTTCTGTGCTGGTGTACAGGGCATTTTTATTTGCCGTACTTACATACTGAAAGCCTTTTTAATTTCAGTACTTTATACCAACCATTATTTGTACATTTTCTTATTTTCCGTACCTTGTACCAGGGCAAAATTATTACTTGTACCAGTGTACTAGGGGCTCCCCTCCCCCCCCCCCCCCCTTCATATTGTCTAGTGTAACAGCAGACTCTAAGGTCCAGGGGCATGTTATTTTTCCAACTTTTCACTTCAAGAGAATAACTGCTCCATCTCAAACATACTGCATAGATTGGTGGGCTTCGTCACTGAAAAATCATCATGGTTTTGTTTTTATTTGTATCTTGGCAGCGAAGAAGCTACTTGTTTTAACTTCCATACAGCATAGTCCAGTCCGAGCACAAAATATGTTTAAAGGTGCTCCAAAACAAAGGTTTTCCCTGGAATGGCTGTGATAGCGTGCTTCCTGAATGCTGACAGCAAAACACGTCTTCCTCCGGTACACAGTTTTCGGACAGAAGTCATATATATAAAAAGTCAGAACTCAGAAAGTATTTAGTTGACAAAGTGCATAATTTGTTACATCTGTACATGTATGACACACTGGTAGCATTTAGCAGTATGTAACAAGTTATACAGACAAGGTTAGGCAAATATTGTAGACATATTTACACAGAATGTGAGGGTAACCGGGGGTCACATAGTTCACATTTTGCCTGCCATGTGGCGCTTTTTTCTCTCATTTTTACTTCAGCTGGCTTGTCAGTCAGCTGACGTTATATGTTGGTCAGGCATCCATCGTCCATCCATCCGGTGGCATCCAAAATTGACATTTTCAGTGATTTCTTCCAAAACCTTCAGGCAAATTTACTTCAAACTTGGTGTGAATGTACCTTGAGTGGGTCTGAACCAGATTTGTTCAAATGGTTATGCTCCATTGATTTTTGGCATTTTTATGGTGTTTTTTTCATCGATTTTTTTGTTTGGGGGGGGGAGGCAAAATCTTAAAAAACTTCTCCAAAACCACCAAGCCAATGGCTTCAAAATTGTGCACAAACACTTCTGGGGATCATAAGACCTTAATTTGTTCAACAGTTGGTACTGTGATATTTTTTTTTAAATTTTCTAGCTCAGCTGATTAGTCAGCTGAGCTTTTAGGAGGGTAGGGCATCCGTTGTCCGCTGTCCATCTGTTCGTCAACAATTCACATTTTCAACTTCTCAAAAACCATCATCCAGATTTACTTCAAGCATGGTGGCAATGCACCTTGGGTGGGTCTCTACGTATACCAAGCTTGTTCAATTTGTCACGCTCCAGTGATTTTTGGATTTTTTATGATTTTTTTTATTATGTCCTTTTTGGGGAAAATCTTAAAAAATCTTTTTGTCTGAAACCACACCCCCGATTGCTTTGATATCACACAACAACACGCCTGGGGACTTTTAGTTCTTAATTTGTTCAGCAGGTGGCGCTGCGATTTTTTTTCTAGTTTTTTATGATTTTTTGTGTTACTGCTATTTTCAACTTTTTCTCCAGAACGGTCACTCAGAATAAACTGAAACGTGGTGAATATGTTCCTTGTGGAAGGGCCAAACAAAGCCATTCAGTAGCTGGGAATGCTGCGGATTCCCCATTTTTAACATTTTTTTCAATTCGGGTACTTGTTAGTAAATGCACCTTTCCTATTAATAACTATGTAAGTCAATGGGCATTCAAAGGCTGATTCACATTTTTGACTTCTTCTCTGAAACTGTTTGTCAGATTGACTTCAAAGTTGGTGGTATTGTACCTTGGGTGGGTCTCTACCAGATTTGTTCAAATGATCACGCTTCATTTATGATTGGATTTTTTTGTGAATTTCTTTGTTCTTTTTTGGGGCAAATATTAAAAAATCGCAAGGGTATATGTATATGTCAGCTGAGCACAGGACTGTCACAGTCCTCTTGTTTTTTTTTTTATTTTTGTGTGTTAAGGATATTTATGACTTCTTCTCCAAAACAGTCTCACAGATTGTTCCGAAATTTGGTGGAAATACAGCGTGTAGGAGGGTTAAACAAACTTTTTCACTAGGTGGTATGATTTTTAATGAATTTTTCTGTTTGTTTATCTGTCGGTCAATTAATGTATGCAAATGGAGATGGCAATATAAATTTGCATTTCCAACTTCTCCAAAACTATCAACCAGATTCATATAAGTCAGCTGGGCAAGTGTGGTGGCAAGCTGGAATTCCTGTTTATTACACCAAGCGGAAAAGCAGCAGACAGGTTTCGACCTTAACAGGTCTCATCAGTGGCTGATCTGTAACAGATTGGGCGTGCCTTTATATACCATACAGTACAACTGGCCTTAGTAATGTATATTATGTAAAAAGCCTGACGCTGAATAATTTTCTTTATGTCAAAAACTCCCAACTGCCAGGTTTGGCATGTTGAACTGTGGGTGTAGATTCACATGAAATTCCAAGTAATTGTAGATGTAAATTGATTGTTGTTTAGCCAAAGCTGAGGTTTCTCATATTGGTATTCCCATGAGAGGATATTCTCACTGGGATATTCTTCACATGAAGACCATGGTGAATTTGTGTATCACAGTGTTTATTTGTGATTCATGGTGTATCAAAAGTCCATAGAAATGTACTTTTTGTAAAGTGATGACATAGGAACTGTGTAGCTCTTATTTGATGTGCAGAATCTGTTGGGACAGGATTATTCTTGTTCTATCCTCGGTTCATGACAAACAGTGCCACAGGAAAGTGAGCATGAGAAAGTGAAAAATTTTAGCATAAGATCAAACGGATTCACTTCAAACTTTATGGGGTTGTATCATGGATGGTTGTGTACCAAATTTGTTCAATTTGTCATGTTCCATTGATTTTTAGCTCTGCTGACCTAAGGTTGTAGAGCTTATAGCACCACTCATGTCTGTCCGTCATTCTGTTCATCCATCTGTTTGCTCCTCCTATTTCATCATTTGGGTGCAGAGGTGACTACAGTCAATTACCTTAAACACTCACTTAACGATCATTATACAGTTAAGCCCACATTAAACTTAACAGTCACCAAAGGCATCAACCTTTTGCAACCTTTTTCCAGCCATTTGAGTGAGAGGCAAACCTTTTTCAAACACTTTCCAAACCATTTCCTCTTATTGCATGAAAACCCATTTAAACACTTTTAAACCTTTCTCTAATGGTCAACATCCATTTCACACACTTTCTCAACCTTATGGATGAAAATGTTAAAATAGTTTGTAACCATTTCAACCATTGGAAATCCCTTGTCAACCTTTTACAAACCCTTTGGCAACCTTTTGCAAACCTTTTACAACTTTACAAACCCCAGTACAGTGCATAAAACAGTGCAAAAAACTTACTGGTCCAGCTGGTCCAATAAGTTTTAATTTTTAGTGGACCAGCTCAGTACTTACTGGTCGTCCGGAATTATGACATTGCGAGTGCCAAAGGTGCAAAGCCATAGTACTTTGCTTGGGGGGTCCAAGGGCATCCCCCCCACCCCCCGAAAATTTTGAAATCTAGTAGGTGCTCTCCGGTGGCATCTCAGTTGATTTTTGCCACATTGTGAATACAATATATACCTATGGATGAGTGGGGGAAAAGAGGGTCAGTCTTGAAGGAAAGTGGCAGATATTGAGCTAATATGCTCTGTACACAACTTTAGTTAGCTCTCAGAGTATCTTGTTGCCAGACTTTGACTCTGACTGCATGGTTCCACTGGTAGGCCTTCTTCTCTGCACTGGGGGGGGGGGGGGGGGGGGCTTTTGAACATTTAACCCCTAGCATGCTGGGCAGTTTTGGGATCTGGTACAACCAACCAATGGGCATTTTTGTTGTTGTTATGCAACATGCGACTTGCTGGCGTTAAAGTGCCATAACTTTTTAATTATTGCAATTCATGCAAAATGAATTTTTTTTTTAGTATGACCTTTTCTGCATTTCTAAGTGGTTTCTTTATCAATTTAAACAAAAACTCCTGCCCTACACCCTAACAAAGTGAATATATCAATCTCAATCACGAATTGATCAAAGCAGTCAAGCCATTGTAAATACAATTGCATTGTTACCGGTCCTTGCATTTTCCTTGGTTAGTGTCAAGAACGATTGTTCCTCTTAATTTTTTTTCTGAAGATTGGTTGTGTGTCGTGTTTGTCATTAAATCATAGTGGTAAAGTTTGTTTGTTGCTTCAGTAAATAGTCGATAAACCCACTTCATCCCAGTCACTGAGAAACTGTCAACATGATCAACACATGCGGCAGCGGTATTTTCATCTGAGCCATGTTTACCTGTGGCTGGCATATTTTACTCTCTTTCCATGAAAAAATTGGACCCTCTGCTCTATTGTACGCAAAGACTGGAAGTATCTTATCATCCTAGCTAATTTACAGTGTTAAATTTTTATTTCTTGCTTTAATAAATTGTCCGTTATCATCATTTGTGTTCATACAAATGTTGCCCACCCTTCAAGCCAGACTTCACAACACAAGGTAGCGAGTGTTCCCGAACAAAACATCATGCAGAATAACAACGTATTTGATTGGATGGCGAACACCATGTGATCGATTATGCCCCCCCCCCCCCCTGCTCCTGACTGACTTAGAATTTTCCGGAGAATCATCTTCGGTAGTTTCCGACTAAAATAAGGATGTATCTGTTTGAAATAGAAGCAGTTTTGGCAGGGTTTCCCCTAAAATTTGTTTCAGCCAATGGGAGAGCTTGTTCTTAAAATAGACAAGGTTCTCAGTATTCATGGCGGGTAGATGAAAAAAATATGAAGACCACGACGAGGAAATCACCCTATTTTTGCACAGTTTTGCAAAGTTACATCATTCAAATTGTAACAAACAATGACCCGATTATTGATTTACATGTAAATCATCAAGGAAGGAAACTATTCATTTTTAACGCAAAATTGAAATAGCTATTGGCGGGAACTGTGGCGTTTCTCGACAATAAAATGTGCGTGCTTGCATGTAAATAAACAACACCGGTGTAACAGTATATTTTCCCCTCCCCCCTGATAACTTGCCCCCAGGGGAACTCATCTTAGGATAACTTTCCCCCCAGTCCAATCTTGCACATAACATTGATTAGTGATATCCTACTCATGCTACAAATGTAGGAATGACTGTTGGACCTTAAAAATATGTTGTTTTGATATTTTGAATCAGATTTATCTGTTTGTAGAGTATAATATAAACAATAATAGTCAGTATGACATAAATTATTCTTTACTTGCCCAGTCTTGAATCAAAAACAAAATGAATATTCTTATTTTTGCAAAACAAAATCACTGGAATCATACTATGCAGAATGTACATGTTGTAATATGAAAGTAAAATTTTAATTTCTGAAAATAATATACATGAACAATCAGAGTCTGTCCATTCAAGTTTAGACGTAATTATATCCTTAAGTGTTAATATGTCATCATCATTGTGTAGACCTATTGAAATTAAAATATTGATTTAAAACCTTTCTTTTGACATTTAGGAGAGCATAATGTAACAGCCTAAGTGTTCAGCAAAATACATATCCCTGGAATTGAAAGAAAATGTAAAATATTTAACAGGGGTTCAGAATATTGCCCAAGCCTGGGTTACTAGCCCTCACATATCTAAATAAACCTACTGCCTTTCCACAGTATTTTCTATATGTGAAATAAAACTCTGAATAGCTCAGAATGTAGGAAGGTACAAACTCAAAGACCCCGAGCGAGCACAGACAAACTTAAAATAGGGGTTGGGGTAGATCGTTCAGGGCTGGATAATTTGCCCCCACCTCCATAAGTATATGTGCTTCCTTTCCTTCATATTTTTTTAAAGAAAGAATGAAATACTTAAGCAGACTACAAGCTATAAATAAAAAGATTGATTTAAAACATCAATAACAACACAAAGAACATAGATTGACACTGATATTGATGTGCAGGCGGGGGAGGGGGAAGATTGTCCAGGCCTGGATAACTTGCCCTCCCCCCCCCCCCCATGTGCTGGTCTTTCTTTTGGGGGGAAGGGTCTTTAGACCTTGCCACTGACCTATCCTATGGGAAAGTTGTTAGGGGTCAGAAAAGCCTGGAAACCACAGTTCCTGATTTGAAAAAAAAATTGTTATAGTTAAAAATCATGGCCTGTGTTAATATGAAGAGGTTGAGAACATAGTTCGTTCAAGTAGTGCAGAAAAATAATAGTATTCTTTGTTTTTTGCCAATGAGTGAAGAGGCACCATTTAAGTATCTTGCAACGAGTGCATAGTCCCGTTGTATGGCAGCTGTTACATTGTAATTTATGCAGCTGTGAAACAAAGACTCACAATATTTGTTGAAACAGTGTAACAACCATGTAAATATTACTGTGAATGACGTGTCATGTGTAAACGAGTTCAATTTTGCTTCCCCACATTGCTCGCATGAATGTCAACCGGGAACTATTATTTTTGCGCAAATTTTTCGGCGACCTTGACCGTCACTATAATCCAATCATGCAAAGGGATATATGCCTCGGGAGGGGTTTGTCGTCCAAAGTTATTTTGATTCCTTCTCATCGCAACCAAATACGTGTACGTACTCCTCCCTGTCATGGTGTAGGTCACATGAGGCTTATTGTGCCAATCATAACGTTCCTCTTACAGTGAAAATAGTCATGCTGCAATGCCGCTGAGACTAAGGTAAACAACGGTAATAGGCACCTAATCACTGATCAATGTACAGTAGTACCTGCTGTATGCGGTCCCCCCTTCTGCCAAATAAAATTGACCGCATACAGCAGGTGACCGGTCACAACAGGTATGCAAATATGGCCAACCGGGACCTGCGTTTGACTGGACTTCAAAGGGAACGCTTATCCGCTCAGCTGTCAATGAGTTGCAACAACTTCTAAATCATCACTGGCTGGCCTAGCATGGGGCTTCTTAAATCCTCAGTGCTCAGGCTGACTGAACAATACCATGCTCCTATGGAAAATACTGGCCCAGAAATAAAATGTTTTGAAACTTATATGGAAAATTTTGCTCTCAAGCATAGCTGTAGGTGTAGAAATTGATGGCTGATCCATGGAGCATATTTTGCATTCAAATTCCATAAAAACTACAGAGAAATCGTAGAAGTAAACAGGTCTGATGCAAACACTTCTGGGGACAAATGTTGTGGTAACTCTACAGAAGATGAGGCAACGGGAAATGGTAATAAAACTTTACTGGGATGAGACTTTTGGGAGTGGTTCATTTGTCAACACTTGGGTCGACCACTGCCACACACTGAAATGGCCTTGCGGCATTGTCATTGCAAAAAAAAAAATTACGATGATCGGTGCAGTCAATTTGGTTGCTAGCGGTTTAAATTTAAACCACTGTAAAAAGGGTGACAACTGGCTGCTTTGGCAATATAGGTTAACAGATTCCATCATTATTTGTACCTGAAAAAACGCTCATGCTTCATTGCGATCGCTTCACAAAACCACATTGTCGTGTTTATGAACATCAAACATCGGTAATTTCCGTACGTGGTCGGAAGAAAAAAAAAAAAAAAGCAGGAAAGAACTCTCATGATGCATCATGCAACTAGGTCAACATGGATGCATCCTCGCTGTTGCGAGTAAATACGTGCGAAGTTGAAGCAATAATATTAACACTTTGAAGCATGATAACACACAGATTTCCTCCTAATATTAGCCTAAAGACCTTTTAAGAACATATGCCTCATGGTGAGTGATATTACTGGGGTTTATACAGTGGTACCTGCTATTTAAGACCACCCCTACAGCCAACAAAAAGTGGTCTCATACTGCAGGTGGTCTTAAATTGAAGGTAATTTTAACATGTAAATACAACAGAGGGTCTTGAAAGAGTGGTCTTAAAAAGACATGCGGTCTTAAATTGGAGGTGGCCTTTAGAGCAGGTACCACTGTATTTGATTTTATGGCCATTTCCAAGTTAGGTAAATTTACGCTTCCAGCATAGAAAATTGATCGGACGTCAGCATGCCGGTATCGTCAAATCTTGCTTTGATTCCATTTGAAGTGACCGCAAATTTTTAGAAGGGCCCTTAACCACTGTTACCACAGATTTTTTTTTGTTTTGTATAGTGACTGCTGACTGTCAAAAGCTTGATTTTGACTGACCGCTGACTGCAAAAAGCTTGATTGTGACTGACCGCTGACTGCAAAAACTTCATTTTTACTGACCGCTGACCACGTTTGGCAGCAAAAATTTTACTTTTGCCAACTATTAACACTATGCAGCATCTGTATTTATTGCAATACATTGCCAAAATTGTACCACTGCCTATCCGTGTTTTGTGGGTCACATTTTTGAGTATATTATCATAGAATATTTATGTTTTGCCACATATTACCAAGAAAAGTGCCACAGTCTATGCCTTGATCAATATATGCCAAATATCTTATTCATTCCAAATGTTAGACTTTGCATTGCCACAGTTCTCCAAAACAATGCCAGCATCTAGCCATGTTCAATAAGCCATGTTATTCAATTACTCTGTTACTACACATATCCAAGGAAAGAGTGATAATTTGCCATGGGCAGTGCCTTGATCAGGTTTCCACATATTAAATATTCCAGCACCAAAACTTTGTAATAAGTTACGTTGGTTGTAACTGATTAGTAACAAGTTATTACCAGATTGTTGGTACAAAAAAAAAGAAATACAGTGTACATTGTATGAATGAGTTATTGTGTCCTTTTGCTTAAAATGGCAAAAGATGTAGAAGAAAATCCAGGTCCACACACTTGTCCTACCACATGTCTTCCAGGGACTTTTCACCAAGAAGACAGCAAAATGACAAATGCTGGGGGCCCACATTTGCAGTTGCGAATGGAATGTTGTTTCCGAAGTTACCACCTGTATTAACAAGAATGACAGACCTGGAAGAGAGACTTGTTGCAAGCCGCATACCATTCATGCAGTTGAGACCAGCAAAATGTGGAGGGCAGTGGAAAATAAATGGCAATGTTATCAATGTTGTGGCAAATGTGGAGACCACTGTTAATACAGTCCCCAGACATGTGATTCACTATTCCAGTGAAATTTAAAAGGAAGCTGAAATACAGAACATAAAAGGCTTCCTGGTAATTTTGTTTATTGGGCAGCTTGGACAGATTGTGAAACCCTTCCCGCGTTTGGCACTTATGCCTTGTTTTTTGTTTTTTTTCTTTTTGATTTGTGAACCAGTATTACATGTAACTTTGCTTCGTACTTTTTATGCAAGAAGTGCATCGTATATATTTATGAGATGGAAGGGGGAATGGCAAGTTATGTAGGCATGCACACTATCTCCCGGTTTCAAGTGTATTTTTGCTATTTTTTTTTTTTTTTGCGATTCAAGATTCAAGCCAACTTACTTTTTTCCCCCTTATAGCATTGTAACGTATACAGAATTTACATTTCATGTCTGGAACTATGAACATGATGAAGATACACAGCACATAATCATATACTTCTCCTCCCCCTCACAATTTGTCATTCTCTTTGATCCCTACCTTGTAATTCAACTTACCATGCCAATTCTTTCCTCGTGCTTTTATATTACCGTACAGAATGGGAATGTTTAGTAATTGAAAGAAAAATACTGATGAAACATAGCACTTATAGTGGTAAGTTATTCCTGAAACCAAGACAATGTCTTGGTCTCAGGTTATTCTGGCCTGGATAACATTTTCATTTTCCATGATCCTTGTCATGCAGGTCAACTTTCCATTCAAGTCTTTCCTCATACTATTATTTAACTGCAAAAAACCAGTTGGCCTTTCTTGTATTTTATATACACGTAAAAAAAGTTTGATGCAACATAGTACGGGGGGGGGGAGTTATCCAGGGTGAAAGTTATCCTGGTACACCAGGAATTTGAGACAGCCTTGAATCAGCCACTTCAACAGTTATATGAATGATGCTCATGCTGTCAAATAGTCCAACAAGGAACATAAACAACAAAGCCAACATCCAAGAGTATTCTTGTAAATGTTTTTTATTCCCAACACAGAATATCGATAACAAATGACTTGCATCATAAAGCAGACTAAAATAAAATCAGAAGTGACTTCTCTGATTTTTTAACTCGACCACCTGGTCAACTTGATCAAACAATTCCATCGCCCACACAGTAATTTAATCAACTCAGTCGACTGGGTGACCGTCAATTTTATGCACTGCCAGTACAACACTTTGGAACACATAAAATGTATTTGGTTGTTTAATTTTAGATGGGCTTAATTGTAAATACATAAGTGAAACATACTAAAGATGTCCGTAAACTTTTGGTTTGTGAACACGATAAGTTTAAAAGTTATGATGTTAGCCCAATATAACTTTCAGGACTTACAGGGTGTATGAAAATCTAGGTTCCTTTCAATATTGGTGGTGCCACCTACAATATTATGTAATACAGGGGTCAAAATGTAAAAATCTTGTGAACAATCTTGCTTTTTTTTTTTTGGTGGATCTTCAAATTAAGCAGGATTGTAGGGGAGGTCAAAGTCTTAAGTTACTAGTGATACTTGTGGCGCCACCTATAATTTGACGGAAATTGTGAGCTAAAATGTGTTTTAAGATATAAAATCTATTATTTGGAAGAATAATAGGATTAGACTTGCCAAATTTATAGGATATACAGACCGTGACCTATTTTTGTGCGGTCACCATGCCTGTAAAGTTGAAAAGGTGATTTTGTAATGACAGAGTTTAGCTTGGACATCAATGGCAAAGAGAATTGAGCCTCCAGATTAAAATTGCATTTGATTACATAATACATAAAACTGTACTTGGTGACCTACTTTAGGGTCACTGTGACCCAGTAATTATGGAGTTTGGCACTTGTCCAAATTTATTCTTTTTTTCTTCAATAACTCGAAAAGTTGCCTGATTTGAACAACCAAACTATATATGGAAAGCTGGATGTTGGGCGCATATTTTGAACACTAACAACTTTTTAATCTGGGTTGAAGGTCAAGGTCAAATGACCAGTTTGAATATTAGGTTCATCTTGTGAATATTTTGATGGAAATTATGGGCCAAAATGTGTTTTAAGATATAAAATTCCATATCTTGAAAAGTAATTGGATTAAACTTACCAAATTAATAGGATATATAGACAATGTCCAAAGCTAGAATTTGATATAATATCAGTGACCTTGATATTGTGTCCCAAGTTCACTTAAGACATTAAGTTAAGGACTCACTCATTGTGGTCTTGGCATATGCAGCAATATCCATCACAGGAATCGCACAAACAAGTTATGATTACATGTAGAGCAAAGTGCCATCTGGTGGACTTCTTATACACTAAATGCACAGAAGTTATATATGTTCAGAAGCCTCTTGAGGACTCGCAACTTTGAAATGAACTGCTGCAATATAGCCACGGTGCCAGCAAAGCATTAGGCCCATGGCCCTCTTGTTTTATTTGAAATGAATTTTTTGGTTCTTTTTTACCTCAGCTGACTTGTCAGTCAGCTGAGGTTTTGTGAGGGTCTGTCGTCCGTCGTCTGTCCGTCGTCCACAATTCACATTTTCGACTTCTTCTCAAAAACTGTCAGCCAGATCCACTTCAAACTTGGTGGAGATGTGCCTTGGGTGGGTCTCTACCAAGTTTGTTCAAGTGGTCACAGTCCAGTGATTTTTGGATTTTTAATGAATTTTTTTGTTCTTTTTTGGGTAAATCTTAAAAAATCTTCTTCTCCAAAACCGTTCACCCAATTGCTTTGATATCACACAGGAACACTTCCTGGGACTCCTAGTTCTTAATTTGTCCACCAGTTGGTGCTGCAATTTTTTCCTAATTTTTTATGAATTTTTGTGTGTTATAGCTATTTTCGACTTCTCCAGAACCGTTACTCAGATCAAGCTGGAACATGGTTGATATGTTCCTTGTAGAAGGATCAAACAAAGTTGTTCAATATGTGGGAATGCTGCAGATTCCTGATTTTTAACGATTTTTTAAATTCTGGTACTTCTTGGTCAATGCAGCTTTACTATTGATTACTATGGAAGTCAAGGGGCATTCTAATGTTAATTCACATTTTGGACTTCTTCTCCAAAACCGTCATCCAGATTAACTTCAAACTTGATGGCAGTGTACTTTGGGTGGGTTTCTATGAGGTTTGTTCAAATGTTCATGCTCCAGTGATTTTTGGATTTTTAATGAATTTTTTTGTTTGTTTTTTTTGGACAAATCTTAAAAAGTCTTCTCCGAAACTGCTTACCCAATTGCTTTGATATCACACAGGAAGACACCTAGGGACACCTTGTTGTTAATTTGTTCACCAGGTGGCGCTGCAGTTTTTTTTCTATTTTTTTATGAATTTTTGTGTTATAGCTATTTTCGACTTCTTCTCCAGAACTGTCACTCAGATTAAGCTTACACGTGGTGGATATGTTCCTTATGGAAGGGCCAAACAAAGTTGTACATTATGTGGGAATGCTGCGGATTGCTGATTTTTAATGATTTTTTCAATGCGGCTCCTTTGGGGTGAATGCACCTTTCCTATTGATTAATGGATTTTTTTCTGATTTTTTTTCAAAAATCTCGACAAAAGTTTTAATAGGAAAGTTTAACATGGGAATTTCTTGTAATGGTCATAACTTTAATAATATTGACCAGATTTACTTCAAACTTAGGGGGGATGTGCCTTGGGTGGATTTCTACCAAGTGCTTTCAAATGGTCACGCTCTATTGATTTTTTTATTTTTTATGAATTTTTTGGTTCTTTTTGGGGGCAAACCTTCAAAATTCTTCTCTGAAACCGCTCACCCAATTGCTTTGATGTTGTTCACAGACACTCCCGGGGACACCTAGTTCCCAATTTGTTCACCAGGTGGAGCTGCAATTTTTTTTAATGAATTTTTTGTATGGTTTTGCTATTTTTCACTTGTTCTCAGAACCGTCCCTCACATTAAGCTGATTAAGCTGTGATTTTTAGCTCAGCTGACTTGTCAGTCAGCTGAAGTTGTAGGATGGTCCTTCACATTTTCGATTTCTTCTCGAAAACACTGAGCCAGACTTATTTCGAACTTGATGGTGATGCATCTTGGGTTGGTCTCTACCAACTTGTTCAAATGGTGATTTTTCAATTTTTTCTTTCTGTTCTTTTTATTGGCAAATCTTAAAAAATTTTCTTCTCCGAAATCGCTCACCCAATTGCTTCAATATTACACAGCAACTCTCCTGGGTTTTTGCTATTTTTGCCTTCTTCTCCAGAACCGTTACTCAGATTAAGCTGAAACTTGGTGGATATGCTCCTTGTTGAAGGGTCAAACAAAGTTGTTCTGTAGGTGGCACCGCTACCGATTCCTGATTTTCAATGATTTTTTCAATTCAGGTACTTATCAGTAAATGCACTTCTCCGATTGATTACTATACAAGTAAGTCTATGGGCATTCCAATGCTAATTCACATTTTTGCTTCTTTTCTGAAACCATCAACCAGATTGACTTCAAGCTTGGTGGCAGTTTACTTTGGGTGGGCCTCTACCAAGTTTGCTCAAATGGTCACACTTCAGTGAATTTTGGATTTTTATTTGTTTATTTATTTTTTCTTTTTTTTTTTTTCTTTTTTAGGGCAACTCTTAAAAATCTCAGAAATCGCTAATCCAATTGCATTGATAATACACAGGAACACTCCCATGGACTCCTAGTTCTTAATTTGTTAACCAGGTGGTGCTGAAATTTTAGCTCAGCTGGCTTGGTAGTCAGACTGAGCTTCAAGGGGGCTCAGTCATCCTTCTTAGAAATACTTCTAAATGCCATATGCACTCATGTAAAGCTCAACACAGGTCTATTCAGTTGCAACTTTGATTTTGTGGGACAAGCTTAGGTCAGCTGTGCACAGGCTGTTCACGCAGCCCTCTAGTTTTCTTTTTTTACATTTTGTACGTGTGTTTGTGGGTTTTTTTCTCTACTTTCTACTTCTGCTCTGAAATCATCAATCTTATTGTTCTGAAAGTTTATGGAAATGTAGCTTGTGGGAGGTTTAAACAAACTTGTTCACCAGGTGGTGATACTCTGGATCCCAGATTATGCATACCCCTTGGATGGGATGCATATAGTGTTTAGTCTCTTCGTCCACCGCCCCCACCGCTGAGTATCTTATTTTCCTTATATTTCTGTCCCCTGCTGACCTATTCTCTGCTAATTGGTACAAATAATCTATGGATCAGGGCAATTTTTCCCGTACAATGATATGTAACTTTTAGGTCCAAGATCAAGGTCAAATCCTTGTTGAATTTTTCTGGTAACTCAGCAGTTTTCACATATTGGCTTATACCTTCCTAATGGTGCATCCTAGGCTCAAGGTTATAAGACATTGACAGAAAAGTAGCTACAGGCTTTCAACTTGTATGGTTTATTTTAAAACCTGGGTGACCTTTAAAGGTCAAACTGCACACATTCCTCTTGAGTACTATGCAAGTCAATGGGGATTGCAATGCTAATTCACATTTCCAACTTCTCCAAAACAATTGACCAGATTCACTTCAAACCTGGTGGGGATGTACATCAGGTAACTCTGTTCAAATGGTAATGCTCCAATGATTTTGGGATTGCTAATTTTTTTCAATTTTTTTTTTTTTTGGGGGGGGGGGGTATTTTTGAAGTCCTATATTTCACTGTAAGTCAGTGGGGTCTGCAATGGTAGTTCAACATTTTGACTTGTTCAAAACGGTAAGCCAGATTCACTGAAAGCTTTGGGTACAGATACTCCATAGATTTGGGGAATTTTTCCCGTATGATTGTGGATGACCTTCAGGTTATAGGTCAAAGTCACAATGCCTTACAAAATAAAATGGTTTCCCTGCCAGATCCTCAAATGGGTATCATTTAAGTCCATCAAACTTTGTCATCATTTACCCAGGTGAGACTTCCCTAAATTTGCTAAGAGGTGACCTTGAGGTCAAACTCTTTGCTGAAGAATGGTGGCTGTCTTAGAAGAGTGACCTTTGGTGAAAGGTGCCTGCTTGGAGGATGCATAATGTGTTTCGCACAGAAAACTCGCTTCTAGTTTTTAACAGGTTTTTTTTTGGTCATTTCAGGTACCTGTTGGTGAATGCATGCTTTCTTATTAATCACTATGTAAGCTGATTGGGAATTGCAATGGAAAATCACATTTTTGCTTCATTTCAAAAATCCTCATTTTCTAGACTAGAGTGGGACTTAATATGGGGTGAATGTGAAAGTTATTTTAAACTTCTCTCCAGAATGGCAAAGCAGAATTGCTTGATATTTGATCAGAATATAATCTGACAACAGACAATGAAAATGATGAGGATATGTTAAATTTTGGTGAAGCTATGGCATATTGAATAAGCTAAATGACAGGGCAAGTAGCCAGTAGATGATGAGGCAATGGTTGTGCGACGTGTTTCGACTCATATGAGTCTCATCAGGCACTGAAGGGATCTCGTTAAGACCATCGTTTTTATACATGTAGTGAGTTGTAACAATTATGTTGCTACGTTACGTTACGTTACGCAGAGGTCTGCTCATGTGTAATGAGGACTGAAAACAAATTTCAGTTTAGTAACCACGTAACTCACTTTCCAAACAAAAGTTTGAAATTGTTTGTTTACCAAATATGGTAAATAATCAGCCTGTTTTGTGCAGCTAGTGCTGTTTGACGGTTCTGTTTACCTGGTGAAAAAAGAATTTTGCACCCAATGCCCTATCACAGGGGCAGGCAGAAAGAAAAGGAATTTCTGTATCTGCATCCATAGGTAAATAATATTTGAGATCTCTTTATTTATCATTGTACACTGATGTGTCAATAAAAAGTTCTGGGGATCATGAAGAGGTGAGCTGGGTATTAAAAATTAAGCATAAGACAGAGCACGTGAGCTCACCTCCCCATGAAGTTGAGGCCGAATGGCTCCATGGAGCGTAATTTGTGAATCCAATGCTTCTCTCTCTCCAGTCGTAACAACGTGGTACGTTCTAGGAGAGGAGAGGTTTGGATATATTCCAGTACGTGGACTTGTAGATCAAGTCCAGTATGGTCTGGAATGGCAAAGGGTCTGCCCTGTGGTTGTGTGTCTAAAGGGTTCTCTGTATATTGGAAATGTTCGCGTAACCTGTCCCTGAGCAGACAAAGTGTTTGTCTGACGTATTGCTTGTTGCAGTTATTGCAAGTGAGTAGGTAAACTAAGTTTGAACTCTCACAACAGATTTGGTCTGGAACCACATAGGTCCTGCCTGTCTGTGTGTTTGTAACATGTCCAGATGTGTTAAAGCAAGTGCAGTACCTGCAACTAATGTGGTGACATGTGTTTTTTTCGTTTTGTGCCAGATATCCCTGGATGTTGAGGTGGGTTCTCTGTATGTCTAATTCTGGATCAGATCAGTATGTCCTTGAGATTTTTTGCTCTCCTGGAACCTAGCACTACCTTTTTGTTAGCCAGTGATGTGGCATTGCCTGAGGCCTCAAGAGTTTTCCAGTTGTCTGGGATTATTTTCTTGAAGGGTGGTTATGCTGGATTACATGTAGTGACCAGAACTAGTTTATCTTGGTCCTTTTGACTTGCTGCTGAGGTCGTTTTCAGCAGATTGTTCCTGTTCGTGGAATTGACTCGACTAAGAGCTGACTGTAGGAGCTGGTCGGGGTAGCCTCTATTTTCATAATGTGACAAGATTTTGTGCGCATTGTCAGCAAAATCTTGTTTTTCACTGCAGACGCGCTTAATCCTAAGTAGTTGGCTTTAAGGACCTCCGACTAGGGAATGTTTGGGGTGTGTGGACCTGTAATGGAGATACGTGTGTGTGTCTGTCGGTTTTACGTAAAGCGTGGTATATGTTTTGCGTAGATTGTTAATTTTGACTGTAGTGTCAAGGAAGCTCATCTCTGTGGTAGATTATTCAGAAGTGAACTTGATAGTGGGGTGGCAAGAGTTAAGGTGTAAGACAAATTGTGATAATTCATCGGCACCAATGGTCCATATGCCAAAAATATCATCTATGAACCTCCACCAAACCATTGGTTGTAGAGGATATTTCAGGAGGCAAGTGTCATCTAAATGAGCCATAAACAGATTGGCGAACAATGGAGCAACACAAGGCCCCATTGCTGTACCACTTATCTGTTTGTAGTGCTCCCCATTGAACTCAAAATTGTTGCAGTTCAACAGCAGGCTCAGTAATTTAACCAAGTTTTTGGTGCTTGGTTTTTCCCTGGGGTGCTTTCTCTTGCCAACCAATGTTGACAAGAGATCCGTGGCCTTTTTTAGGCCATTGCAGTACGGTCCGTAGCAGTATTCCAAGTTTGACAGCTCCGTAGTGGCTGTTTGCTTCAAAGCAGGAAGGATATCTCGTGTGGTATCCCTCGGTAAAGTCAGCCGAGTTTTTTGTGTTTCTGGGGCAGTAGATTTCAATTTTTCCATGGCCCTCCTTTCCGGGAGAATGCCTTGTGGAAACTTGGGCAGATAAACTAGGTCGTCAGGTGTCACACGACTTTCCAGGCACCATGTGAAAAATGTTGCCCGTGTTTGGGTTTTCGCAACTTTGAGAAGTGATCTACGGCAGCTTCTGAAGTTGGACAAAGCCTTAGGAGGAATCTCCCCTTTCCTCCTCGCTTGGGCTGCAAAGTGCAGTACCTGCAACTATTGTGGTGACATGTGTTTAACTTCTGTGATCGCAGTTGGCGGTAGCTGAGTTGGGATGCAGTGTGTTCGGAGATGACCTAGTTTGGTTGTCTCGGTCATCACGGCTACCCCTTGGCCTCTTTCTAGGTCGTTCCCTGGAAGGCGAGGCTGGGTCAGAAGAACCCTGGTCTGACGTCACCACAGTGAAGATTCCTTGGTTGACTCGTTCCATCAATGCTGTTTATGTTGGTCATTGAGGTGACTGTCTCTGATCATTTCTGTACATCATATCCCCCCAGGACACAGAGCCCATAGGGGAGCCCATAGGTGGCGTGAAGTTTGATACGCTAGTAGTGCTGGAATCGCCAGTACTGGTTGGGATTGACACAGTTGTGGTGGGGGTGACAACGGCTGTTGTGACCGGAGCTGGGGAATCCACTCTGAATTCTCCGATATTTTCAGTGATACGCTCGATTTCATATGGCATATTGAACTTTTGGGCCATGTGTCTGTACGTGTCGCAGCTGTACATGGATAGAGCAATACAGTGCATATTTTGTAATACTGTCAAATAGATTTTATGGTACCCATGCAGGCGGTAAAAGGGATTCCTCATGTTTGTCCATCTGTTCATCTGTGATCTGTCTGTTGATCCATTTATCCATCTGTGCCTCTGTCCTGTGTATATTAACTCATTCCATACTATGGTGACAGGCCTTGGTCAGTGGTTCTGGCACTGCCTGGCAAGTCATGCTGCAGCTGCCGCAAGGGCAGCTGCAGCATGACTTGCCAGGCAGTGCCAGAACCACTGACTTAAGACTATAGGCATGTTGGTACTTGAACGAAAGCTCTTTTTACAAAGAATTTAAATATGCAATTGTCGTCTTAAATCTAGGTAAATATACAGAAAAATCAGGGACTGGTATGGAATGAATTAAATTGGTAGACTGGTCACACTCATCTTGCATCTGCAACAAGTCTCCAGCTTTCTATCTGACTGGTGAAAAAATTTACAGAGTTCATGCATATAATGTTGAGTAAACCATATTGCAAAGGCATGCCTCTGTAAGTGTTTTATATTCTTTTTAAATGTTTTACTATACAAAATGATTGGTAAGTGCTCATGTCAGCATTGCACATGTTGTAAGCCCACAGATGCTGAACTTATATCCACAACTAGTCTTAAGTCTTTCATCAGGTCCATTTCAAATTTTATACAGTTGATGGCCATGATGTTGCCCAAATCATTTGACATTGGCTTGGTTCTGTTTTTATTTCCTGACTCAGTCTATATGTATGCTTTAAATTACCTATACAAATTGTGAAAGAGTATATATATATTATCATTGTGTGAGCATAGGGATGCTGAACTTGTATCTACAACTGACTTTATGTATTTGTCAGGACTCATTTCATTTGTACAGTTGATGGGTATAATGTTGTGCAAATCATATTACACAAGCATGCCTCTGCTATCGTTTTCTGATTTTTAGCTCAGCTGACATTTCAGTCAGGTGAGCTTCTGTGGCGGTTAGGCATCTGTCATCCATCTCTCTCCATCAGCATTCACAATTCACATTTTCAACTTCTTCTCCAAAACCACTGGTCAGTCACCTAAAACTTGGTGGGAATGTACCTTGGGTAAGTTTCTACTAAGTTTGTTCAAATGATCATGCTCCAGTGATTTTTTATGAATTTTTATTATTCATTTTGTGCCAAATTCTAAAAAATATCCAAAACCACTTTGCTAATTATTCAAAAATGCATAGGAACTTTTGAGGGCATGATAGCGGAAGTTACACAGTACGTGGGTGACGTTGACCTCATTGTCAGGGTCACTTAGGTATATTTAACTTACAGATGATAATTTGAGAACCATTTCAGCCTGGTCTTTGATGTTTATGATTCTCTTTGAGGGCAGCACTTAAACAGTACATGAATAACCTTGTCCTCATTCCCAAGGTCACAGGACAATGGGCATGAAATTTACTGTTAACTTGATAACTTGAGATCTATTTTTAGTTGGGACATTGATGTTGTACATGTTAATGTTTCTCTCTGAAAGTCATGCTCAGACAGTACACGAGTGACCTTAACCTCATTTCTGAGGTCACAGTACAACATACATGAATTTTACTGTTCACTATAAATTGAAAACAACTTGAACTGGGGCCTTGATGTTGCACATGTTAGTGTACTTCCACAAAGGTCAGACTGACTCAGTACATGGATGACCTTGATCCTATCCCAAGTTCACAGAGCCACAGGTGTGTTGAAATCTCGGGGTCAGGTGAGCCTGAGCTGTTCACACAGCCCTCTTGTTAAAAATCAATTTTGAAAAATAATTTGGATCAAATCATTCATGTCTATCAATTATTTTAAGTCAGTGGGTATTACAGTAGCCTTGATGTACCTATTCTTGGTGTGTTTTTATTGTTGAAAGTGTGGACAAAAACACAGTTAACATGTGGCAGGACAAATCTGGACTATGAACTCAGTCCGGATCTGTCCAGTAACATAACTCAAAAACTATTCACAAGTATTGTCTAATATCTATCATGTAAACATCTCTGGTCCTTACCATCTTATAAATATAAGAAAAAAAATCCAATAATCTATACTTTTTCAGATACCGAAAAAACCATCCCATTGGATCCCACGGGATCCTATTGGATATCCCATGGGATGACCTTGTATCCCATTGGATCCCATGGGATCCAATTGGATCACCAGCTTCTGGTCCATCCCATTGGATTACATTTTAAACCTACAAATGCAATTAAAAGTCATAAGCCATTCACATTCCCTTCATGCATCATAAGTCACGGGTTATTGTCTGTGGTGCCAATTTTGTGTAAAAGTTTAGATGACCATAATTCAGACACTAGATTTGATAACAGAGATTGTTCTGATATTCAAATCTAGTATGATTTCAGTTTGATACCAGTTTGCCTTCAGGTGCTTCCAAATGTTTTTATGGATTTTGTTATTTTCAAAGAAAACACCATCCTTCTTTCTTTGTACATATTCAGTCTCATTCCTTAGGACTGTCCCATTGGATTGTCCCACTGGACCATCCCATTGGATGCAGTGCAGAAATTGCACAAGTGTCAAACTTAGTATAAGTATCAAATCATATAGTGAACAATAACAAATATACAATCAAACTATTTAAAATAAGTGTTTTTTTAAGAAAACACCCATATTTTGTTCATTAGTCGATATTCATCTCCATCCTACAGGACCATCCCATTGGATGCAGTGCAGAAATTGCACAAGTGTCATATCATATAGTTAATAATAAATATACAATCAAACATTTAAAATGCGTGTTTTTTCCTAAAAAAAACACCCACATTTTGTTCACTAGTCAATATTCATCTCCATCCTACAGGACCAACCCATTGGACTGTCCCATTGGATGCATTGCACAAAGTGCACAAACATCTTTTACAAGTATCAAGCCAAGTGATTCACTACTATTCCAAATATAATAATGAGTTTTTGTTTTGTTATTTTTTAAGAAAACTCCATATTTTGTTCATTTGTCAATATTCATCTCCATCCTACAGGACCATCCCATTGGACGGTCCCATTGGATGCAATGCAGAAAGTGCATAAATACCTTTTACAAGTATCAGCCAAGTGATTCACTACTATTCCAAATATAATAATGAGTTTTTGTTTTGTTATTTTTTAAGAAAACTCCATATTTTGTTCATTTGTCAATATTCATCTCCATCCTACAGGACCATCCCATTGGACGGTCCCATTGGATGCAATGCAGAAAGTGCATAACTACCTTTTACAAGTATCAGCCAAGTGAATCACTACTATTCCAAATACTATGAGTTTTTGTTTTGTTATTTTTTAAGAAAACACCACTATTATTTTGTTCATTTGTCAATATTCATCTCCATCCTACAGGACCATCCCATTGGACGGTCCCATTGGATGCAATGCAGAAAGTGCATAACTACCTTTTACAAGTATCAAGCCAAGTGATTCACTACTATGTATTCCAAATACAATGAGTTTTTGTTTGGTTATTTTTTAAGAAAACACCATATTTTGTTCACTAGTCAATATTTAACTCCATCCTACATTGGATGAAAGGCACTTACTCCTTTTTCAGGCATCAATCTGTACAGTTCACTGCTAAAACTATATGTATTCAAATAATTCTAATTCCTAATGGGAGCATGTTGTGTCATTTTCAAAGAATCACCAGGATCTTTTATTATATTTGTAAATACTGAACTTCATCCAATATAACCATCCCATTGGATGAAATTTATACACACTTAACACTGGCATAATCAATGCAGATATTCCAACAAATACAACTCTTGGTCTAGGCTGGCTCCTGGCAGTCGCATAGGTGGTGTGATCTTGTGTGACCCAACAATCAACGTGCATGCCAACCAGTAAGATGGATGTGTTTACGCTCTTTTCACTGTGTTCCGCATTTTAAAGCCAAAACTTAGCATTATGCTGGACTCGGCTACAAGAAATGAAACCACCATCATGATCCTACTGGCATACGCTATCCATCTTTTCATTTTTAATTGCTGAGTGCGGCGCAAGGAGTTTTAATGCATGCAAATTGGCCAACTTTGCATCATTTTGTGCAGAAAAATCACAAAAAACTTGGCTTTTTATTGGCTGATTTCAATGAAAAACACATCGATGGACCTGCACGGTTCTGATTCAAAGGATGAGACTGGTTGTGCACGCATAAATCCCCCGTTTTTGAACTTGGTACATTAGGACACCAGATGTAAGTGACCAGATACAAGCAAAAGTGGAACCATAGATGGAACAACAAAGGGATGATACTGAACACGCTTTGTAGTTGTCATGCCCAGTTGGCCATAAAATGAATTAGCACTCCCATTGGTAGTCCATCTATAGCACATCCCTGGTCAAACCCTAAAAAGTCCCCGCATAACAGCTAGGGTCTTCATTTAAGGAACTTTCCTTAAATTTAAAATGGCCTATCATTTAAAAATAAGGAAAGTTTCTTAAAGTCACTTTCTGTAGACTTAAGGAACTTTCCTTATACTGGTCTACAATTGAAGAATAAGGAAAGTTCCTTTAAATGGCTAAATCCGATTCTGTGTAGATTTCAGAAAGATGTATAGATTTAAGGAACTTTCCCTAAAATGGTCCTCGATTAGAAAATAAGGAAAGTGCCTTTAAATCACAGGAATCACATTCTGAAAATTTCCTTAAACTGGTCTATGGTTGAAAATTGTGGATGTTTCTTTAAATGGATAAATCACTATCCTGAAGATTTACAGACATTTCCTTTAAATGGTCTATGATTAGAAAATAAGGTGAGTTCCTTAAAATATAGAAAACACATTCTGATGAATAATTAGAGAACTTTCCTTAAACTGGCCTATCATTCTAAAATAAGGAAAGTTCCTTAAATATGTTAAAGTGACAAAATCACATATTAAAGATTTAAGGATTTTCCCTTAAATTGGTCTTGGGTTGAAAAATTATGGAAAGTTCCTGAAAGCGATCAAATAACATCCTGTTGTTTTAAGGAACTTTCATAATTTATTTCTGCTTTTCTGCATCTAAACCATACAGTTCAGCTATTAATGACAGGCAAAAATTGAAAATAGACCTATTCTCAAAACAAAATTCAGGGTAAAAAAGGTACACATCCTGGGGAAAAAAACTTTCCATTTTGGAAAGTTTTATTTTTCTATATTACTAAATATCTACAGGTATGTTACATATTTAATCACCAGTCAGACTGATGAGTGCATCAATGTTAATGTCAGATATCTCAACTGAATCAATTTGAAAGTCAAACGGATTTGCCCTATTTGAATCATGAGTAGAATTGGATGGAGTGCAGAAATTGCACATGTGCCAACTAAGTATAAGTTTCAAATCATATAGTGTACAATAACAAATATACAATCAAACTATTTAAAGTATGTGTTTTTTTAAAGAAAACACCCATAATTTGTTTATTGGTCAATATTTATCTTCATCCTACAGGACCATCCCATTGGACTGTCCCATTGGATGCAATGCAGAAAGTGCACAAATACCGATTACAAGAATAAAACCAAGTGGTTCTCTACTATTCCGAATATAATAATGAGTCTTTGTTTTGTTTTGTTATTTTTAAGAAAACACCATATTTTTCCATTAGTCAATTTTCATTTCCATCCTGCAGAACCATCCCATTGGATGAAAGGCACTTAGTTCTATTACAGGTCTCAATCTAAACAATTCAATGCTAAAAATATGCATTCAAATGATTCCAATTCCAAATGTGAGCATGTTCTGTCATTTTCAAAGGAATCACCAGGATATTTTATTATATTTGTAAATATTGACCTTCATCCAATAGAAGCATCCCATTGGATGACAGGCGCCTACTTCTTTTACACGCATCAATATAAACAGTTCACTGCTACAACTTTGCATTCAAATAATTCCTAATATTTGCATGGTTTGTCTTTTTTAAGAGGATCCCCCCAAATCTTTTATTATATTTGTAAATATTTGCCTTCATACAACAGGGCCATCTCATTGGCTGAAATTTGTACACACCTTACACAGGTCACAGGTATCAATTTTCAATGTAAGAAAATGTTGTTCAATGTAAGAAAATGTGAATGATTCCAAATGTTTTCATGTTATTTTAGAAGAAAACATCAGAGTTTAAAACTTTTCTTGTACATGTATATATATTCACCTTCATCCAACTGGACCATCCCATTGGACCATCTTGTCAGAGTTTCTGCATGTAACTTAATTTATTAACATGTGTTCTGTATCAACACATTCAACACCTATAAAAATCATTTCAGAGTCTATTTTGTGGAGAGTTCATCAAAATGTACTTTTGTTTAGTCCAACTGTAAAGTTCAATTGGCTTGACCAATGGGGTTTTCCAATTGAATATCCAACTGGACAATAACATTTTGATGATGTTGGACCCAAATTGTAGATATTGTAACACAGCACATTTTTGTAATTTACATGTGACCTCTAAAGGTCAAAGGTCAAGGTCATTTGTACGTTTGAAATATTCATCCAGCCATAACTCAGTCAATTTCCATCCAATTTTGATCATGTTGGTCACAAATTGTAGCTACTGTAACACTGCACTTTTTCGTAAAAATTTACATGTGACCTCCAGAGGTCAAAGGTCAACGTCATTTTGACATTTGATATATTCATGTGGCTATAACTCGGTCAATTATCATCCAATTTTGATCATGTTGGACACAAATTGTAGCTACTGTAACACTGCACATTTTCTTTCTTTCTTTCTTTCTTTCTTTCTTTCTTTCTTTCTGTCTGTCTGTCTGTCTGTCTGTCTTTCTTTCTTTCTTTCTTTCTTTCTTTCTTTCTTTTCTTTTCTTTTCTTTTCTTTTCTTTTTTCTTTTCTTTCTTTCCAGGCAAATTTGTCTGACATTTCATTTGAAAATTATTACTTGTAGAAACTCCAAACTGTGCACAATTATACTTCTATAGATAAAGTCTGGCTTTTCTATTCTGACATGTCATGCTTTACAAAATTACGCAAATGGGGGCTAATGAAAGTTTTAAATCTTCACTATCTAATATATATTATAGTAGATGTGGTTCCACGTAAATAGTTTGATATCAAAGTCAAGGTCATCTCAAATGTCAAGGTCATGTCAATGTCAAAGGGTCAATTTAGGCCAAAATGTCATTTTGAGGTCAAGGTACACTTCAGGTAGAGGTCATCTCAAGGCCAAAAGTCATTTCAAGGTCAAAGGCCACTTTCAATGGTGGATTTTTTCTAGCCATAACTTGGTAAATTTTTATCCAAATTTTATCATGTTGGGCTCAAATTGTAGTTATTGTAACCCTGCACATTTTTGAAATTTACATGTGACCTCTAAAGGTCAAAGGTCAAGGTCATTTGTACTTTTGAAAGTTTCATCCAGTCATAACTTGGCCAATTTCCATCCAATTCTAATGATGTTGGACTCAAATTGTAGGTATTGCAACACTGCACATTTTTATAAGAACATGTAACCTCAAAAGGGCAAAGGTCAAGATCATTTGGCCCTTTGAAAGTTTCATCTTGCCATAAGTTGATCAATTTTCACCAAATTTGGTTCATGTTGAGCTTAAATTGTGGGTATTGTAACACTGCGCAATTTACATGTGACCTGTGAAGGTCAAAGGTCAAGGTCATTTGGACTTTGAAATTTGCATTGCAGCCATAAGCTTAATGTAATGTGAAGTACGAAAGGATAAAAGTTGTAACATTCAATATTTACAACTTTCGAAGGCACACAGACAGATGTGCTTTGAAGCAAATCTTCTTTTCTAGTTAACATGTGTTCTGTATCAGCACATTCATGCACCTATAAAAATCTTCATTTAAGAGTCTTTTTTGTGGAGAGTTTATCAAAATGTACTTCTGTTTGGTCCAACTGTACAGTTCAATTGGCTTGACCAATGTGATTTTCCAATTGAATATCCAACTGGACAATAACATGAAAAATGTTTTATTTTGATTGAATAATATTGTATAATTTACATTGAGTCCATTAGCACCTGTTGCCACCCCGATGAGAGACCGCTGGTCATTTAAAACCACTTTTTCACAGACGTCACTTATTTTTGGAAAGGGGGGGGGTAGTTACTTGTACATGTACCTCTCATAATACCACATTTTACCTTGTGTACGCTCTCAGTGTTACACAGTGCATATGTGTAATGCAGACATTAGGACATTCGATAGCTTGGGTCACTTCGCTGGGTACAGCGTGTCAGAGACTTTTACCCTTGTAGGCAAGTTATTTTTATCCTGGCCTGGGCAAGGAGACATCGGCCATCGCTAGGCTTATGGCTGTGGCTTTGGCACGGGCCTGGACGTGGCACCCTCCTTTTTTTCGTGCATGCAAGTTACGTATGCTGGATTAAATTCAAGAAAACTCGCTCCATGTTTGGGCATCATTACTTGTGGTCTCAAGTGAAACGCCTTCACAAGCCTGGTCTTTGGTGACAGGTACTGCTCTCTCAATATTACTATCCTGGAAAAGGGGCGGAGGGTATTAAAGGGTATTGCAGTACTGCTGGAAACCCTCTTATTTTTTTGTATTTTGTACTGACCACTATTTAGAACATTTTTTTTTTTTTGATCAGCATTTATTTTAAAGTTGCTGGTAACATCATAAACAGTCCTCTCTTAAGATTGAGTCTAGCCTACATTTTATAGTAGCTTCTCGAGATCACTGGGAAATCAATGTCCTGATAGAATGCAAATTATATTTAGGAGTTTTGGCGGTCTTACAACAAGACATCTCATTTACTTAATATGCTGGTAGCAGCATATATAGGTGTCAACTCTCACGTTTTGACCGTGAGTCTGACGGGAGTCACGGTTTGAGGACTTGCCTTACGGCCACTTCAAATCTCACATTCGTCTCCTGTTCAACAGAAAATATCGATGTAAAAAAAAAAGTAGTAAAAATCAAGCGAATTAAAAGATTTTCAAAAAAATCTTGGCTTCCGATGACTTTCCCGATCCGAAAGTCATAAAATAACATGATAACCGTGATGCCATGATGCCCCTTGCTACTCGGTTATGCCCAGATGCTGCCAGATTGCACCATTTTGAACCTAAAAAAACAAAATTTTCTGAGGGGAGGCCCTGGGGGGTTCCCCCTCCCACACCCTGCCTCAGTCAATCCTCAAGGTGAGATTTCTCCAAGGGTTGACACCTATGTAGCAGTACAGTGAAAAACTATCTCCAAAGACAACCTTTGGGGATGACCAAATTGTGGTCAGTCTCCAGACAGTGGTCTTTCATGAGAGGTATAAATGATATGAAAAGTACTGAGCAAAGTGGTCTTTCAAGACAGGTTGCCTTTCATTTGAGTGGTCTCTCAAGAGAAGGAACCACTGTATGGGTTTACCATACTGGAATTGGGGGGACACAACAAAATAAAATGGTGTACCAATAACTCAGCAGAGAAGAACCCCCATTCCCATTATCAGTTTCATAAATGGACCTACCATGGATGTAAGTATAAACTTTCTTGCAACAAATTTGTGACTTCAAATTTCAAATACACCCATATAATGGCAGGGGTTCATAGCATGGACCACTGGTTGCTGCACTGGTGGTCTTATCAGTCAAGTAGATAATTGGGCCTGTCATGGGTACTGAGATGATAATTGTTGCCAGCAAGCTTTAATTATGTGGGCAGGACAGAACATTAAGAAAACAGCTATGCCCTACATTTTGGATCTTATTACACCTGTCTCTCTGGCTAAATATATCCTGCCTTGCAGGGACCCTGCGGATGGTCAGAATACATAGACCAGATTGGGCATTTCTAAAGTTGACATGGGTGCTAGTGTTTTACCAGAGATGGGTTTGCTGTACAGTGGGCTCTCTGGCAAAATGTATTATGTTTATGATACAGATACAACAAATATGCTAATAAAATGCAAGCACTTTACATGTACTTGAATTAATCTAGCTTATAAATTTTTAAGGGAATCCCAAGTGCATTTTTTATGCCAGCTTTTTATTATTATTATTATTATTATTATTATTATTATTATTGTTATTGTTATTGTTATTGTTATTGTTATTGTTATTGTTATTGTTATTGTTATTATTATTATTATTATTATTATTATTATTATTATTATTATTATTATTATTATTATTATTATTATTATTATTATTTGTAGCATGCTTAGCCAGCATGCTTTATTGTCTTCATTGCATTACGGCTAGTAGTGCAACAATGCTTGGCAGCCTTGGTGAACTCCAAGCTTGAAAATAATGCAGCAAAAGTGAACTAGAAAAGAGGACTTGCGTGACAACAAATCTGTCTGGGTGCCTTCAAAATGAAAACAATTTGAAATGCTAGACTTTGCCATTGTTCAACATAATTTAAACTTTGTTTTTTAGAATAACTTGCAAAGATTAAAATGCTATAACATTGGTTCTTGGCTCATTGGATGTGGCCATGTCAAAAACTTATGAACTGAATTTTTAATGACACTACTGTCTGTAATAGTTTTGAAGCTATTCATGATCTTGATTTTGTGTATTTGCCTAATTTGAATAAATTAAAAGCCTACAACTCTGGTTCATGGTTTACTGGATGTGGTTATGTCACAAATCTGCAAATTGAAGTTGGAATGGTACCTCTATGTATAATATTTTGACGTAATTCAAAATTTAGGTTTGTATATTCACTTTGTTTGTATAAATTAAAATCCTCCAAGTTTGGTTCATGGTTCATTGGATGCATCTATGTCACAAATCTATATAGTAAAGTTGAAATGGCACCTCTAGATATAACAGCTTTGAAGCTATTCAATTTAAATTTTGTGTATTCACCTAATTTGCATAAATTAAAATTCAACAACTTTGGTTCATGTTTCAGTATGATGCGGATATGTCACAAACCTATAAATGGAAGTTGGAATGACACCTCTATCTATAATTGTTTTGAAGCTATTCAAGATTTACATTTTGCATATTTACCCTATTTGCATAAATCAAAGTCCTATGACTTTGGTTCATGGTTCATTGAATTTGGCTTTGCCACAAACTTACAAACTGAAGTTGGAAAGGCATTTATATCTGCAATAGTCTTGGAGATATTCAACTTTTAATTTTTTTCAGTGCCCCTAATTAGCATAATTTAAAATTCTACTACTTTCAGTGACTGTCCATTATATTGGCAAGTGTCACAAACCTTTACATGCACATTGAAAGAAAGAAAAACATTTTTTATAAAAAAAATATCTGGGTTTGCACTCAGACATGGCTTGGTCAAGGAACCTATCTCAATCTGCATACAACTATGGTTTTGAGATATTCAAGGTTTGACATTTTGAATGCCCCGAATTTTCATAATTCTAAACATCTAGATATTCCATATAAAATGGCAATTTTTATGCCATGCATGGAGATAAGACCCTGCAAAATTTTGAGTTTTTGATGAAACTGTCCAATTTCTTTTTTAAAAAAAGCATTAGCAAACTGGTAATACAGTTTTAAAGCCTTCCTCCATCTTCCAAGTGCTCACATTTCAAATTGAGCCTATGACAAGAAGGTGATCACTCAGAACCATAAAAAGTAGAAGAGCCTCCCCCCCCCCCCTGTTTTTTTTATACATGTATCACATGAGCAGCATACACAACTTGTAGAATTTTAATTAATATTAATTTGGGACACTTGAATAAATTAAATGTTGGATATCTTGAATACTGTTACAGGTAGAGGTGAAATTGCAACTTCCAACTTGTATGTTTGTGTTGTACACACATCCTAGGAACCAACAAGAGGCCCATGGACCTAAAGCTCAGCTAGCACCATGGCTATATATTGCACCTTCATTTTCATTTCGAAGTTGTGTCCTCAATTGGCTTCTGAACTTGAGAAAATGCAAAGCTCAATTATATAGGTGGCTTTAATTTGCATGATGTTATTGGAAGGTTTATCACGGTATAATATGTTTGTAATGAATATTAACAGACAAAAGGATAAATCAGATAATGTATGTATACATATCATTTTATTTAACTAGAAAAGTTAGGAGAATATTTATGAATGTTTTAATCTTTTTTTGTAGTTCGTTTGTGGTATATCTGTATTCTGTGGGTTGTTGTATCAATCAGTGACCTTTAAACAAGCAGGTTAAAGGTGATTTATGGATTATAAAATACTCCTGTAAATTGCATATTTTGTATCAATTTAGTAACCCTAGCTCACTTATATCAATATTTTGTACTTAATTATCAATGACATCTGTAATTTGTATTTTGACCAAAAACTGGATCAAGGGCATCCAAATTTTCATAAAGGTTGATTACTGACCAAATACATAGTTGGTGTAAGTTTCAAAGCTCCATCTTTATTTATGATCATAATACTGAATTTACTGTGGTTATTTTACACCTATGATGTTAGTTCCATTGAAAACCATCGGTAGAACCACCAGCACTCCACTCATCATAAACGTGCTTCTCTATAATACGCCTATAATGGTAAAATGCCTATTTGTTCACATGTAAAGATGGAATGACCATCACGAGAATATCATCTCCTGAATTTATTCCATCAGTGACCTTGAGAAAGTGGGCTAAGGTCACCCATATTATGTAATATACTTTCAGACATGAAACAGATATGCTGTGACATTTGATAAAGTTAGCTTGATTATTTCTCATGATAGCTCTGAGCACATATTGGCTCATTAATTTCCGTTCACCTGTACGTAGCGCCAACAGTACTATTCAGATTCCACATATAAGCGTCCCAAATGCTTCCACCAAATTTTATAAAGATTCATCACAAATCAAGGACTCTAGAGTGTTTTCAATTTTTTCACTTTTTGGCCTGTATATTACGTAATCCTGTAGATGGCATCACCAATAATGCAAAGAATCTAGACTGTCACTCGTAGAGCATGTCCAAAAAATTTCAAGAGGCTAACTTTAAAATTGTTCATGCTATCGTGTTGGCAAGCAAATTGTCTACAGATGGAACGACAGAATGACTGCCAACCAGAAATGAGTGACCGCATAAGCTTTGCCACCTTTAGTCAGCAGAGCTAAAAACTAAAGTTGTAGAATTTCAACTAATGCTAATAAGGGACACTTGACCAACACAAATGTTGAATATAGTCAACATTATAATAGGTAGAGGTTCCATCCTAGGTTCAGTTCATTGGATTGTGCTGTATGCCTATCCAATTAACCAAAGTTGTAGCATTTTGATTTGTGCAAATTTTAAAAGTGCACAGACAAATTTGCTGCCTCAGTAGCAGCTTCCCAGACTGGGTAAAATTTCTGATGTTGGCACTCGTCAAACAACTGCTATGCCCAACAAGTATTACACTGTCCAGTCAAGGCTGCTATAGAGCCAAACAGATTCACTGAGAAGCACATTTTTTTCCTAGTTGGCATCTGTGCACAATGCAAAATTGAGTCTCAATTACAGGTCTCCCTTCCCCAGCTAACTGTAACTGACCGATGGTCTCCTGTATCTGTGTTCTTTCCTCCAGGGCTCCAGCTGATTTAACAGCGACAAATCCAAGATTTACATAAATGCTATGGCCAAATTTGAGCATTGATTAAGTTATAATGCATACTGTTGATTTCCAAAAAAATAATAATAATAAAAAACGTTCACATAAAGGAGGTTATGTTGATGGACTGACACACACATTCAGTGTGGCAAAAAATAGTTGGAAGTTTGGGGGTTGCACTGAAAGAAACAAGTGGAGGAAAAAGAATTAGATTTGTCATTTGTAATTTATTAACATTTATCACACATGATGTGTACATGTAGTTATGAATTCTCCCCATGCAAACAAGCACATGCTTTGTGGGCAGACAGATCTGGCATATGTCACTGTTCCATCAGAAAGAGGGGGATCAGGTATTTCTGTACTGGCCAACCAGGGGCATTTTATTTTTTGCAGCAGCATACTGGAAGGCCTCATATTTTCCTTACTTTGCACTATCCATCATTTTAGAATATCCATCTTTTCTTTACTATGTAATGGAGCAAAATTATATTCTGTACTAGTACACTGAAATCCCCCTTACCCCCTTTGTCAATGAGCATAAGCTGTTTGTTTGGACTGACCTGGAGGAAAGGATTGGTCTGGCCCATGACCCTGAGTGTATGTGTAGGTTAACATGCATTTCCTTAGGCAGGGTGAGGAAACCTGATCTGAACCCTTTGTGTTGTGTCCATCACATTTAATCCTACTGGTGCCAATTCAGTACCCATAATCCTAATTGATCAGTAAACCACAGAAAGCTACTGGGGATTTGTAAAGAATCAGCCTTGAACCAGCATATGGGATCCACCCCATCAGACCTGAAATAACCCTATATGTTGGTTTTATACAATATTCCTGTATGGGGGCATTCACAATTGTTATCATTTTTTATTAGTGGGCATGGATGTTAACATTTTTGAAAAAAAACATAGGATATTTGAACATAGTGAAGAGTGTGAGGAGATGGGTGGGTACAGGAAGAGGATACCCCTTCCCCTCCCTACCCCCCCCCCCCCCCGTTCTTAAGGAAATGTTTGAAAAAATTGGACCTCAAATGATGCAATCTAGTGCAACTCATTAAATATCAAAACTAAATTTTACACTGAAACTCCTGCATTCCCAATTTCTTTTTCAATATGTTTTAAATATAGATTTTGGACTTTTCTTTTTATAAAATTATAGTGTTAAACTATAGATTCTGGCCACGTTCTTGCCTATATGGGCCATTGTAAAGGGATTGAATATGCAAGTGCACATTGCAAAAAACAAAAACAAAGGGGGGGGGGGGTACCCCCCTTCCTCTTGAAAGTAGGCCTACATGTATACATGTGTACTCTGAATGTGAGGAAATTGAATAAACCTTTTACTACAATATACATAAACAAGGCTGTTATCCTTTAATACCAACCAAATTTTTTGAAAAATTGAGCAACCACTATGAAATTTATGCAGTGGACAGTGGAAGCATGTCACCAGATGCTTGGTTGAGCTCAGCTTTCATTGACCTTGACCTATTTTCGAGATCACCTGGTGTTATCAAATTGATGTCGAGAGGGTCTTAAGAGCATTTGCCTGTTATATTTTGATTGTCACGTGACATTCAGGCACATATCATACTTCGCAATAAGGAATGCATGGAATTGAGCATGCTTTTGGTGGCTTTGATAATACAGTGGTACCTGCTCTTAAGACCACCTCTCGTAAAAGACCACACTAGATTTTAAGACTGCCCTTTCAAGACACTGTCCTTTAATTTCTTTACTAACTTACCTGCAGTGAAAGACCACCTGTCATATGTGATCACTTTTGTCTGGCATTATGGGTGGTCTTAAATAGCAGGTTCCACTGTACCAGAATGTCCATCATTATCAGTCATCACTGGCTGTGTTTGATGTCTACTGGTATTTAATCAAGTAAAAGACTAAACAGTTAAATAATGTGTGTTCTCCCTCTATGTGGGCCTAGAGAGAGATTGAATACTATGATCTTGAAGTCATACATACATGTATTTGTAAACTCATTCCATATCAGCCCCACATTATTTTACAATGTGGATCACAAAAGCTGAACTTTACAAACCCGATTAACCTTTCAAATATCACACTCATTAAGTTTGACAGGAACACAAATGTTTTGCCTATTTTATTAGTGCCAAAGTGGCAATGACTACTGTAAATTGCTTTAATTTCACTGTTCTCTTATTTTCACCTTTAGCTGATGGCTCAAAACCATGAAAGAAAAAACACAGTTAAACAGTATAATAAAATTATTTGAATAGGAATTGTTTGCAAAATAGGGAAATTAAAAGTACAGTGATATGTCAAAAATACAAATTAAAAGAACATTTTACAGCATTTCAAACTTATTTCAAAGCATGTAACTTCTGTAAAAAAAATTAGCAATACTATTCGACATTTACTGTATCCAAAGAAATTTGATTTGGAAACTTTATTGGAGCTCACATTGTGTCCTTGACAAAACAAACAGAAAAAAAAAAAAAAAACAGAAAAAAAAACAAACAAAAAAATAAAACAAAACAAAAACAAAAAAACTGACAAAAAACCCAAAACAAAAACAAAAACAAACCAAAGAAAAACAAAAAAAAAAAAAACAAAAACAAAACAAAACAAAAAAAACAAAAAAAACAAAAAAAACAAAAAAACAAAACCAAAAAAACAAAAAAAACCCCCAAAAACAATACAAAAGAAAAAACGCACCCTCTATATATATATATATATTGTCCATAACATAGGTCTGTTTTGATGGGCTAAACTTCTGCATGGGATACTACTTAGATCAGTGAGGTCCATGAAGCTCTAGTCTGCTTGGTCTAAACACAGAGACTGCCAGCACTGTGGACACTGGCTCAGTGTGATTTTGACCTTCCTGGCCCAAAGACAAAGTAGGCACAGCTTTATGCATGCATTGATGGTGGCAAGGCGAAATGTGATCTCTCTCCTCACAAGCTGTATCAAATGTTATCAGCATCATCTCTTTCAAATAAACATTTTTTGTAACTGGGCAGCTAGCTACAAGAGTAGCTACCTGGTATGGTGCTGGGAGAAAAGAAAATGAACTGATAGGGCATAGTAGCGACGGGGTAAATTAGAATTTGAGAGTGCAGGGAGGAGCGGGAATGGTGGTAGCCCTTATAAGGGCTCCCATGGGCTCTCCCATGGGAAATGCCTGAGCCTTAGAGGCAGGGATAGGGTGTATGAGAGTTGTTTTTTTCTTTTTTCTTTTTTTTTTTTGTGGGGGTGGGGGTGGGGGTGGGGGTGGGGACTACAAGCGATGAGTGTTGGGGGATATATCCAGGACCAGGGGCCCACCACAGCTGTGAGAGAGTGTGTGGTGGACCCTTTGCCTTGGCTGTGGTCCTGGAAAACATGGCAGCACAAGCTGTTAGGATAACCATGGTTTCCTCCACCTCATCTATTTTTCTTTTCTTTCCTTTTATTTTTTCCTAGGCCACCTGTGTCACACAGGACCGCAGGGCATAAGCAGAGAGCCACAGTAATATTATCATGCTCAATTTACCTCAGCTGGGAGTAGGGGGTGGGGAGTGTACTCCCATTACTAAACATTAGGGAGAAGCTTTGCAGGGAAAGACTGCCTGTTTTGTTAGCATTTATCACTGTCAAACACCCCAGTTTTCAAACTATTGGTCCTAAATGCCCCATTTTTAATAGTCAACTGTATATTGTAATGGGTCTGAGTAATTGCTCCCCCCCCCCCCCCACTAAATGGAAGTGGCCAACAAACTAACTTTATAAATACCAGCTCCCAAAGACCCCTGTTAATAACATTGATTCAGTTCCCATTGGGTCTGGGTTTTATAACCTCAGTGGAGCCTACTCATCCTAAAATATGGGTATGCCCCCCTCCCCGCCCCCTCCCTAAGGTTAATGTAACTATCAACATTACTTTTGAAACTTAGGTCTTTACAATGATCAGTAAATTTTAACCACAGATCTGATCCTATCTACACATGTAAAGTTGTATATACTTGGAGGGATTCAAGAGGGGAATGTTTTGGGATTCAAGAGGGGAACGCCGTCTGTTCGTCTGTCCCATGGTTTTACCACCATAACTTCAGAAATTTTTTAGACGGGACTATCAAATTGCACATGATATTACACTCCTATATGGCCTTCTTTGTGTGCAACAAACATAGTTGACCTTGACCAAATTCTCAAGGTCACATGTGCTGAGTGACGTTACCAATCTAACTATTGAAAGCCTGCATCTAGCAATCTGAAGCTTACACACAAGAAGCTTCATAGAGTGATCTAGAAGCCTATTGAAAATCAACGTCATAGCTCTATATTTGACCTACTTTTTGAGGTAAAGGTCAAGTGCACAATGGTGGAATTGGTAAACGTAAGGAAGTATTTAAGTCAGTTATATGAAATTTTATACACACATGTATCATAACCAAAAAATGTGTCATGAATCAAAAGTAGGTCACTAGGTCAAGTATCTGGGTCACAGTGACCTATTCATTGAATTTTTTTTTACCACTGTAACTTCAGAGGCTTTTGAGACTGGACTTTCAAATTGCATATGATAGTACACCACTATAAGGCTTGAATGTGTGCAAGCATAATTGACCTTGACCTAATTTTCAAGGTCACACACGCGTCACAAGTTTGCTGAGTGACATTGTGCATCTTGAAATCTAAATCTTAAAACAAAAGAAGCAACATAGGGTGATCTAGAAGGCTATTGAAAGTCAAGTTTATACCTCTATATTTGACCTAATGTTTTGAGGTCAAAGGTCAAGTGTACAATAGTAGTATTTGTTGAATTTATGACAAGATCTCCATTTGTGAAATTATTTGATGAGTGGCAAAATGACAGTGATCTCTTACACTACAGGCTACCAGCAGCTTTCTGATAATACACTATACCTGATACTATGGGGCACTATTCCTATTCACTTACAGCAAAAGAGATTGAAGGCGGCAGAAGAGTACTGCATTCTTTGAATGGTATTTTTTCCTATACCACCAACAATAATACAAGAAAATAGTCACATTGTATTATGATGACCTTTTAATAAGACGTTACATATTTGTTGGTGTCTTGAGTTATGCCGATAATATAGTTCTTTTAGCCCCCACCAATCATTAAAGAAGCTTATGTTAATATGTACTGAGCATGGAACAAAGTATTTTTCAATCTTTCCAAAAGTAAGCTTATAATTTTCGGGACACTGATCCCAATGCAGGAGTTTTATTCAAGAATGAGAAGGTGGAATGTGTCCAAAGTGACCAACATTTGGGAAATAAATTTGGTAACCAATTATTAGAAAGAAACAGTTTATGCAATTGGAGATATGTTTAACAAGTGTAATTTGCTTATCGCTGAGTTTGACAAAACATTTCCTCATGTTAAGTATTGGCTTTTTTAATCTTTCTATATGTCTGTGTACGGTTGTGTTTTTTAGGACTTTTCGACAACATATGTGGAAAAGATTTTCACAGTGTGGCGTAAATGTATCTGCAGATTACATGTACTTGATATAACTGTTAACACTCACTGCACCTTAGTTTGTTGTGTGACAATATCCCTGTCGAATGCCAGCTCCATTTAAGATTTCTAAAATTTGTTATCTCTTGCATCAAAACAGGGCCAATTATTTATTGTTTCCATCACAAGATGTAAATAGGCCAATGATGGAATTCCCTGTGCATTTCACACGCGGTTGCCATTTTGATTGCTACATGGAGCGATTGGTTGTGGCGCGCGTGATGTCGCGTGTACCATCGCCCGTGAACCGCGTATATGGAATCAACTAAAAGAAATGCTGCTGTTTCTATTTTTGACGTGCGGCATTCCCTTCCGAAACCACGCATATGGAATCCCAACTTAAGGCAATTTGTGATCAATTGTAGGTCCAGACATCCTGTGAGGAACACATTTTGGGAGATTTTTGGGGGGACTTGTGTTCTATAAATTTACAAACTAACTTCAAAGTTCTGTGGAACAGATGCACTGTACCTCCTCTTGAGATTCGAAAAATATATGTTTGAGCAGATGTGTAATAGAGACTTGTTAAAAACAAGGTACTGTACCCTGTAGGTCCAGATGGATTCAACAGTGTCCCATGTTGTTCAATTGGATCCAACAGTATCCCATGTTGTCCAATTGGATAAAAAAGATCCCAAGTTTTCCAATTGCAGTTGTGTCATTAATTACACAAGGTCAGATTTCCCTTTTGGTGAGTCTTGTATTTCTTATTGAATAAAAGTCATCAGTAGCAGCCTAAACACAATCTTGAAGATTTGGTATTTGATTGAAGTATTTCATAGAACATGGCCGGAATTTAAAAAAAAACAAAAACAAAAACAAAAATGCAAAATAAAAAAGCGCATGTGCATAATGAAGTTCATGACTTTTTTGAGTGCATGTTATTACCATCAAGTTCAATTTAAAGCACAAAGTCATTGTACATTCAACTGATAATTCACATTAATTAGGCACATGAAATTATCAGATTATAGGAAATGTTATATTGCTTGAACATTATTATTCAAGCTTTTGAATTGTTGCTAGCTTTCTTCTTATGTGGTTGTACCTTATGTATCAACAAAGTTGGAAAGTTTGAAGTTTCTTTTCCTTTCAAGTTCAGAGAGATCATACTCTGACTTTCAAAGTATGCTTCGTGTAATGATTCTCAATTCTGTCCCTGCACATAATGATTCTCTTTCTTTTGACATAATCAATGGAAGGTACAGAAGTGTTCAAGTATTTAAAATGCTCTGAACATGATATACAGACATTAAAAATTGTTCATGTGAATAATTTTTTCCTGCACACATTAAATGTATTGCAAAATGCCACCATATTTACGTCTGTGTGTGCCAACACAGACATTGTGTTTCTTCAATTTCATTCATTTTTTCCTCTATAGTACCAAATTTTGTTCGCCAGTTTTTCTGGAACACTATTACACTTAGAAACTTCAAATTCGGCATGGATATAGGTCTATACATGAATTTGTGCCTATTAATAAAAAGATGAAAATATGTTGAAGATTATGCAAAAGAGGGGCATTTGAAAATTTAAATCATGAATATCTCCAAAATTGTTATAGGTACATGCAACCAATCCAACTCAATTCATACGTTTGTAACACTGCACATTTTTGTAATTAACTTGTGACCTCTAAAGGCAACAGGTACTATGCACTAAAAGTAAATTGTACATTATTGTCCAATCAAAAAAAGACATTTTTCATGTTATTGTCCAGATGGATATTTCAATTGGAAAATCCCATTGGTCAAGCCAATTAAACTGTACAGTTGGACCAAACAAAATGTATATTTTGATGAACTCTCCACAAAATAGACTCTGAAATGTAGATTTTTATAGGTGATGAATGCTCTAAATATAGAACACAACATGTTAATGAATTACAAGACATGCAGGAACTCTGAAAAGATGGTTCCTATGGGAGACGTGACCATTACTGGAAAGGGCTTAACCTTGGGATTTCACAGTCTCCAATAATATGTACACATCTATATACATTTTTTATCAATAAGTTTGAACTTTTCAAGCAAACTTGTAGATAATCTTTAATAAATGTGTTACCAGTAAAATTTTAATATGTGGCTTTATATAGCTTAGTTCTGAGCAGTTTTGTGTGAGAAAAAAAATTATGGGATCCCATTGGATGAATGAAAAGATAGGATCCAGCTGGATACCATTGGATACCATGGGCTGTCCAATGGGATACTACAGGACATCATGGTATTCCAGGTAATTTTCCAATATCTGGAATTTGAGACCCCGTAGGAAATTTTGTTTGGTATATATATGTATATATATACACAACAACAATGGTCACCGTTGTTAACATGCAGACTATCAGCTTTTTACTTTGTTTTGTTTTTTGCAATGTTCAGGCACAGATCCGGACCCGATTCTTAGTCCATATTTGTCAAGCCTTAATATAATGCACATAACTAATGGCAATGCACAAAGAATATTTTTATTCCTCAATTCTACTCATGATTCAAATAGGGCAAATCCGTTTGACTTTCAAATTGATTCAGTTGAGATATCTGACATTAACATTGATGCACTCATCAGTCTGACTGGTGATTAAATATGTAACATACCTGTAGATATTTAGTAATATAGAAAAATAAAACTTTCCAAAATGGAAAGTTTTTTTTCCCAGGATGTGTACCTTTTTTACCCTGAATTTTGTTTTGAGAATAGGTCTATTTTCAATTTTTGCCTGTCATTAATAGCTGAACTGTATGGTTTAGATGCAGAAAAGCAGAAATAAATTAGGAAAGTTCCTTAAAACAACAGGATGTTATTTGATCGCTTTCAGGAACTTTCCATAATTTTTCAACCCAAGACCAATTTAAGGGAAAATCCTTAAATCTTTAATATGTGATTTTGTCACTTTAACATATTTAAGGAACTTTCCTTATTTTAGAATGATAGGCCAGTTTAAGGAAAGTTCTCTAATTATTCATCAGAATGTGTTTTCTATATTTTAAGGAACTCACCTTATTTTCTAATCATAGACCATTTAAAGGAAATGTCTGTAAATCTTCAGGATAGTGATTTATCCATTTAAAGAAACATCCACAATTTTCAACCATAGACCAGTTTAAGGAAATTTTCAGAATGTGATTCCTGTGATTTAAAGGCACTTTCCTTATTTTCTAATCGAGGACCATTTTAGGGAAAGTTCCTTAAATCTATACATCTTTCTGAAATCTACACAGAATCGGATTTAGCCATTTAAAGGAACTTTCCTTATTCTTCAATTGTAGACCAGTATAAGGAAAGTTCCTTAAGTCTACAGAAAGTGACTTTAAGAAACTTTCCTTATTTTTAAATGATAGGCCATTTTAAATTTAAGGAAAGTTCCTTAAATGAAGACCCTAGCTGTTATGCGGGGACTTTTTAGGGTTTGACCAGGGATGTGCTATAGATGGACTACCAATGGGAGTGCTAATTCATTTTATGGCCAACTGGGCATGACAACTACAAAGCGTGTTCAGTATCATCCCTTTGTTGTTCCATCTTTGGTTCCACTTTTGCTTGTATCTGGTCACTTACATCTGGTGTCCTAATGTACCAAGTTCAAAAACGGGGGATTTATGCGTGCACAACCAGTCTCATCCTTTGAATCAGAACCGTGCAGGTCCATCGATGTGTTTTTCATTGAAATCAGCCAATAAAAAGCCAAGTTTTTTGTGATTTTTCTGCACAAAATGATGCAAAGTTGGCCAATTTGTATGCATTAAAACTCCTTGCGCCGCACTCAGCAATTAAAAATGAAAACATGGATAGTGTATGCCAGTAGGATCATGATGGTGGTTTCATTTCTTGTAGCCGAGTCCAGCATAATGCTAAGTTTTGGCTTTAAAATGCGGAACACAGTGAAAAGAGCGTATACACATCCATCTTGCTGGTTGGCATGCAGTTGATTGTTGGGTCACACAAGATCACACCACCTACGCGACTGCCAGGAGCCAGCCTAGACCAAGAGTTGTATTTGTTGGAATATCTGAATTGATTATGCCAGTGTTAAGTGTGTATAAATTTCATCCAATGGGATGGTTATATTGGATGAAGTTCAGTATTTACAAATATAATAAAAGATCCTGGTGATTCTTTGAAAATGACACAACATGCTCCCATTAGGAATTAGAATTATTTGAATACATATAGTTTTAGCAGTGAACTGTACAGATTGATGCCTGAAAAAGAAGTAAGTGCCTTTCATCCAATGTAGGATGGAGTTAAATATTGACTAGTGAACAAAATATGGTGTTTTCTTAAAAAATAACCAAACAAAAACTCATTGTATTTGGAATACATAGTAGTGAATCACTTGGCTTGATACTTGTAAAAGGTAGTTATGCACTTTCTGCATTGCATCCAATGGGACCGTCCAATGGGATGGTCCTGTAGGATGGAGATGAATATTGACAAATGAACAAAATAATAGTGGTGTTTTCTTAAAAAATAACAAAACAAAAACTCATAGTATTTGGAATAGTAGTGAATCACTTGGCTGATACTTGTAAAAGGTAGTTATGCACTTTCTGCATTGCATCCAATGGGACCGTCCAATGGGATGGTCCTGTAGGATGGAGATGAATATTGACAAATGAACAAAATATGGAGTTTTCTTAAAAAATAACAAAACAAAAACTCATTATTATATTTGGAATAGTAGTGAATCACTTGGCTGATACTTGTAAAAGGTATTTATGCACTTTCTGCATTGCATCCAATGGGACCGTCCAATGGGATGGTCCTGTAGGATGGAGATGAATATTGACAAATGAACAAAATAATAGTGGTGTTTTCTTAAAAAATAACAAAACAAAAACTCATAGTATTTGGAATAGTAGTGAATCACTTGGCTGATACTTGTAAAAGGTAGTTATGCACTTTCTGCATTGCATCCAATGGGACCGTCCAATGGGATGGTCCTGTAGGATGGAGATGAATATTGACAAATGAACAAAATATGGAGTTTTCTTAAAAAATAACAAAACAAAAACTCATTATTATATTTGGAATAGTAGTGAATCACTTGGCTGATACTTGTAAAAGGTATTTATGCACTTTCTGCATTGCATCCAATGGGACCGTCCAATGGGATGGTCCTGTAGGATGGAGATGAATATTGAATAGTGAACAAAATGTGGGTGTTTTTTATAGGAAAAAACACGCATTTTAAATGTTTGATTGTATATTTATTATTAATTATATGATTTGACACTTATACCATGTTTGACACTTGTGCAATTTCTGCACTGCATCCAATGGGATGGTCCTGTAGGATGGAGATGAATGTCGACTAATGAACAAAATATGGGTGTTTTCTTAAAAAAAACACTTATTTTAAATAGTTTGATTGTATATTTGTTATTGTTCACTATATGATTTGATACTTATACTAAGTTTGACACTTGTGCAATTTCTGCACTGCATCCAATGGGATGGTCCAGTGGGACAATCCAATGGGACAGTCCTAAGGAATGAGACTGAATATGTACAAACAAAGAAGGATGGTGTTTTCTTTGAAAATAACAAAATCCATAAAAACATTTGGAAGCACCTGAAGGCAAACTGGTATCAAACTGAAATCATACTAGATTTGAATATCAAAACAATCTCTGTTATCAAATCTAGTGTCTGAATTATGGTCATCTAAACTTTTATACAAAATTGGCACCACAGACAATAACCCGTGACTTATGATGTATGAAGGGAATGTGAATGGCTTATGACTTTTAATTGCATTTGTAGGTGTAAAATATAATCCAATGGGATGGACCAGAAGCTGGTGATCCAATTGGATCCCATGGGATCCAATGGGATACAAGGTCATCCCATGGGATATCCAATAGGATCCCGTGGGATCCAATGGGATGGTTTTTTCGGTATCTGAAAAAGTATAGATTATTGGATTTTTTTTCTTATATTTATAAGATGGTAAGGACCAGAGATGTTTACATGATAGATATTAGACAATACTTGTGAATAGTTTTTGAGTTATGTTACTGGACAGATCCGGACTGAGTTCATAGTCCAGATTTGTCCTGCCACATGTTAGTTATTATCACTTAAACTTGCTAATATATCTATCTAGGTGATGAGTTGCCGGTCTGTGAACTGTGAAAATTGGTGCAACGATGTCGAGGTCCATTCCCCAGTGTCTCAATTACAACAGCCAAAGCATATTTGGCTTCCTTATGCTTAGCATAAAGCAGACTTTTCAGATAATGCACACAATTTATATGTTAATGATCACAGAGACCCTACCTTTTTAGATTTTTCATACAAACTCATTTCATGTTTACTTATACAAAAAATATTTGCCCTGCTGACCCACTCCTAACTTTATCCCTGAGGAGTTTTCAGTTGCTATATCGAGAACAGGAAAAATTTTTAAGAAGCTTGTCACAGAATTGAAGTGACATGTCTTGCACAGAATACCTGTGTTTGTCAAGAAAAGACATGTCAACTTTGTTTTGGTTTTACCATGGAAGCAAAGCTTAGAATTTGAGGTCTCTGATTTATAACAATAATTTTCCTATCTATGGTAAGTGACGTATTGTGCTGCATTATACATATCGCACGGCTCAGCCAATTGAGAACTGGTACATCAAGTGTACCACTGTGCAGTTATCTCCAAAATATGTGGAGACGTGAACATTTTTGTCATGCTGACACAAAATTGATGAGTGCCTATCTGTATGTGCCTCCAAGCTAGGTGGGCAGGCATAATGGTATCTTTTTTGTGTCATCTTTAGATGACACCTCACTCTAGATTTTAGCTCTGCTGACCAAAGGTCACAGAGCTTATGCGATCACTCGTATCTGTGGGAACATCATTCAGTCTCTCCGGCCACCCTTAAACTTTTGGCTTGTGAGTGCAATGCAGTCCACAGATTTTAAGATAGCCCCATTTAACCTTCAGGACTTGTCAATACATGAAAATCTAGATTAAGTTTGATATTGGTGGTGTCACTTGCAGTATTATGTAATATATGGGTCAAAATATGAAAATCTTGTGACCGCTCCAGCATCCTTAATGTTTCATAGATATTCATGAAATTTGGAATGGAATTGTAGAGGAGGTCAAAGTCTCAGTTGTTTGTGATACTAGTGGTGCCCGCTGTAATTTTATGGTAATAGGGAGCAAAAATGTATTTCAAGATATAAAATTCCTTATCTCGAAAAGTATATTGGATTAGACTTGCCACATTTATATGCTATATAGACCATGTCCAATGCTAGTATTATATAATATCAGTGACCTTGACCTATTTTTGTTAGGTCACCAGGCCTGCAAAGTTGAAAGAGGTGATTTTGTAATGGTAGGGTGTAGCTGGGACATCAATGGCAAAAAGTGTTGAGCCTCCAGATGAAATTGCACTTGATTCTATCATACATAAAACTGTAGTTGGTGACCTACTGGGGTCACTGTGACCCAATAATTATGGATTTTCTTCAATAACTAAAAAATTTTCTCCTAATTTGAAGAAACATACCATGTATGGAAAACTAGATGAGGGGTGCACATTTTGAACATTCTCTGCCCCTACAATTTTTGAGTTAGGCCCATGTAATTTAGGGCTTCTCAAGTGATGAAAATCTATGTCGACGTCAATGTTCTTGGCGCTACCTACTGTATTATGTAACATATGGGTCAAAATGTGAAAATCCTGTGACACATACAGCATCCTTTATTTTTTATGGATCTTTGTGAAATCAAGTGGAATTGAAGAAGTCAAAATCTTGGTTACTTATGATGCTCTATTGGTGCCACATATAATTTGCTGGAAATTATGAATTTAAATGTCTTGAAAGATACAAAATTACATATCTTGAAAAATGATTGAATTAGACATGCCAAATTCATAGGATACATAGATCATGTCTAATGGTAATATATTATTCGACTATTTTTGTGAGGTCACCAGACCTGTTAAGTTGGAAGAGGTGATTTTAATAATGGTGGGGGTGTAGTTTGGACATCAATGGCATAGACGATTGAGCTTCCAGATGAAAATTGAACTTGAATACAATATATATTAAACTCTACTTGGTGACCTACTTTTTGGTCACACATCACCCAATGATTGTGTGACCTTGACCTATTTTTCAAGGTCATTAAGCACTTAAGAAAAGGACATTTACTTCAATACTTTGACAAATAATAAGACAAATGATACCAAATGTGCCTCAAATGTTTATCATGTGGAAGTTTGATATTGCGTAATATGAATGACCTTGATCAATTTTTAGCTCTGCTGACCAAAGGTTGCAGAGCTTAAGCCACCGCTCATATCTGTCTGTCCGTCACAAGTTTGTCATCACACCTGTTGACAAAGCTAGCAATAACATTGCACTAACTTGTAAACCATACTACATTAATACATTACTGAGTGAATTAAATTATGAAAGTTATCAACAGGCAGGAACCTCTGTTACTGTTGTCAAGGACCAAGTGGATAAAAACAAGGAGTTGAAATGCATTGTCTCAAATGAGGACAAGAAATTACCAATCATATATGCAATTGTCAAAATGCATAAAAACCCTGTTAAATTCAGATTCATCATTGCAGCAAAGAAATGTGTTTCAAAACAAGTTGCCAAATGACTCACTAAAGTCCTCAAACTTGTCAAAAATTCACATACTAACTACTGCAAAAAAGTGAAAATGTACTGGGGAGTGAATAGAATGTGGATTACAGATAGCACAAGTGATATTCTACTAAACATTGACAAAATCAACAATAAGAATGGTGCCAAATCAATTCATACTTTTGATTTCTCAACATTGTATACAAAGATCAACTTGACAGACTTAAACAACGTGTTAAGTTCTATGTTGGATAAAGCATTCAAAGGTGGCACATGTCAGTATATTAAAACATCTGGTGCTGAGGCTAAATTTGAGAAAGGTAGGAACAAAGGAATATCTTACACGAAGCAAGAGTGTGCTCAAATGATAGAATATTATCAACAATGCATACTTTTGCTTTGGAACCAGAGTCTATCCACAAATAGTAGGCATACCAATGGGAACAGATCCAGCCCCATATATTGCCAACCTTTATTTACATTTTTATGAATCAAAATGGAGGGAGGAATTGGCAAAAACAAACTTCATAGCTGCAAGATCATACTCTCACACATGAAGATTTATAGATGACCTGTGTGCTTTAAACAATGGATATGAAATAAAGAGTAATTGGAAAAACATATGTTCAAAAGAACTAATATTAAATCTGGAAAATGAAAGTGATACAAAAGCTACTTTCCTTGATCTGGATATAAAAATAAAGAACAACCAGTATGTAACAAAAATATTTGACAAGAGAGACCAGTTTAAATTTGATGTTATCTCCAACCGTGACCTGACAGGAAACATTCCAGAGAAACAAGCATGTGGAATTTGTATCGGACAAGTGATACGTATTGCTAGAAACACCACACTTTTTAGCGATTTTGTCAATAGGGTTAGAACTTTGTTGCATAAATTACAACACAAAGGTTATGAAAAACAACAACTACACAAAACTCTGTTGAAATGTTTCCAGAGGTATGAAAAAATACCTAATTAATACAACACTAACTCAAGAACATTAGTCAAATTGTGTCAAGATGGAGTTTGAAAGGTCGGAAAACCGTAATACTCACTTTTTGCAGGATTTCTTTCGTTTTTATCTTCATCCAGTACAGTGGAACAGGTGGCTTCAGCTAATACCTTAGTACACTTTACCTCATAACACCTCTAGTCAACTTTATGGTGCTAAAAATTGTATTACTATTTACGGGTTTATACCAGTGTCGGTATGGTGGAATAGTGTATGAAGCTTTTAAGTTTCAAAGGAGACGTCCGTCCATTGATGCTTTGGTTACTCTTGGAATCTCTTTGCTGTCATTGTTGGTTTTTTATGCCCCCGTTCAAAGAAGGTGGAGCATATAGCATTGCACATGTCGGTCGGTCGTTCGGTCGGTCGGTCTGTCGATCGATAGACTGTGGTTTCCGCACAATAACTCAAGAAGGTTTTTATCTAGGACTTTGATACTGTACAAGTGTGTGTTATTCTAGTCAAAAGCTAGGCAAAGTTCGAAGATGGGTGACCTTGACCTAATTTCCAAGGTCGCATTGGTACCCGAGTCAACTTTGGTTGCCGCACAATAACTGAAGAGGTTTTTCAGCTAGGACTTTTATATTGCACAATTTTATACTCCATATTTGGGACTAGGCGAAGTTCGAAGATGGGTGACCTTGACCTCATTTTAAAGGTCACAGAGCCACTTTACTGAATATGGTTTCATGGTTTCTGCATGATAACTTATACCTTGGAGCTAGAACTTTTATATTGCACAGCTTTATGGTTCTCTGTACGGGCTCCGTTGAGTTTGAAGATGGATGACCTTGACCCAGTTTTCAGGGTCACAGAGAGATTGTAGAATTCCTGTGGTTTCCACACAATAACTGAAGAAGTTTTTGAGCTAGGACTTTGATACTGTACAGGTGCATTATTCTAGTCAAAAGCTAGGCAAAGTTTAAAGATGGTTGACCTTGACCTAATTTCCAAGGTCACAGTGGTACCTGAGTCAACTTTGGTTTCCGCACAATTACTGAAGAGGTTTTTCAGCTAGGACTTTTGTATTGCACAGGATTATACTCCATATTTGGGGCTAGGTGAAGTTCGAAGATGGATGACCATGACCTCATTTTAAAGGTCACAGAGCCACTTTACTGAATATGGTTTCATGGTTTCTGCATGATAACTTATACCTTGGAGCTAGAACTTTTATATTGCACAGCTTTGTGGTTCTCTGTAAGGGCTCGGTTGAGTTTGAAGATGGATCACTTGACCTAGTTTTCAGGATCACAGAGAGATTGTAGAATTCCTGTGGTTTCTGCACAATAACTCAAGAAGTTTTTAAGTTAGGACTGGGATACTTAAAAAGTCTATGGTTCTTGCTGAGGGCTAGAAGAATTTAAAGTTCGGTGACCTTGATTTAATTTCCAAGGTCACAGTGGTACCTGAGTTAACTTTGGTTTCCACATGATAACTGAAGAGGTTTTTAAAGTAGGACTTTTATATTGCACTGGATAATCGTCTGTATTTGGGGCTAGGTCAAGTTTGAAGATGAGTGACCTTGACCTAATTTCAAAGGTCACAGAGCCATTTAGTTGAATACTGTTTCTGCATGATAACTTGCATTTTAGAGGTAGCACTTTTATATTGCACAGCTTTATGGTTGCCTATAAGGGCTAGTTTGAGTTTGTACATGGGTGACCTTGACCCAGTTTTGAGGGTCACACAGAGACAGTAGACTTCCTGTGGTTTTTGCACAATAACTGAAGAAGTTTTTGAGCAAGGACTTGGATACTGCACCGCTATATAGTCCTTGTTAAGGGCTAAAAGGAATGTAAAGTTTGGTGACCTTGATCTAAATTCCAAGGTCACATATTCACCTTATTTAACTTTGGTTTCTGCATGATAATTGAAGAGGTTTTGAAGCTAGGACTTTTCTATTTTACAAGATTATAGTCCATATTCGGGGCTAATCCAAGATGGGTGACCTTGACCAAATTCCAAATGTCACAGAGCCACTTTACTTAATATGGTTTCATGATTTCTGCATGATAACTTGTACTTTTGAGCTATGACTTTTATATTGCACAGCGTTATGGTTCCCTATAAAGACTAGGTTGAGAATGAAGATGGGTGACCTTGATACAGTTTTCTGACATTGATGTATGAGCAACCTTCACTAATTTTGTAAGGTCATGAGTGCCCCATCTACGACTGTCAATAGGGTAGAGAGGGCAAGGGTAATGAGGGCGGGGGGCATCTATGTTTTACAAACATATCTTGTTTATATTTATGATTATGGGTCATGTTTTTGTACATAAGTGTTTCATACTAGAGACGTACGTTTGTAGAACATCAGTTGTTTAGTGAGGGACTTGTAGAAGTCTGCTCCTTGCATTTGATACTCTATAACAGTGATTCAATATTAATTACATAATGTTCCAGATATAATAGATATCACAAAAACCATTTAGGCCTACTTTGTACTTTTGCTATAAACTCAGCTGACGAACTAGTCAGAAGAAACAAAATAGTGGTAGGCCTACCAATTCTCTTTTTATTTCTTGCAAAAGTAATGAAATTTGGATTTGGAGTGGTTGGGCCTATGCATATTGGAAACACTGTTGTCTGTATTTAATGAAGAATATTTCAAAGGTTGAGAGGACCGGTTTAAAACCTCCAGTTGCCTTTTGTAGGTGACTGCCTGTCTCAAGTCAGGCAGTCACCTATAAGTCGCTCAATTCTTCACATTGGTATTGGAAGATGAATGTTGATGCTTTGGTCACTGTGGAATCTCTTTGCTGTCATTGTTGGGTTTGATATTTATGAATATGGGTCATGTTTTTGTACATAAGTGTATCATACTAGAGACGTCTGTAAACTTTTGTTCTTTAGCACGATACCATCCACAGTTTTCAAGTTAGCCCAATATAACTTTCAGGACTTATAGGGTGTATGAAAATCTAGGCCGAGTTTAATATTGGTGGCGCCACCTACATTATGTAATATATGGGTCAAAATGTGAAAATCTTGTGAACACTCAAGCATCTTTAATTTTTGGTGGATTTTCACCAAATTTGGTGGGATTGTGGTGGAGTTCAAAGTCTTAGTTGCTGATGATACTGGTGGCGCCATGTATAATTTGACAAATTATGAGCCAAAATGTGTTTTAAGACATATAATTCCATATCTTGAAAAGTTATTGGATTAGACTTCTTATATATGATATATATACCATGGCCAAAGGTATAATGTTATGTAATATCAGTGACCTTGACTTATTTTTGTGAGGTCACCATGCCTGTAAAGTTGAAAAGGTTATTTTGTAATGACTGAGTGTAGCTTGGACATCAATGGCAAAGAGAGCCTCCAGATCAAAATTGCATTTGAGTACATAATACATAAAAGTGTTCTTGGTGACCTGCTTTTTGGGTTACTGTGACCCAGTAATTATGGAGTTTGGCGCTTGTCTAAGTTTATTGTTTTTCCTCAATAACTCGAAAAGTTATGACCCGATTTGAACAAACAGACTATAAATGGAAAGCTGGATGTTGGGCGCATATGTTGAACTTGAAAAATGTTTTAATCCACGTTGAAGCTCAAGGTCAAATGGCCAGTTTGAATATTAGGGTCATCTCATGTATGCTCTGCACCGTACAATTCTTGAGATAGGCCCATGTAACATTTAGTAGTTGTAAAGTGTAGAAAAATCTTTCTCGACATCAATGTTGGTGGCGCCACCTATAGTATTATGTAATATACAGGTCAAAATGTAATCTTGTGACCACAGTACTGTCCACAGTTTTCAAGTTAGCCTAATATAACTTTCAGAACTTATAGGGGGTAAAAAAATATAGGTTCTTTTTTATATTGGTGGCGCCACCTACAATATTATGCAATATAGGGGTCAAAATATGAAAATGTTGTGAACACTCAAGCATCTTTAATTTGTGGCAGATCTTCAAATTTGGTGGGATTGTGGGGGAGGTCAAAGTCTAAGTTGGTAATGATACTAGTGGCGCCACCTATAATGTGATGGAAATTATGAGCCAAAATGTGTTTTAGGATATAAAATTCCATATTTCGAAAAGTAATTGGAAGATATATAGACAATGTCCAAAGCTAGAATTGTATATAATATCAGTGACCTTGGCTTATTTTTGTGAGGTCACCATGCCTTTGAAGTTGAAAGAGGTGATTTTGTAATGGCAGGGTGCAGCTTGGACATCAATGGTAATTTTCGGACAGCACCAGGCCTATGGGCCTCTTGTATTACATAATATGGGTGACCTTTATCTTCTGTCCCAAGGTCACTGAGGATATGAAGTTAAGGACTCACTCATTGTTGTCTTGGAACATGCAACAATATCCATGACAGGAATTGCAGAAATCAACTGCGATTACATGTGGAGCGAAGTGCCATCTGTTGGACAAACAAGACATGAAACTCACAATTTGCTTTGCATGTTCAGGAGCCACTTGAGGACTTCCAACTTTGAAATGAACAGGTGCAATATAGCCATAGTGCCAGCAGAGCATTTGGCCCATGGGCCTCTTGTTTATGGTCATGGAGGGAATACATGTCAAGAAATGATTTTTGGTGATGGTGGTCAGCAATGCATTATTAATTTATTTTTAATTCTTTTTATTATCTGTGGCGAAGCCACAGATATTACAATCAGTTTTGGCGGCCATCTTTGTTTACGTGTTGCTTGGCAATGCCAAAAAAAATTGGGGATATCCAAGTTTCTGAACGGGAATTTGAGGTTTAAGGCCCAATTGTTGAGGTTGCGGGTCTGAAGAGCTTGAAAAGAACCATTTGTAAGTCATCAATTAATTCAATTTAGTTGAAAACTTGATGCGAAGTTGATATATGGGTCAAGGGCCGCTCTCAGAAGTCTGAAAATATCAACTTGTTGCTCATTAGGGGATCGTTTCACCCGAAAAAACGCGCCTCTATGTCGTGAAGAAAGTTTAGCTGCAGGTCGTTTGTTAATTTGTGGGGTACATCTTTTAATAAGAGGCTTTTTCTTATCTGTGTGTACACAAGTGTTCTAATATTAGTGCGTAATTATCCAACCTTGATGCCAGTACAACCCTGCCATCGGAGACAAAGGAACTTTCCCCAAGTCCAAGCGGTCACCCGTGGGCGTGGCGTATGCAGTCAGGGTTACATGCGTGCGCACAATGGCACATCGCTCCACATGTTGGTCGACGTTCTGCTTGTGTTTACATCGGCCATAACGAAAGAAAGTGCGTAATACTATTGACTTTTGGTTAAATTTTTGGGAACATCTTTTATGAGAGGCTATTTTGTAAGGCAGACTTTGTTCGAAAACTTCAGCACATGTTACCGCAATACAGAACGGGAAGACGGGCTTGCGCTTCCCTGCTGAAGGCTGAATAAATTAACCCAAATTCTTGAGTTTGCATATCCGGGCATACAAATGGAGATGTACGGTCATCTGTTTGCACGAGAACGAATCTGGGGATTGTTGTGTCGAGTTCTTTGGATTGCATAGACAAGAAAGAAAGACCAAAGTTTAATATAGAAGGCATATCAGAGCACTGGCCGCATAGAATGACAGAATCTGTTGTATTCTAGCACCGGATAGAGTGTTCAAACGATCGCAATTTCACTGCAACCCAAATGAGGCCCCAGCATACGCGATGCAAAGCGAGAGCCGATGAATATTTCTGCGTGCCGTGGGGCTCCCGTTGGGATGTAGGATATCAAATCAATTTAATGGAATTGAAATAAAAAGTACCTGTACATAAGAATACTTGAGGCCCCCCACCCCCCATGTCAAAAGAATATGAAATTAACAGCTGAGTTATAGCACTGCAGGCTTTAGATATTATAATGAATTTGTAAAGAAAATTAACATATTTCTCCATTTACTACTCTGGCAGATTGTCATATTGAGATGCACAAGTTCCAACATGTATCATTTTTCATCTTTCACTGTCTTTTACCGACCACACGTCATCCAACGAGGAAAGGATGCCAAAGGTATATTTGAAGCAATCATTCTGTAATATACTTGAAATTTGAAAGTTTAGTTTTATTTCATTGAAATGCAAGGGAGGCCGACACTCGAACATATACTTTTAAATCAATCAACCAATACAATAAACAAATTAAAATATATTAAAATAGATTGAAAGCTAATTGTCTCCATGAAAATTTTGTTTGCATCATCAAAAAGATGCAGTGCCAGTGTCATGTTTGTCAAGAATAATTTTTGTTTATAATTTTCTAGAATTTGTCAGAAAATCATTAAATAATTTTTGGAATTCAATAGAATGTTGATATCAGATAACTCAAATCACATTGTGATTCAGAGATTCACAGTTTATAATGTGAATTATAAACTGTGATTTATAATTCACATTATAAACTGTTGAAAAAACATTGAAAAAAAAAAAAGAATCACTACCTGCCTACCTACTCTACTTTTGTGCTTTGCTGCAACAGGAAACACGACATTTGTTTTAGGTCTCACCAACGCTATTTACCTGTCCAGGACTCCGCAGAATAGAAGTGCTAATATCTTGTAACATTACAGTCTTGTATTGAAGTTCCTGAGTAAAGTAACCACCTGTAACATGGCTTTTTGACTCGCAGTTTTTTAGGAATTTTTTGTGTTATAGCTATTTTTGACTTCTTCTCTAGAACTTTCACTCAGATTAAGCTGAAACATGGTGGATATGTTCCTTGCAGAAGGGTCAAACAACGTTGTTCACTATGTGGGGCTGCTGTGGATTCCTGATGTTTTACAGTTTTTTCAATTCGGCTCTTTTTCAGTGAATGTACCTGTCCTATCGATTACTATGTAAGACAATGGGCATTCTAATGCCAATTTACATTTTCAACTTCTTCTCCAAAACCATCATCCAGATTAACTTCAAACTTGGTGGCAATGTACCAGGCTTGTTCCAATGACTTTTGAATTTTTTTATGATTTTTTTTTTCAAAAATCTTTACAAAAGTTTTAATAGGAAAGTTTAACATGGGAATATCTTGTAATGCTTATAACTTAAATAATTTGGGCCAGATTTACTTCAAACTTGGTGGGAATGTGCCTTGGGTGGATTTCTACCAAGTTTGTTCAAATGGTCACGCTCCATTGATTTTTGGATTTTTTATCATTTTTTTGGTTCTTTTTTGGGACAAACATTAAAAATTCTTCTCCTCTGAAACCGTTCACCCAATTGCTTTGGTATCGTACATAGACACTCCCAGGGACACATAGTTCCAAATTTGTTCACCAGGTGGCGCTGCAATTTTTTCTATTTTTTTAATGATTTTTTTTTTTGTATGGTTTTGCGATTTTTCACTTGTTCTCAGAACTGCCTCTCAGATTAAGCTGAAATGTGATGGATATGTTCTTGTGGAAGGGTCAAACACAGCTGTTCACTAGGTGGCACTGCTTTGGGATTCCTGATTTTTAAGAATTTTTTTCAATTACGATACTTACCTGTCAATGGAGCTTTCCTATGATTACTATGTAAGTCAATGGGCATTCTAATGCTAATTCGCAGGACAACTGACACGAAATTTACTGTTTACTTGATAACTTGAGATCTGTTTTGAGTTATTAGTGTGATGCAGCAGGTTAATGTTTCTGTATGAAGGTCACGCTTAGACACTACATGAATGACCTTGATCTCGTTTCTGGGGTCACAGTGCAACATACATGAATTTTACTCTTTATCATAACTTGAGAACTACTTGAACCTTGGTGTTGCACATGTTATTGTTTTCACTATTTTCGACTTCTCCAGAACCGTCACTCAGATTGAGCTGAAACTTTGTGGGTATGCTCCATGTGAAATTGTCAAACAAAGTTGTTCACTAGGTGGCACTACTATGGTTTCCTCATTTTGAGCGATGTTTTCAATTCGGGTACTTATTGGTAAAAGCACCTTTCTTATTGTCAGATTACTATGCAAGTCAATGGGTATTCTAATGCTTTTTCACGTTTTGGACTTCTGTGAAGAAACTGTCTGTCAGATTCACCTCAAACTTGGTGGCAGTGTACGTGGGTCGTCACACACCAGTGAATGTTTTATAATATTTAGCTCAGCTGACCTGCTAGTCATCTGTCAGCAGAGCATTAGGCCCATGGGTCTGTTGTTCAGAAAAATATTTTGATATGTTGGTCCGAAAAAGTGATCTCAATTTGGCCTGGTCTCTCAAGCCAGCTGTTACTGTATTCCCTTCTTTGGCAACAAATTATGAAAGGTACAACACCAAAAATTTTAGAAAATGGAAAATATTCTGGAAGCACATCATATGCACACACAATTATGTGTGTACCAAAAATACCAATCGACCAACTGGTCAGTCTGCCGCCACAGATTACATTTTAGGCCCATGGCCTTGTTTTTTTTTATCAGAATTTCTTTTTTATCGAGGACTTTGTGACCAATGGCTTTGATGTTGCATACAGAGTCACTTGGGGTCACATTGTTCACATTTTAGCCACCAGGTAACACTGCAATTTTTCCCCTATTTTTAAAAAGGAAGGTTTGTATTTTAAGGCAGTTTTCAATTTGGTTTTCAAACTCACTAAACAGAATTACATGAAAATTTAGCAGAATATAATCTGATTAAAAATGGTTCAGGTTTTTTAAGATAATGGGATTATGTGATGTTTGGGCTAAATGATGGGATATGAATATATCATCCAGAAAAGTGACCTTGATATTATTTCCAAGGTCACAGGACAATTTCAGTCTGAACATACATCAGCTGAGCATAGGACTGTCACAGTCCTCTAGTTTTGAGTAAGATCAAATTTTATACATTTAAAAAATGATGTTTTATGGTGTATAAATTTCATTCAAATTCAGCAGGATAAAATTGTCTGTCCATCTTGCAAAAAAAAAAACAAAAAAACAACAACATGAAATTATACCTGTTGGTGGCTTCCTTTAAAGTGTTCAGTTAAACATGTAGGTTCATGTTTGAAAGGCCACTCACAGAACAGGTCGAAAAGTGGTCACATAGCAGGTGGTCTCTCCTTGGACATCAAATAACACACAGAAAATAGCAGTCCTGATAAATGTGGTCTTACAGGAGAAGTGGTCCCTCTGTGGACTGCTGACAAAAAGCAGTGACCTCTGCAACTCTCTGTCATATGCTTGTCTTATTGGTTATTATACATATTTTGATAGCATGTTTTTGGCATAAAAGCTAATGACTTCCATTCTTTTCTGATATGCCTAAATGCACATTTACTCAGTATTAAAAAATTACTCAAAATTGACAGTATTTTCTCAAGTGTCACAAACCTGACACATTAAGTTAACACATTGACTCAGGGTTGGCAGTTAAATAGAGCTTAATTGTTTGAGGAGTAGGTGTCATCATGGAGTTTGTTTTACATCTCTGGTGCAGGATGTACATTGTTACAGTCCTTGTTAGGATTTCCCTTGGTTTGTACAGGTGGTCTAGCTGCAACTGTTTATTTTACAATCACTGGGACTGAATATAATGCCCCAGCTTGTTTCCACTTCAGTTAAACATTGGCAGATGGTTTAACTAGGATAAGCTGTCCAGCTAGAAAGGGTACATATTGGTTCAGGGGTAAGTCAAATTGTTCTTATCTGAACCTGTACTATGAAAATTTGATAATTATGGTTTGTTTGACAGGTATTCTTCTTTGATATGAAGCTCTGCATTTATAAGCAAAACTTCACATATTTAGCTAATTCATCAATTGCCACGTTCATATTTATTCATTATTATGTGGGTTGTCTTTGCTGAATATTTAGCTTAGACAAGGAACCGCTACTCAGAGAGACATGTACGTGTAAAAGGCTCCGAAACATGTTGAGTAGTTACCCGCTGAAGACCCTTTAATTTATTTGGGCTAATACAGCCTATGTCAAAATTTTACAGAGGAATGTGTGCAATATGGACAATAGAACTTCTATGTATATAAGTTAGACAGGGACAGGTTAGCTTATGGAGAGTAAAGAGTTCGGACTACGGAATAGGGTAATGACTACTAGGAAGTGGTTTTGGACAAAAAGACAAAAATACAATAGTCCATCTTTGAAATACATGTAGATGATTGTGGTCCTCGTCAGAGTCATTCAGCCCGGCTGAAAAGTTGATCCTGTTACATTTCCTCTAGTTTGCAGTGAAGGTCATTGTAACCTTGATGTCAGATCTTTTCTCATTCATACATGTACATTCCATTCTTGTGGCAACTGAAGCACATTTCTTCTGCTTTGTTACAGTACAAAAGACCAAACATGATCATGCATGATCAAAAACAGCATACCAAATGTCCAGTGCTCCATGTTGGTGAGCAGAACTATAATTGAACTTGGTGACAATGTCTGCTTCAGGTGATGCCTGCTGGGATTGATTGTGTATTACCAGGTAGCCTCTGGTAGTTATGGCTGCAACTGCACTGCAAATTTTACTAAGATAGTTAGGATTAGGAGATATATTTTATGATATCAAGTCATATCAAAGATGTCACTGGTATGGTACCCAGGCATTTCCTGTAAAACACTCACTGGTCCATGCACCATGCAGTAATGACAAGGCACACAATTTTTTCTCCTACGTGGATGTCTGCCCGGGGATCTGGAGAGAGGTGGCTACAGAATGGGCTCGGGGGCTCCATACTGCAGGCAGGATTGGTTCAGTTCAGGTGATTGACAGCGTAAGGCAACGTCC
>OZ026612.1:133852117-133878117 GCA_964020975.1 Hermodice carunculata | reverse complement strand
ACAAGGAATCTGCGCATCTGTTTTCGCATGAGAATAAAGTGTAGGCTAATTGTGCTTTATTCCAATGTGAAACTTCCCTGTGCCCGTATGATTCAGTATCGTGCTTGGATTTATCAGAGGCATGTGATTTCTGTTCAGTCCTAGATTAAACATAAAGATGCCCTCATCTGATTTGTAAAGCAATACAAGGCCTAAAACGTGGTAAGTCTGCTGGGGTAGGAGGGATCCTAAATGAAATGTTTAAGAGTGGCTCTGACATTCTGCTTCCGCTACTTCGTGAAGCTTTCAATAACATTTTTGCTAATGGATCTTTCCCCTCTGTTTGGCGAGAAAACATATTATTCCCTGTCCATAAAAAAGGAGCTACTCATAAACCAGAGAACTACCAGGCAATTGCCCTTTCTAGCCACTCTTGCAAACTGTTCTGTTAAATCCTAAACCGCAGATTGTACAACTTTGCTGAGACACATGATATAGTGCCAAAACATCAAATTAATTTTTAAAAAGAAAAGCAGAACTTCTGATCACATTTTTACGATGAAAACACTAACAGATAAATATCTTAACCATGCTTCTAAAAAATGTCTTTATGTCTGTTTTGTTGATTTTAAATGTGCCTTTGACTCTGTCTGGAGACAAGGTTTATTTTACAAACTTTTGTTACATGACATTGGTGCAAATTTCTTGAATATTTTGTCCTGTATGTACCAAGAGGTAAGATACTGTGCAAAAACAGAAAAATGGATATACTGAATCTTTCCCCTCAAACATAGGTGTGAAACAGGGATGTGTGTTGAGTCCAATTTTATTTGATTTCTCTGTCCCTGACTTACCAGAAATATTTGATGACACGTGTGACTTAGTTGAGCTACATGAGTTTAAAATGAAATGCTTATTGTATGCTGACGACTTGGCAATCATGTCAGAATCTGCATGGGGGCTTCAAAATGCACTCAATAAAAAAAATGAATATTGCCGTACATGGAAACTCAATGTAAATTTGTCAAAGACAAAAATCATAATATTTAAAGGGTCCACACTAAATAGTGTGATTATATACTGGGTGTATATAGAAAAGCTACTAATTCAGCTGTAATAGGGGAACTTGGCAGCTACCCCATACTGATTGGAATTATATGTAAATTGGTCAAATACTGGGTACACCTACAGAACTATGACAAAAATTCACTGGTCTACTCATGTCTATTAGAAAACTATGTACAATAGCGCGAAGGAAACAATTGTTGGTGTAAATGTATACATGATATGTTAGAGTGTGTTGGTATGCAAGAAACATGGAACAATTTTGGCGGCCATAACACCAACGGTACTGTGTCTTATTTAAGAGAACTTCTGCAGAATACTTATGAATCTCAGTGGCTTAACCACATTAAAGGATCTGGCAAAAATATCCAACACAAATTACAAAATTATTGTAAACTTAAAACTAAATTTGAGTCAGAGTCATATCTAACCACCTCCATTCCAGTCATGAAAAGACAAGCTTTCACTAAATTTAGGATCAGCGCCCACACTTTGGCAATAGAAACTGGCCACTATACCCGACCAAAAACACCACTGGAGCAAAGACAGTGTTCCATGTGTGACATTGATACTGTTGAAAATGAAGAACATGTGATATTACATTGTAACTTGTACAATAACATCAGGGAAGAGTTATTTGTAAATTTAAACAACAGATACAGTAGGTTTCATTTGCTAACTGAGATGGAAAAATTTATAACAATAATGCAATCTGGAGATAGCCCAGAGGTACTCTCTTATGCAAATGAAATCTTTGAAATGCGACAACAACGACTCGGGTACTAAATCTCGGTAGCTAACTGGCCATGTATATATAAGTGTTTGACTGGGTGCACCTGTAGTTAGTTTTGTTGTATTTTGCTGTTTTTTGTATTCCATGTATATTTCTATTGTCATGGTGACCATATCTTGTATCCAAGATGAAGCTTTGTATGCATCTGAAACTGCAGTGATTTTTGGCTCTGCTGACCAAAGATTGCAGAGCTTATGTAATCACTTCTGTCTGTTCAACTATTGTTCCAACTCTTTGCTGGTGAACCCAGCACAGTCCAATTTTCCTGTAAATTTGAAAGATGTGAATTTATAATGGCAGGGTGTAGCTTGGATATCAGTGGGAACCAGAATTGAACCTCCGGATCAAAATTGCACTTGGGTGTATTATACGTAAAACTCTACTTGGTGACCTATTTTTGGCATTACCATGACCCATTGATTGTGTTACCTTCACCTGTTTTTCAAGGTCATTAAGCACATAAGAAAAGGACATTTAATTCAATATGTTGATTAGGAATAAGATGAATGATACCAAATGGACCAAAAGTGTGTATCATGTGGAAGATACTGCATAATACGGATGACCTAAATTAGTTTCTCAAGGTCATGGAGGAAGTGCTTTTCAGAAATTTTATCGTTGGTGATGATCATCAGATTATATGTCCACAGAGCATTATGCTCATGGGCCTAATGTTAGAAGATATATTTATGTGTAGCTTGAAATGATCTTTTGACCTTTGATTGCTGTGTCTTCCCATTTATCTTGTGTCTACATATTTTAGTCAGAGCTGCTGGGTCAGAGCTTGTTTGACATCCTACACCCCAAGGACATCAGCAAGGTCAAGGAGCAGCTGTCCTCATCAGACCTGTCACCCAGAGAGAGGCTTATTGATGCCAAAAGTAAGATCTGCTGCCTTGTTACCATGCCTGAAAATTAAATGTTGGAGAGCACATCATTGAAAGTAAACAGCACTAAAATACATAGTCATTTAATTGAGAAACCATTTCATACTTTTTGTCTTTGGGCAAAAAAAATTCTTGCAGATGGAGTAAGAAAAGTATTTTCAATTACATATGAATAACAAAAACAAGAATTTTAAGAGGAAGTTATCTTCTTTTTCTTAAAGTATGTGAAAACTTACAGGATATTTGCTTGATCATATATTGATGTCACCACTGAAAGATTAATGTTAAGCACCTTTTTTTTTTTGAAGTCCAAATAAATGGCATATTGGTCCTTTTGCTATTGTAAAGAGCCAAATGGCCAGTAATCAGAGATGTGTCATTCAGGAGCAGTGTTTCCCTCACATTGACAGCTCATTAACAGCCCACCTTTCACCTTTTCTTCACTTGTCTACTTTTAATGACCTTACACATTTCTTCATGTTGATTATGTTGATTCAGCTATATGAATGTAATGTCTGATATAAAGTTGTCAAAAACAATAAATTTCTAAATGCTAACCTGTTTACCACTATTTTGCTTTCAAATCGTGGGCGGAAACCCTGAGGAGTAGGATGAAGTGGCTGGTAGGAAGTAAAATTGGCTTGTGTTGTGTACCACACATGTACATCTCTATAGAACCTGTCAGTCTATAGCTGCAGTGGGCTATTAAAAACAGAACTGTCCATAACCTGGCTTGTATTTTTGCCACTGCTACTGAAGTTGGCATTGAGGGGGGTGGGGAGAAATAGGCAAAGGAACTGTCTAAGCATCTGTCCATCTGGCATGATATCTACAAGCGCTGTTTGAACTTGGAAGCATCAGAGACAGGCTCCATGTGTAATTTCAATTCCTTACAGATTATTTTGACCTGTTTTCAATAGTTTGTGAGTTTGGAACACACCCATTGTGGAGGCCCTGCTTCATATATCATGAGCTATAAACGCTTTGGCATTGATAAATATATTTATCCTGTAATAGATGAAATTTACGTTTGCTGATTGGTTTAAAGATACAAAAGAATTCCCAGTATTCCTTCTTTGGTATCCTTCCTGATCACCAAACAGGTATACAAATTCTGTATACCTGTTTTGCGATCAGGCTTATGAATATTAATGAGCACCATCAGGGTTATAGATAATTTAGCCTCGTTTTGGACTTGGTCACCAAACAGGTATACAAATTCTGTATATCTGTTTTGCGATCAGGCTCATGAATCAGATGACTGATATGAGTAAAAAAATAGGCCTACTTCAGTTGGAAAAAAAAAAAAGACCATGTTGCCAAATCTAGTATTCTACGTGTTGTTAAATGGTTGATGTTATTTAATAAATTGTTACGTTTTTCAGTAGTTTTAATTTTATTTCACATTTATAGTCCTATTACAGGATAAAATGGTCACTACCTATCTGTTCAAGGGATGCAAGAAAATACATGTATCCATGTGAACAGACAGGTAGTAACTAATGATATATATATATATATATAGATATATATCAAAGAAACATTACATGTAGGGTATTGTGCAGGTATCATTTTGAGTTGCCTTCACAGTAGCCCCGTGGTTTGCTTTTGCTTCATGTCAGGGAGAGCACATCAGATGCAATAGCAGTCTCGGGAGTCCTATGGAGGCAACATTTTAGGAGGCCGGTGCACATTTTGAGGGTCATGGGAGCAATATATATGATCATTTTGGTGCATCTTCCTTAACCCTTTCCCCCTTGAATTAAGACTGAGTCAACAGCTTTCCTTGGCATGGGTTGGGCACTTAGTGCCCAACCCATGCCAAGGAAAGCTGTTGACCTGGGGCATGTGATCTTGATAAGTCTTGTATATATTTCTCAGTCGAATTGTTTTTCATAACTGTTGAAATTAGTTGAAAACACTGAAGCAGACGACATTTGACCACCAGCCGGTTTTGGCCGGTTTAAGGGGGAAAGGGTTAATGTTTTACAAGCAGCCCTGCAGGGACTGTACAGTGATACCACATACAGTCACCATGGACACGTCCTGTTATGTGCAATGTATCAGTGTTTCAGTTACCCCTCAAATGGGGGGTGTATTTCCCTTTCAAAATCTAAAATACCCTCAGTGGAAACTCTAAAGGGTCAGAAGTATCCTTTATTTACATGTACAATTGGTGAAAATCTTGTCTCCTCCTCTAAATTTTCCTTTTTTTGACCCCCTGAAAAAATCCTAATAGAAACACTGTGTATATATGAGAGCTGTCTATCCAAGCTTGTTCATGGCCAACATTGAGAAAACAACACAAAACATTTTCTGTGGGAGGTGGAGTCCATGTCTTTATTCATTTTCAGTAAAATAATTTATGCATATTGGATGCTGAACTCTTATTGAGCTTGAAACGTACCTCTTAAAAAACACCATTTAACCTACAACATATATCTGAACATGATTTCACAGCCCACGAAGGCGGGGTACGTCGCCCTGTGCTGTACAGGGCATATGCAAGACAATGTGAATCACATAATGGATGGTATAAACAAATTACAAAAGTACATATCACAAATACACACACCTATCAAATTACCTCTCAATAACAAAGTGTCTGACTGTTATTTAAAGATACATGGACGGAATATGCCAAAATAACTCTGATCACATAATGGACAGTAGCAATAAAACATGGCTACTTTAAATTACATAGCAAATAAATATATAGGATAAAAAATGATCAAAAAACTCGGTATGGAGGAGGGAGAAGGTGGTCATAACGTGAGAATACCTGTACGAGTTGTTTAATGCACTACATGCACCACAGCAGAACTACCACAAGGATCTTTTCCACTTGCTCCTGGAAGAGACTGTTCAAACGCGTCTTTTTCTCTTTGAGTTAGTGATTATGAATGACTTTGCTGTGGGAATACCTATCACAGGCAGAATCAGTTGCTCCACTCTGATTGGCCAATTTCTGCTCTGCACTAAATTTGCCGCAAGATTATACACAATGCCATTGGCGGATATTTTTATATAATTCAACGCTTGCCACTTGTTATCTTTTTGTTGGCCACATTAATGTAACTTTATGAATATAAATTGCGCTCTCCTCTGCATCCCATTAACTCAATTAAACGTGATTAATTTTTTTTTTATTTAATTTGGGGTGACTAAATTATCAAGGTCACACAAGCAAGAAATGTGCTCATGTAGCATCTTCTCAATGTGTGCCCCATACAGCTGAAGGAGGCTTCTGTATGGTGGGTTGTACTTGGTTGTACCTCCTTTGTGCTTTGTCTGTGTCTATCCATATGTCCATTTCTGTGCATGTCCTCTACAGCCTGACTGAACCCAAACAACCGAACCCGAGCTTACCGGGTTTCAGGATTGAAGCCCGGCTTGGGTTCGGCTTTTACAGTCACTAAACGTTCGGGTTCGGTTATCATTGTCAATGTTGGCAATAAAGTTAAATAAGAAGGTCCCTGAGGTTACTTTTTGTACTTGTATACACTCTTAACAATGCAACAAATGCTATTTTGCAATTAAGTGTGTCACATGGGTTGCATTAATCGCCTGAATTACAATAACAATAATGCCCCAGTGCAAAAGGGTAACAGCTATAAACCCCTCTTTAAATAAAGCTTTAAATGAGCATTCTAAGATGTCTAAATTTATTTATGGCATGTTTAAATTGCATATACCGAACCCGAACAGTGCCCGGTTCGGGATCGGTAATGTGCACGGAGTACCGAGTACCCAGTTCGGTTTCAAAATTCATGTTCGGTCAGGCTCTAATGTCCTAACTTACTGCTGTGGTCATGTATGTTGACAGCGACACTGTTCATGTGAAGAACTCATCGAGGCTGGACATTGGCAAAGGAACAGCCCATATAGTTGTCACGTGCATACATACACACATTATTTTCATGACCATGACCCTTAAACATAATATTCATACACTGGCCATTATTCATATGTATTTATTATTAAATCAACAGTCCTTTCATATTTAATGTCCATGTCCAGTGAAAGAGTGTTTTGATGGTGGAGGAACATACAGCATACAGGCCTTTTGCATCAGCCATTCATACAGCGCACAGGCCTTTTGCATCAGCCATTCATACAGCGCACAGGCCTTTTGCATCAGCCATTCATACAGCATACAGGCCTTTTGCATCAGCCATTCATACAGCGCACAGGCCTTTTGCATCAGCCATTCATACAGCGTACTGGCCTTTTGCATCAGCCATTCATACAGCGTACTGGCCTTTTGCATCAGCCATTCATACAGCGTACTGGCCTTTTGCATCAGCCATTCATACAGCGTACAGGCCTTTTGCATCAGCCATTCATACAGCGTACTGGCCTTTTGCATCAGCCATTCATACAGCGCACAGGCCTTTTGCATCAGCCATTCATACAGCATACAGGCCTTTTGCATCAGCCATTCATACAGCGCACAGGCCTTTTGCATCAGCCATTCATACAGCGTACTGGCCTTTTGCATCAGCCATTCATACAGCGTACTGGCCTTTTGCATCAGCCATTCATACAGCGTACTGGCCTTTTGCATCAGCCATTCATACAGCGTACAGGCCTTTTGCATCAGCCATTCATACAGCGTACAGGCCTTTTGCATCAGCCATTCATACAGCGTACTGGCCTTTTGCATCAGCCATTCATACAGCGTACAGGCCTTTTGCATCAGCCATTTTTGGCATGAGAATTATAGTACACTTCATCAAGATTGCACATCCTTGATTATAAGTTTAGATAACCATGAGTGCATTAATTTGTGCTTGCAGCTATGTTACCAGTGAAAACCGAGATGCCACAACGCCAGTCACGGCTGTGTTCAGGTGCACGGCGATCATTTTTTTGTCGTATGAAAACTGGAAGCAAATCCAAACTTGAATGTCAAGTCAAATTAGAAAAGGGTATTGAAATTGAATCATGCCACCGAAAAAAGAAATCAGGTAGGTGAAATGCACAAAATATCTGTATATTGCTGGACATTGCCATAAAAAGTACATGCTACCAAGAAGCATGCATCACCCGCCAGTTGATTAGTTGTGTGCTGGCGTGCCACCCAAAGCACACAACTGAAAACAGGAGGCACAGTTGTCTTTATCTTTATCAATTGCAGAGTATTTCTATGGCAGATCATAATCATGAATCAGTTTGCAATAGGAGATACTGTGTATAATACTGATGAATTTTGACATATGAACTAGATCGTTTTATTGGAGTTGAATGGATAAGGCAGAGGATGAAGAAGTACAACAATGGACACATGACAGCAGAGGTGGAAAGTACAGACGTATTTTCAAGCCTGATGTCTGGCCATCGCCTACTTCATGTCAGCCTGCCTCATAGTCACTGGAACTCCCCCAGTAATGTGGTTCATGTTATGGCTGAGCTCGCAATATAAAGTAACCATGACATGGCATGTTTGATGGCTGCAGTAGTTAAGTCCAACCAGTCAGTTTGAAAGAGGAGGGAGATATTTTATTTAAAAAAAAAAAAAGGGGGAAAAAAAAAGATATTTTATTTTTGTTTGCTGTCAAGTAATAGTCCACCAAGAAAGAAAATATTGCCCAGTTGGAGTCTGAGTTAACATGTCTCCTTGGTCCACTTCACTGGATGCTGCCTACCCAGATTATGGTGAGCAAGGACAGAAATTAATGGTGTATTTTTTTTCAAAATTCCCCTGTGCTACCAGAGCATTTTTTACAAGTTGCCCAAGCTTCCAGAAAGTTGTCCAGTTTCCCACCACACAAGAATTGTAGTTAGTAGTTAGCTTCTTAAAAGACACTGATATTTAAAATGTTGCAAATATAGATGAACAAGAGCTATATATGTCACCACTATGAAAACAGCATTTCTGCACGAAAAAGATTTTAGGGAGTGTATTGAATGTACCCACTATTATTGTAAATGACATGTTCTGCTGAAGATAGAAAGTTGCCCCATGGAAAACCAGCTAAGGAAATAAAGTTGCCCAACACCAATGAAAGTTGCCCAGGTCACCTGGACACCCACTAATTTTGAATCCTGCTGAGGAAAGTGTTGACCAGGAGCATGTTTTATCGCTGTAGAAATATAGGTGTGCTGGACAAAAAGGAAATTGATTTTTACGTAGAATTATATCATGGAAACCTTATAAGGATTAAGGTGAGCAATAGGGCATATGTCAGTGATTTTTAGCTTTCCTCACATAAGATATGATCTATCATGTTTACCACTCGGCCCATATAGGCCCGGGGGATACTGCTATTGCCTGCATGGATGTGCGAGTCCATCCGTCCTTGTGTCCCTTCTTGCTCGCAATTTCAGAAGAACCAGAGAAGCTGGGATCATGGAACTATTTTAGTTCATCACCCATTTGAAAGTTCATGTCAAGTTCAAAGGACAATGACCTTGACCCAATTTTAGGGTCACCTTAGTCAATTCTCTATTAATTTCTTGCACGCAATATGACGAGAACCAGAATTGCTTGGACCATGTAGTATTTGTAGATAATCACCTTTGTAATTCATCAAGTGTGAAGGACAGTGACCTTGACCTAATTTGAAGATCACTAGAGGCAATTTTTTCTTTAATAAATGTCTTACACATGAGATCTTAAGAACTGGATAAGATAGGTTCATAAGACTTAAACAGTTAGTCACCCTTGTAATAGTCGAGCTCAGATTTGAAGGAGTGACGTTGACCTGATTTCAAGGTCACCAGGGTCAACTCAATTTTGAAAAATTACAAGAAATATCAGACAAACCAGGTAAGCTAGGATCACAAAGCTTTTGCAGTTGATCTCCCTTTGGAAAGGTGAATTAAAGTTTGAAGGAGACTGACCTGGACTCAAATTTAAGGTCACAGAGGCCAATTTACTGTGAAATTCTTGGACACGATATCAGGAAAACAAGATGTGCTAGGATCAAGAAACTTTCATAGTTTATAAATCTTTGATAGGGTCTGCTTCAATTAGAAAGGATAATGACCTTGACCTAATTTCATGGTCACCAGAGTTATTTTGCATGCATTCATGGGTCCTAGTGTATCTTTTTTCATTGCTTGCACATGATTACTGAAGATTTGAACATTTCAAGGTCATTCTCTGTAAATTTTTGCAGTGTTATTTTATGATTAGATGGGCTTGAATCATGAACTTTGTTGTACTGTATTATGGCAACCTAAGATAAACAGAGGTTACCACTGAAGAACATTTTGTGCTTCAGCAAAATTACTGTTCATGAGTATGTGACTGAATTTATAGTACACTGTACACTGCATGAAACAGAAAAGGTACATGCTCAGCATACATTCATAAGAATGCACTGATCATATATTATTTATTCCCTTTTCTGGGCAACTGAGGGTTTTAAGGCATAAGCCATTCAGTTTGTATATCCATCTGTCTGTCTGTCGGTAAACTTTTTTTGTTTGTTTGTTCTGAGTGTGATACAGTCCATAGTTTTCAGGTTAACTCAACATAACTTTTTGGATGTACAAAAGGTTGAAAAATCTTGATGGAGTTTGATAGTGGTAGCACCTTGGGCCTTATTGAGCTTTAAGGGACCCAAGTCATTGTGGGCCAAATTCTATTAGATTCCTACATTTTGCGGAGATTTTTTGGGCTGCAGGCCCGGTGGTCATATTCTGATTATTTTTTTTTTGCACTATAATAGATGCATGCACTGCAGGTCCTGTATTATGAATATTAAGTATACACATATACAACAGTAATAGTCATGATGATGGACGACCGCATTGATTGAGTTCACAAGGAATCTGCCACATTTGCATTTGTACCAGATGACTGTTGGCATCACACATTATGCACAAATGTGGTTTTTACCCAATCACAATACGTAGCCAAGTTTACATATTTACATCGATGAACCAGGCCAATGTAATACCTTGGGATGATCCTGGGAAAGAACACTGCCTTCTTTATCTTCCAAATTCAATCTCCCACACTGTTTACGTTTTTTCCTCATCAAATTTTTTTTTTTGTTTCAGCTTTTTGGCAGTATCTTTTAATCTAAATTTAGCACAGAAGAGACTAGAATTTTGGGATTTTTCTTTATTTATTTTGGCATTCTGCTAAGAATTTAACTTTTTGAATTAATTTGTAAGTTTGATATGGTCCCATTTAGCACTCATGGCAGCCATGTTAGGATGCGTCAGAAGGCATCTCCCAGAAATGGTTTCTGCTGCTAATAACATTTTGTATCATCTCATAAAGTTTCATCTTGAGTGCCATATTTTTATTAGTCCTACATGCGTTTGGGTTCCCTAAATTCAAAAGGCTGCACCATGTGTAGTATTATGTAATATATGGACCAAAAGGTGAAAATTTTCAGACTGCTTTTTACCTCAGCTGACTTGTCAGTCAGCTGAGGTTTTTTGAGGGTCTGTCGTCCGTCGTCCATCCATCCGTCCGTCGTCCACAATTCACATTTTCGACTTCTTCTCAAAAACCGTCTGCCAGATTCACTTTAAACTTGGTGGAGATGTGCCTTGGGTGGGTCTCTACCAAGTTTCTTCAATTAGTCACGGTCCAGTGATTTTTGGATTTTTAATGAATTTTTTCGTTCTTTTTTGGGTAAATCTTAAAAAATCTTCTTCTCCAAAGTCGCTTACCCAATTGCTTTGATATCACACAGGAACATTCCCTTGGACTCCTAGTTCTTAATTTGTTCACCAGGTGGCGCTGCGATTTTTTCCTAATTCTTTATGAATTTTTGTGTGTTATAGCTATTTTCGACTTCTTCTCCAGAACCGTCACTCAGATTAAGCTGAAACATGGTGGATATGTTCCTTGTAGAAGGGTCAAACAAAGTTGTTCACTATGTGGGAATGCTGCGGATTCCTGATTTTTAACGAATTTTTCAATTCTGGTACTTGTCGGTCAATGCAGCTTTCCTATTGATTACTATGGAAGTCAATGGGCATTCTAATGCTAATTCACATTTTTGACTTCTTCTCCAAAACCGTCATCCAGATTGACTTCAAACTTGTTGGGGATACACCTTGAGTGGATCTCTACCAAGTTGTTCAAATGGTCACGCTCCATTGATTTTTATATTTTTTTTGAATGCACCTTTACTATTGATTACCATGTAAGTCAATGGGCATTTTAATGCTAATTTACATTTTCGACTTCTCCAAAGCCATCATCCAGATTTGCTTCAAACTTGGTGGCAATGTACCTTGGGTGGGTGTCTACCAGGTTTGTTCCAATGGTCATGTTCCAATGAATTTGGATTTTTTTATGATTTTTTTTCAAAAATCTCTACAAAAGTTTTAATAGGAAAGTTTAACATGAGAATTTCTTGTAATGGTCATAACTTTAATAATATTGACCCGATTTACTTCAAACTTGGTGGGGATGTGCCTTGGGTGGATCTCTATCAAGTGTGTTCAAATGGTCATGCTCTATTGATTTTTGGATTTTTTTATGAATTTGTTTGTTCTTTTTTTGGGCAAACCTTCAAAATTCTTCTCCTCTGAAACCACTCACCCAATTGCTTTGATATCGTTCATAGACACTCCCGGGGACACCTAGTTCCCAATTTGTTCACCAGGTGGAGCTGCAATTTTTTTATGAATTTTTTGTATGGTTTTGCTATTTTTCACTTGTTTTCAGAACTGTCCCTCAGATTAAGCTGAAATGTGATGGATATGTTGTTGTGGAAGGGTCAAACAGTTGTTTAGTAGGTGGCACTGCTTTGGATTCCTGATTTTGAAGGATTTTCAATTACGGTACTTACCAGTCAGTGGAGCTTTCCTATTGATTACTATGTAAGTCAATGGGCATTCTAATGTTAATTCACAGGACAACTGACACGAAATTTACTGTTTATTTGATAACTTGAGATCTGTTTTGAGTTAGCTACACATGTTAATTATTCTGTATGAAGGTCATGCTGAGACAGTACATGAATGACCTTGACCTCGTTTGTGGGGTCACAGTGCAACATACATGAATTTTACTCTTTATTATAACTTGAGAACTACTTGAACTTTGATGTTGTACATGTAAGTGTTCTTCTATAAAGGTCAGACTTACTCAGAACATGGTGTCCTTGATCCTTTCCCAAGTTCATAGAGCTGCAAGTGTGATGAATGTCAAGATCAGCTGAGGCACGGGCTGTTCACACAGCCCTCTTGTTTTTTTAGTTTTCTCTGAATCAAATTAGAAATGACCATGGGGCAAAAAGATGAGAACAAACCAAAATTTGGTGGTGCCACGTACAGCATTATAGAAGATATATGAGAGAGAGAGAGAGAGAGAGAGAGAGAGAGAGAGAGAGAGAGAGAGAGAGAGAGAGAGAGAGAGAGAGAGAACAAATGTTACACAGATGTGCAGAAGTTCGACAAATATGGATGACCTGACCTACTTTCTCAGGGTCATAGGGGATTACATTTCAGGAAATAAATTTTTTGTATTGGTCATCTGATTACATGTCAACAAAGCATTAGGCCCCTGGGCTTCTTGCTTTATTTATGTATTTATTTTATCTATTTTTGTTTAAATTGCAGATCGTAAGAGTTATTCTGTCATCCATTGTACTGGGTACCTCAAGTCCTGGCTACCAGCCAAGATGGGCTTGGAGGAGGATGTCGAGGGTGAAAATGAGGGGTGCAACCTCAGCTGTCTGGTTGCAGTAGGGCAACTGCAGCCACCCTTTACTCCCCAGAATGTGCAAGATGGGGGCAGAATCAAAATACGCCCTACAGAATTCACATCCCGCCATACGATGGATGGAAAATTTACCTATGTGGACCAGAGGTATGCGACTTGTGCTTCCAGTTTTGTCAGTGCAATTAAGAACAAGTTACCTTTATAATACACAATCAATCGAATGTATATTTAGTTGTAGAATAGATTTCTTGGACATATATGAATGTTCAAGGGTTTTGAAGATAATTGTGCATGTTTTTGCACAAATTATTCAGGAAATCTTCAAGTTTCAGAAGGTTAAATGTGGAAATTTGGTCATTGGCTCCCTGTGCCAGCTTGTAGATTGTTGACTGTTGCATAGAACAGGAGAATTTTCATAAAGTCCTAAAATACTCAGTATCACTTTTTATTAGGACTCCTTCATACCAGAGGAGGTGCATATAGTAAGCTCTTTTGCTGTCTATGTCTGTCTGTGTGTCCAAGAAAAACATAACATCAACTTTACCAAAGCATGGAAAGAAATCAATAACGGACTAAACAACTTCATCTTCTTCAAAAGCCCAAGTTACGATAAAAGAGTGTACCAAAGTGGACAATGAATGGAAAGTGAAAATATTGGAATAAAAGTTGATGAAAGAATTAAATGTTTAACGAAGGGACCTCTTCAACATTGGCGACAAATCAAACAAGTGCTTCAGGATGCAAACTGCAATCAGGAATTACTAAATTTACAAAACAAGTTTGATGAGGCCGCTAATAACATCACACTTGCTTGTAAGTAAAACATACTATATCAATACCATACTAAAGGAACTGAATTGTGAAACATACCAATAAGTAGAATCTACTGAAGCAATCATTCACAACCAAGTGGAAAAGAACAAGACTCTGAAATGTGTTACACATATTGATGATAGAATATTACCTAATATCATCTATGCTATTCTGAAAATGCACAAGAAACCTATAAAGTTCAAATTTATCATCACAGCTAAGAAATGTATTTCAAAACTTGTTGCAAAATGCTTAACTAAAGTTCTTAAACTTGTCGTGAAGTCCCATACAAATTATTGTAAAAGGTTCAAGTTTACACAGGTGTAGGGATACCAGTGGGTACTGATCCAGCTCCATATTTTGCCAATCTGTATTTACACTATTGTGAGTCACAGTGGATGGAAGAGTTAACTCATTCCATACTATGGTCACAGGCCTTGGTCAGTGGTTCTGGCACTGCCTGGCAAGTCATGCTGCAGCTGCCGCAAGGGCAGCTGCAGCATGACTTGCCAGGCAGTGCCAGAACCACTGACGTAAGACTATAGGCATGTTGGTACTTGAAGGAAAGCTCTTTTGATGAAGAATTTAAATATGCAATTGTCGTCTTAAATCTAGGTAAATATATGGAAAAATCAGGGACTGGTATGGAATGTGTTAACAAAGACAAATTACACAACAGATTTTATTCACACACAACAGGATTCATCAACAACCTGTGTACCTTGAACAATGACGATGAGATCAAGAAACAATGGAAGAATATCTGCCCAAAGGAACTTATTCTGAACATGGAAAATGAAAGTAGTGCAAAAGCAACTTTCCTTGATCTTTAAATAAATATAGTAGACAAACAATATGTCACTAAAAATATTTCACAAGAGAGAAAATTTCAAGTTTGAAATTATCGCATACCCTGATCTAACAGGAAATGTTCCAGAGAATCTAGCATATGGAGTTTGCATCGGACAAGTGATCAGAATTGCTAGAAATACTACGCTAAGAAATGATTTCATCAGTCGAGTCTGTAATTTATACATAAAACTACATGGTAAGAGTTATGAACAGTTCAGAATTCAAAAGACTCAGCTGAAATGTTTCCAGAGGTATGACACAATACTCACAAACTACAATACTAACTTAAGGACATCGATCAAATTATGTATAAATGGATATTGTAAGGATTAGGTAGAGTTTTTAATGTATAGGTGGTTAATGGGAAAGTAGCATGCATAAAGTTAACTTAACCTTCCCTCAGAAAATTCTCAAGTCCATTTTAAGTTGAAGCCCCGTACCTTCATAAGGTTCCCTGCTAGTATTTTTATTCATTTTACCAAGTGGAATAAGTGGCTTCAGCCATTGCCTTGTTTCACATCATCTATTTCATCTTAAATTGGTACTCAAGACTGAATGCTGGAAACTTAGTTCCAATTGAGATGTCCGTCTGCTATCTGTATCCAGGCGATAATTTGCTTGTCCTTCAACGTAGATTAATGAAACTTCACACACAGGTGCCTCTGGATATAAGGGTGTCATGCACCAAAATAAGGTCAATAGGTCAAATATCTGACATGAATCCAGCAATCTCTGATTGCATTTTAATTTTTCTTGTTTTTGCAGAGCCACCACAATATTAGGATATCTACCCCAGGAGTTACTGGGTTCTTCTGTTTATGAATATTATCACCATGAAGACTTAGCTCATCTTGCTGAAACTCACAGAAAGGGTAGGTTTTGTCTATCTACTGCTGGTACACATGGGCTACACATGATTCAAAATATCGTCAGACTTTTGAATGTAGTGTTACATAACCTTTGTAAATATGATGTATCCAATGCAGTCAGTTAGCTTGACTGTGTTGTCATTGTTGGCAGTGGTCTAAAGGTGCACTAAACTGGTACCTTCTTGTGTAACCATCCCTACCCCAGTACAGAGTGGCTGCCTAAACCTCTCAGCATTAACCCACTTACAATAAGACTTCCACTGTAATACTTGCTTATAATTAGATATGACCGGACAGAGTGGAAAAATACCAATAAATGGCACTGAAAAAAAAACATGTAATACAGTTGCCATGGCAACAGCATTGGAAGAATGGATACCCATTTGGCCTCTTAAAAACAGCTTGTCAAGTTGATTTGTTTTTAAAGTAACAATATTAGAAGCCTCCCCACTTTTTTGGGGGGGGGGACAGAATACTGCTTATATTCTTACGTGGATGATAGGAAAATCTTTAATTTTTTTATCCAGTTGTACCAAAGAGTTTTTGATGTACCAGATTCATCAAAATTACTTGTAGTAAGAAAAGTTGCCTACTTTATTTTTTTTATTTTTTTCAGTGTTAAAATCTCGGGAGAAGGTGGAGTCTGCTACATACAGGTTCAAGGCGCGAGACGGCTCATTTATTCACTTGAAAACTAAAGCCTTCAGCTTCCAGAACCCTTGGACGAAGGATGTAGAGTATATAGTGGCAACCAATACCGTTCTGCCGTAAGTACACTGTAAACCAACTTGGAGGCTAAATACACTGTAAACCAACTTAGAGACTAAATACACTGTACACCAATCTAGTGGCTCCTGTGTGCATCCAACACTTCCTTTCAAATGTACATGTGTTTATTTAAAATTTGTGAAATTGGTGAAAATTTAATGTCAGTATTATACTTTGCTTTATATTTCCTCATCAAAAAAAAAAAATTAAAAAAAAAAATCATGTACAGATAGTAGGGATCATAAATCCACAGGATGGTCACAAAGTGCATGGTATCTACAGTTAAAGATCAAATAACAAGGGGCAGTGTTTGCTGTTTAGCACTGCTGAGCCTGTGTTACAGAGCTTATGGAAACACTCATTGATCTTTTTGTATGCACTTTTTCAGCAGTAGGGTGGATACGCCTTTTTTCTGTCAACCTATGGGGCTCTTAGTGCCAAATAATCTGGTAACTCTTTAGTGCTAGAGGTAGCAAAACCATAAAAATATTCACTTCCGGGAACAAGGAACGATATGTGGTGATATATGACTGATAATTGATAAATTTATAGATATCAAGGCTAGAAACAGGTTCATAGAAAATACCAACATGCACCTCTAACAAAGAGAATACTGGATAATTTGGCATTAAGGGGTGCATGTGTGATCGCATTTTGTTAAGCAGATGAGATACTGGAATGAGTACAGAGACGCACATTAAGACAACCTCCTGTTGACGTTAGAGCATAACCTGACCAACAGAAGTCAATTTAATGTTGATATACTCAGCTGAACACAGCATATCATAGCGTGATGTGTATCATAGCATGATATGCACCCTACAGGCAACGAGTGAACATAGCATTCATGAATGACCAAGGCCTGTTAGATTGTTTCATGAGTGACCAAGGCCTGTTAGATTGTTTCATGAATGACCAAGGCCTGTTAGATTGTTTCATGAATGACCAAGGTCTGTTAGATTGTTTCATGAATGACCAAGGCCTGTTAGATTGTTTCATGAATGACCAAGGTCTGTTAGATTGTTTCATGAATGACCAAGGCCTGTTAGATTGTTTCGTATCCTAAACTTTCAAAGTTCAAGTAATGCCTGCCATGAAACCCATTGTGAAGGAAATTGATGATTGCAAAAAAACACATAAAATAGTTAATAATCAACAGAAAGATCTTGTTACAATAATGAATGAGACTGTTACATCCCATGAAAATGAGATTGATAAGCTGAAGAAGGGAGGCAGCACTCACAGTCAAAATAAATACACAAGCTAGAGTCCCACGTAGTACCAGAGTGAACACTTCAAGAGTAACTGATATTAGACAACGATAAGGCTAAAAATCTGGAAGAGCAGATAATTGGCAAAGTGAAGGAACTTCTGGGAATTAAGCTGAATCCCACAGATTTCATGTGAAAGAAATTGCCAGCAAGAGCAAACAAGGGACAGAGTAATCAATCAACAGGACTGTAAGGGACACCTGCCTTATACAATTCCATAATACAGTGGTACCTCTTTTGAGAGACCGCCCCTACGGCGGGTCAAAATGCAGTCTGTCAAAACAGGTGGTCTTTCATTAGAGGTACAACATGGAAAAGCACAGTGTTCTGAGAGAGCGGTCTTAAAAAGATACGCGGTCTCTCATTGGAGGAGTGCCTCAAGACAGGTACCACTGTATATGGAGTCGAGAGAGGTACCACTGTATATGGAGAGGTACCACTGTATATGGAGTCAAGAGAGGTACCACTGTATATGGAGTCAAGAGAGGTACCACTGTATATGGAGAGTTACCACTGCATATGGAGTCAAGAGAGGTAGCACTGTATATGGAAAGGTAGCACTGTATATGGAGAAGACAGGATGTTTATGCAGGTAGGGCAGGATTAAGAGGCACCGACATGTATATTGCAGAAGACGTGAGTGCAGAGGAAAACAAACTGTTGTACAGTTGTAGGCAGTTAAAAAAAAAAAAGAAAAAAATTAGGATAAAGTCAACCTGGACACGGGACCGTCATATATTTGTTAAAACAAATGATGACAAAATGGTAGAAGTGACATCTCATAAAGAGTTCAAAAAATTTGAAACAGGATATGATGTCAGAGATGAGATGAAATATGATCACAGACACAAAGAAAAGTCAGAAGTACATCAAAGATTGCGTGGAGAAACTAGCCCCGACACAGTCAAAGACAGAGCCAGTAAAATACACAATGATAGTGTGTCAGAAGGTACAAATCCTGAGTAAGCAGAGTTCTAGGAGGAAAGACATGCCTAGGAAGGAAGGTTTCTGAACTGCCGTTCATCGATAGCTCGTGCAACACATTACAAATCCATGGATTTATTTGTGATTAAGTATGGGTAATTCTTATCAATCAGCAGAAGACAATAATTTATTTAATATTCGACCATGTCAGAACTTGACATAAAGACCTGATTAAGCAATACCTGCAAGACAATTTCTTCATTCATCATTCAAACCCTGGCCACTTCTCAAAACAATAACTGCAAGTATTGTGCTATTGATGACTTTAATCAAACAGCCAAAGCAGTTATTGGCAGCACTAGTTAATGTTTATTGTACTTGAATATTTGTAGTCTCAACAAAAACTGTTCTTAATTATATGGTCTGTTAGAAAGTCTGGATAATATCCAGTTTGATATCAGTGCTGTTAATGAAATAAGTAAAAACAGTATAGAAGGTAGAGCTACACTTTTAGATGAAGGTTATAATCTTAGTTGTGTTATTCCAAAAACAAATAAGTTTGGAGGGGTAGCCATATTAAGCAGACCTTCATTATCAATAAAAGTTGCAGCTTTTCAAATGCCAAATGAAAGGGAAATCGTAAATTTAGGTGTAATTTATTGCCATCTGAATGGAAATATCAATAACTTTACTAACAGTCTTGAACAGCTGCACCAAATTTTTATCAGAGATGTATCTTATGATTGATCAGGTTCCTATGTAAAACCAGCTTTCTCTGATTAATTTTAAATTTTTGATGAAACTTTAACTGTGTTTGTTTGAAGGCTGTCTGAGCTGTGTCAACCCTGACAAAGTCACCATAATATCTCGAAAAATATTTATCATAGCTGTACCAAATTTTCATCATGGAAGGACCTTATAATAGACCAGGTTCCTATCCAAAACCAGCTTCCTGTGATTATTTTTTACCTTTTTATGAAACTTAATGTATTTATTTGAAGGCTGTCTGAGTGGCATCAGCCCTGTCAACGTTACCGCCATATAAAAAAAAATATATATATATATTGACCGCAGCTTCACCAAATTTATATCAGAGATATATCTTAATGGACCATGTTCCTATTTAAAACCAGCTTCCTCTTTCTATTTATAAACTTTTTTATGAAACTTGAAAGTATTTATCTTCAAGGCCCTTTGAGTGGTGCACAAGGGATAACATTACCATAATATCTCAACAAGGATCCAACCCAGCTTCACCAGATTTTTATCAGAAATGCACATTATGATGGACCACATGCTTATTGAAAACCAGCATCCTCTCATTATTTTTCTGGTTGTCATGAATCTTTTGAAGTATTTATTTGATGGCCTTCTGAGTGACACAGAGTACAGTGGTCTCTGTCACCAGAACCTACCCCAAGAACACATCTAAAATTGCTCTTTCATCGCATAGACAACAATATGGAAATGGTATGTAAAGGGGTCTACTGCAGAGTCTCAAAAAAATGCAGAACCGAGGAAAAAAAAGATTGTGGGCGCCGAGGGTAATCCATTCTCTGAACGCTGTTTTTTAAAAGTATAAACGTGCTTTCAATCAAGCTTCTCCACTGAAAAGACTATCAAGGAAAAGAGCTAAAGATAAAAAATGGATGACTAAAGGCCTCTTGGTTAGCATAGGACATAAAGATAAACTGTATGAAAAGTCGCTTTAATCACCAATTTAGAAAACAACAAACTCAAAGGATACAAGAAAATCCTCACCTCTTGTTTACAAGAAGCTGAGGAGAAGTACTATAGAGAGCAAGTGGACCAGGAAATACAAAATGTCAGGAAATTATGGAACATCTTTGGTTCAGTTATAAACCCCAGGTATAAAAAGAAACAAGTTGTTATTGTTGAACCCAGTATTGATGGGATAAAAATTACTGAAAAACAGTACATCACAAATGAATTTAACAACTGTGGTAATATAGGTAAAAAAAATTGTCTAAAGAAATCATTAATGGAGTGCAGTTTCCCAATTATCTAAATGATCCAGTTTCAAGAGATGAAATGGTTAATGAAATATAGGTCTTAACGGGAAAAAAGCTGCAGGACCTGATGGAATAAGGTCCGAATTACTGAAGTTTGTAGTGAAATAATTGAACCACTTACACAAAGTGTTAATCAATTATGTGTAACAGGAAAGGTACCTGACCGGCTAAAGATAGCAAAAGTTATTCTTATATGTAAAAAAGGATGAAAGATATTTGCCTGGAAACTACAGACCAGTAAGTCTTCTAAGTAGCATAAATAAAGTAATGGAGAAAATAATGCATAAAACATGTAAAAGGCTTTATCAATTTTTAATGCACAATTATGTTCTATTTGAATATCAATTTGGATTCCAACATGCATGTTCAACAAGCTTGGCCCTGATTGAATACATTAAAAATATCAGAGATGAAATAGGAAAGGGAAATTTTGCTATTGGTATGTTCTTTGACTTGAAAAAAGCCTTTGATACTGTAGATCATCATGCATTGTTAACTAAACTAGAGCATTATGGTATAAGAGGGATTGCTTTAAAATGGTTAGAAAGTTATAGTTTACATTTGTAAATAAGTGCAAGTCTACATTGATAGATATTGAATATGGAGTGCCTCAAGGCTCAGTACTAAGACCATTGCTGTTCCTCCTCTATATAAATGACATTCATAAATGTGCTGACTTAGGTACATTCAGCTGCTTGCAGATGATACTACGATATTGTTATCAAATAAAGACCCTAAAACACTGAAGAAAACAGCAGAACATGTTACTTGCAGCTTAAAGAAGTTATTTTTAGCAAACAAGTTCACTCTAAGCATTGATAAATTTTGTTATTGCGTATTTCATATGAAAAATAAAGTAGTACCTAAGTGCCTTGACCATATAAAAAGTGGTAATGGCATTATATCTAGGGTACAGTGTCACAAATATGTAGATGTTTTAATAGATGAGCAACTAAATTGGAAGCATCATACATGTGTTGGTACAGTATTGAAGTATATGGGCATGCATCCAAGGAATTGATTAATAAGCTGCAAATAGTACGGAATAGGATATTTAAAATCTTATTCAATAAAGGTTATATGATGCCAATGAATAGGCTTCCTGAAGAACTGAAGAAGATACTCAAGGTGGTGGGCATACTTCAAATGAAAGTACTTCTATTCATTCATAATCATAAGCATAACAACTGCCTAACATATACAATAATTACTTCAAATATACATGTTCAGGAACATTCAACAAGGTCTCAGCAAAATTTATTCATGCACAGTGTGAGCACTGAAAGTGGTAAGAAAACAATCAAATATCATGGTGCCAATATCTGGAATAAACTGAATTTAAGTTCAAGGGGAATTGTGAATACTGTTTTGTTTAAACAAAAAGGAAGATCAGCCCTAATTAGTGAATACAAGTAATATAAGTAACTGTATACACATAATTATATCTGCATGAAAGTTAATTGACAATTGAATATATATTGAGATTGTAATGCAAGATCAATAATATTTAATGATATTTATAAATGACATTGTCATTGAACATTCATTATTGTAACCAAGGTATTCATATGGGTTCCAGCTAGATAAGCTGGGCTCTGTCTGGAAGCCACTCCATATGTGTGTATGCATATATGTATTTATGGGAAATGAACTTCATTCATACACACCCAGCAAGACGTCATCAGTAAAATATGTGTTAACTATATACGAAGCATTCAGTGACACTGCAAACAAGGGCAATGAGGGAGAGTTATGACACTATTTTAACAAAGTGCTGGAAACTCAATTAAGGCATCCTTCAAGTCATAGCACAGAAACTCCACCCAAAAACTATTGACTTTGTCATAAGTTGCTTGTCACGTGGGAAACAAATGTCAAAATAAACAAACACACTTGCGTATATGTGATGACCTCCACTTGACCTGGGTCACGGTCAGGTCATGTTATCCATTGATGTCCCAAGCATTGCCTTCCTTTCAATACTTACAGACAGATCAGAGTAAACAGATAGTGTGGTAAGGGCTCACGGTGTCTCCTCAAGGGCACCAGGATTGTCATAACAGATCTAGGAGACCTGTCCAAACATCTCACCTACTGAGTTTATTATGTTTACCAGGAACAGCATCTTCTATTTTTATCAAATATTCATGATCCAAGGTCAAGTGATTTTTTTAAAGTTCAAAGTACCACAGAATAAAAACTGTACATTATTTCTGTTGAAAACAGCTGCTAAACTTTAATAAAGAAATAAAACTTGATATTTGAGAAGTTTAGGACTGATTGTCAATCTGTTTGTGAAGTTGCATAAAAAAAGTAATTTTCTTAGAATTTATGCACAGGACATTTAGGACTGATTATCACTATATTTGTGAAGTTGTGTCAAAGTGATGTCCTTTAGACTATACACACAGCACTCTGTTTCAGTAACGTAGCAGGGCTGACTGTATCTACCTATCAATTTATTTTTTATCTATCTGGCATATAGAGACTCCTACAATTCCAAAAATGTATACTTTTACAGGGGTGTTCTAAAAATGTAAATTGCAGGGAGTTTTTTAATTGAGCAGATCCATTTTAGCCACTGATTGAAGGGAGCATGGGATTGGTATGAAAACAGCCTCACTGCCAGTCACATGTACCGATGAAGCAAGTTGTGGAGAGAACATCCTGTTAGAAATCCGATATCAACAAAGTTGTCAACATCTTATATTGCACTTACCAGGAATGTCTATCACATTTTGACAAATATCAGGACATAAAGTGTGAAGTTGTCCATTTTCAAGAAGAAGCCACTTAGCAAATGCCTGGTCACTGGGATGTGCATATTTTGATTTTCAATAACAAGACTAGGCAACTGTTGATAAGATACATGATGTGCAAAATAAGCCTGATACATTTCATCCTTCACTTGACTAATCAGAGGCAAATGAGTAATGATTGACCACAGATTGAGCATAACTGTATATGATCTTATGCCCAAAACTGCAGAGAGTTGAAATCTTTCAACTCCACAGTTATGTGGTTCAATAAAAACTGAATGCTGCGTTGTGTGCATGGCATTTATATAGGGCTGTGTAAACGTTGCTAGGGAACAGCTAGACTTTACATTCTATTGTGAATTTATCAATTATCATGTTTACGGGTCAGCTTGTTCAGCCTTACTAGACTGTAGGACTGGGTTGTGCCAGTCATCACAGGTGACTGTGTTGGCGTGGGATTTGATGACAGGTCATGTTCACTGATTAATAAGTGGGGTTGCACAGGGTTTTCTTCTCTGTAAGTACCTGTGGGAGGAGACAGGAGGGTTTCCATCTCCCTGTTCCCAGACCAGATATTTTATCTGGATCATAAACTTTTTGTGTTTACATCCTTTAAAATATAATGTTGCTATCCAAATTGGAAGCCAAAATAAATTTGCAGCATTTCCAGAGCAGATCAAAATTTGGATTTTGTTTTAACTTGTTCATGACAGACCACAATGGAGGAGATTTATACAGTCTGCCCTGTCCGTCCATCCATCTGTCCATAAACCTTTTTTGTGAACGCAATACAGTCCACTTTTCAAGTCAACTCTCTTTAACTTTCAGGATTTACAAGTGGTGTAAGAACCTAAGTCAAGTTCAGTATTGGTAGTGCCACCTGTGGTGTTCTGTAATATATATGGATTAAACGGAAAAAATGGAGGAAATTTTTAGAATGGCTTTAGCGACGAATTTCCATAAATCATCATAAAACGTGGTACTAACGTCAACTGGGCAAAAAAATTAAAATGTTCTGATATTTGGTGGTGCCACCGACAGTATTATGGCAGGGGTGGACTGGAATGTGTTGAAAACACATTGAATTCAATATTTTGAGAAAGAATAAGGGTAATGATACCAAATGCACCACAAACGTGGATCATATTTAAAAGTTTGGTGTTGCAAAATGTGGATGACCTTGACCTGCTTTCTCAAGGTCACAGGAATGCATTTCGGGAAAATCATTTTTGGCTCTGCTGACCTTAGGTTGCAGAACTTATGCGATCACTCATGTCTGCCTGGCTGTCTGTCTGCTCACCGTCCATCAACTTTTACTTAATATGAGCACTATACAGGCCATAGTTTCCAAGATAGTCCCATATAACTTTCAGCACATGTCAGATGTATGAAAATCTAGGTTGAGTTTGATACTGGTGGTGCCACCTACAGCATTATGTAATATACTGTAAGTTGCTTTATTTTTGCTAATATGTATTTTCATGGTTTTTGTATTTTTGACATTTCATTGTTTTGGACCTAATTCCTTATCAAACAATGTAAAAATACTGTTTCGCTGTGATTTTATTTTCACAGCTTTGTGCCATCAGGGAAATTAAAAAAAAAAAAAAAAGAGTACAGCAAAATTAAAGCAATGTGGACTATGCATCATAAGGTGAAAATCTTGTGACAAATCTAACATTCTTAATTTTTGGTAGATATTCATGAAATTTAGTGGGATTGTGGAGGAGGTCAAAGTCTTAGTTGCATGATACTTTGTTATGATACCAGTAGTACCAGTCCTGTAATTCAATGGAAATCAAGAGCCAAAATGTGTTAAAAGACAAAAAAATTCCATAACTCCAAAAAAACAGAGTAAGCCCTGCCAAATTTATAAGATATATATCCGATGCTAATGTTATATAAGATCAGTGACCTTTGACCCATTTTTCTTGGTCGCCAGACTTGTAAATTTAAAAAGAGGTGATTTTCACAGAGTGTAGCTTGGACATTAAAGGCAAAGAGAATTGAGCCATCAGATCAAGATTGCCCTTGAGTATATTGTACATAAAACTGTACTTGGTGACCTACTTTTTGCGTCACCCTGACCCATTGATTATGGATGTAAGCACTTGTACAAGATTATTGTTTTTCTTCAATAACTGGAGAAGTTATTGAATATAACAAACCATGTATGGATAGTTGGACTTAGGGTGCACATTTTGAATTGAATAAATTTTTAATCTGAGTTGAAGATGAAGGTCATATGTGCAACTGGAATTTTGGAGTCAAAATGTGAAAATCTTGTGACGGCTCTGCCATCTGTGATTTTTACCTCAGCTGACTTGTCAGTCAGCTGAGGTTTT
>OZ026612.1:133726417-133851917 GCA_964020975.1 Hermodice carunculata | reverse complement strand
GTGAGGGTCCGTCGTCCATAATTCACATTTTCGACTTCTTCTCAAAAACCGTCATCCAGATCCACTTCAAACTTGGTGGATATGTGCCTTGGGTGGGTCTCTACCAAGTTTGTTCAAATGGTCACGGTCCAGTGATTTTTGGATTTTTAATGAATTTTTTTGTTCGTTTTTGGGGCAAATCTTAAAAAATCTTCTTCTCCGAAACCGCTCACCCAATTGCTTTAATATCATACAGGAACACTCCCTTGGACTCCTTATTCCTACTGTATTCACCAGGTGGTGCTGCAATTTTTTTTCTAATTTTTTATTAATTTTTGTGTGTTATAGCTATTTTCGACTTCTTCTCCAAAACCGTCACTCAGGTTAATCTGAAACATGGTGGATATGTTCCTTGTAGAAGGGTCAACCAAAGTTGTTCACTATGTGAGAATGCTGCAGATTCCTGATTTTTAACGATTTTTTCAATTGGGGTACTTCTCGGTCAATGCAGCTTTCCCATTTATTACTATGGAAGTCAATGGGCATTCTAATGCTAATTCGCATTTTCGACTTCTTCTCCAAAACTGTCATCCAGATTAACTTCAAACTCGGTGGCAATGTACTTTGGGTGGGTTTCTACCAGTTTTTGTTCAAATGGTCACGGTCCAGTGATTTTTTTATTTTTAATGAATTTTTTTGTTCTTTTTTTGGACAAATCTTAAAAAATCTTTTTCTCTAAAACCGCTTACTCAATCACTCTGATATCACACGAGAAGACACCTAGGGACTCTGTGTTCTTAATTTTTTGACCAGGTGGCTCTGCAATTTTTTACTAATTTTTTATGAATTTTTGTGTGTTCTAGCTATTTTCGACTTCTTCTCCAGAACCGTTACTCAGATTAAGCTGAAACGTGGTGGATATGTTCCTCGTAGAAGGGTCAAACAAAATTGTTCACTATGTGGGGATGCTGCAGATTCCTGATTTTTAATGATTTTTTCCATTCGGGTACTTATCGGTTAATGCAGCTTTCCTATTGATTACTATGGAAGTCAATGAGTATTCTAATGCTAATTCACATTTGCGACTTCTTCTCCAAAACCGTCATGCAGATTAACTTCAAACTTGGTGGGGATGTACCTTGGGTGGGTGTCTACCAAGTTTGTTCCAATGGTCGTGTTCCAATGAATTTTGTTTTTTTTATGATTTTTTTTTTAAAAAACTTTACAAAAGTTTTAATATGGGAATTTCTTGTAATGGTTATAACTTAAATAATTTTGGTCAGATTTACTTCAAACTAGGTGGGGATGTGCCTTGGGTGGATCTCTACCAAGTTTGTTCAAATGGTCACGCTCTATTGATTTTTGGAATTTTTATGATTTTTTTTCGTTGTTTGGGGGCAAACCTTAAAAACTCTTCACCTGTGAAACTGCTCACCCAGTTGTTTTGATATCGTTCATAGACACTCCCAGGGACACATAGTTCCCAATTTGTTCACCAGGTGGCACTGCAATTTTTTCTAATTTTTTTTAATGAATTTTTTATACGGTTTTGTTATTTTTCACTTGTCAGAACTGTCACTCAGATTAAAGTGAAATGTGATGGATATGTTCTTGTGGAAGGGTCAAACAAAGTTGTTTACTAGGTGGCACTGCTTTAGATTCCTGATTTTTAAGTATTTTCAACTGGGGTACTTATCGATCAATGCAGCTTTCCTATTGATTACTATGGAAGTCAATGGGTATTCTAGTGCTAATTCACGGGACAACTGACACAAAATTTACTGTTTACTTGATAACTTGAGATCTGTTTTGAGTTGGTACTGTGATGTTGCACATGTTAATGTTTTTGTATGAAGGTCATGCTCAGACAGTACAGGAATGATTTTGACCTCATTTCTGGGGTCACAGTGCAACAAACATGAATTTTACTCTTCATTATAACTTGAGAACTACTTGAACCTTGATGTTGCACATGTAAGTGTTCTTCTGTAATGGTCAGACTTACTCAGAACATGGGTGACCTTGATCCTTTCCCAAGTTCATAGATCTGCAAGTGTGATGAATGTCAAGATCAGCTGAGCATGGGCTGTTCACACAGCCCTCTTGTTTATGAATTTTTGTGTGTTATAGCTATTTTCGACTTCTTCTCCAGAACCGTCACTCAGATAAAGTTTACACATGGTGGATATGTTCCTAATGGAAGGGCCAAACAAAGTTGTTCACTATGTGGGAATGCTGAAGATTGCTGATTTTTAATGATTTTTTCAATTCGGCTCCTTTGGGGTAAATGCACCTTTTCTATTAATTACCATGTTAGTCAATGGGCATTCTAATGCTAATTTACATTTTCGACTTCTTCTCCAAAACGGTCATCCAGATTTACTTCAAACTTGGTGTGGGTGCACCTTGGGTGGGTGTCTACCAGGTTTGTTCCAATGGTCATGTTCCAATGAATTTTGGATTTTTTTATGATTTTTTTTTTCTAAAAATCTCTACAAAAGTTTTAATAGGAAAGTTCAACATGGGAATTTCTTGTAATGGTCATAACTTAAATAATATTGGCCAGAGTTACTTCAAACTTGGTGGGGATAAGCCTTGGGTGGATGTGTACCAAGTTTGTTCAAATGGTCACGCTCTGTTGATTTTTGGATTTTTTAATGAATTTTTTTGTTCTTTTTTGGGGCAAACCTTAAAAATTCTTCTCCTCTGAAGCCACTCACCCAGTTGCTTTGATATCGTACATAGACACTCCCAGGGACACCTAGTTCCGTATTTGTTCACCAGGTGGTGCTGCAATTTTTTAATGAATTTTTTGTATGGTTTTGCTATTTTTCACTTGTTCTCAGAACCCTCCCTCAGATTAAGCTGAAATGTGATGGATATGTTGTTGTGGAAGGGTCAAACAGTTGTTTACAAGGTGGCACTGCTTTGGATTCCTGATTTTTAAGGATTTTCAATTCGGGTACTTATCGTTCAGTGCAGCTTTCCTATTGATTACTATGTAAGTCAATGGGCATTCTAATGCTAATTCACAGGACAACTGACACGAAATTTACTGTTAACTTGATGACTTGAGATCTGTTTTGAGTTAGCTGCACATGTTAATTATTCTGTAAGGTCATGCTTAGACAGTACATGAATGACCTTGACCTCGTTTGTGGGGTCACAGTGCAACATACATGAATTTTACCCCTCATTATAACTTGAGAACTACTTGAACTTTGATGTTGCACATGTAAGTGTTCTTCTATAAATGTCAGACTTACTCAGAACATGGTGTCCTTGATCCTTTCCCAAGTTCATAGAGCTGCAAGTGTGATGAATGTCAAGATCAGCTGAGGCACGGGCTGTTCACACAGCCCTCTCGTTTAGTGGATCATCATGAAAATTTGTGGAATTGTGGAGGTCAGAATTTCAGTTGATGGAGATACTAGTGGTGCCATCTACAGTTTGATGGAAATTATGAGCTAAAATGTGTTGAACTAGGTAAAAATCAATACCTTGAAAAGTAATTAAGGTAGAGATTATAAATTGGTAGGTTATATAGATTATGTCCACAGTATTATATTGTGGAATATGGATGACCTGACCTAGTATTTATAGTTTACTAGGCTTGTACAGTTGACAAATAATTTTGTGATAGAAAGGCATAGCGTGGACATCATGGAGCAGAGAATCTATCCTCCAGATCAATATTTCACTTGAACTTGGTATTCGCAAACAATAAACACATTAGTTTACCTGACTTGCTATTGTTATGGGTGTGTGCCAACACAGACACAATGTTTTTCTAGGAATTCTTTCCTTTCTCTCTCTCTATCTCTCTCTCTCTCTCTCTCTCTCTCTCTCTCTCTCTCTCTCTCTCTCTCTCTCTCTCTCTCTCTCTCTCTCTCTCTCTCTCTCTCTCTCTCTCTCTCTCTCTCTCTCTCTCTCTCTCTCTCTCTCTCTCTCTCTCTCTCTCTCTCTCTCTCTCTCTCTCTCTCTCTCTCTCTCTCTCTCTCTCTCTCTCTCTCTACAGGCAAATTTGTCCGACATTTCATTTGAAAAGTATCACACGTTAACTCCAAACTTGGCACAATTATACTTCTATGGATGAAGTCTGGCCTTTTCATAATGACAGGTCATGCTTTTCAAAATTATGCAAATGAGGGCTACTTAAAGTTTTAAATCTTCAATATCTTATGTACTGTAGTAGCTGTGGTTCTGAGTGTATAGGAGTTCAATCATAGCAAGGTAAAGGTCATCATAAATGTCAAGGTCATGTCGAGGTCAAAGGTCATGTCAAGGTCAAAAGTCAATTTTAGACCAAAATGTCATTTTTGAGGTCAAGGTTCACTTCAGGTAGAGGTCATCTCAAGGTCTGAGGTCATTTCAAGGTCAAAGGCCACTTTCAGTGGTGATTTTCTTCTAGTGATAACTTGGTCAATTTTTATCCAACTTTGATCATGTTGGGCTCAAACTGTAGCTATTGTACACTGCACATTTTTGAAACTTACATGTGATCTGTAAAGGTCAAAGCAAAGGTCAAGGCCATTTGGACCTTTGAAAGTTTCATGCAGTCGTAACTTGGCCAATTTCCATCCAATTCTAATCATGTTGGACTCCAATTGTAGGTATTGCAGCACTGTACGTTTTTGTAAGAACATGTGACCTCAAAAGGGCAAAGGTCAAGGTCATTTGGCCCTTTGAAAGTTTCATCTTGTCATAACTTGGTCAATTTTTATCCGATTTGGTTCATGTTGGGCTTAAATTGTGGGTATTGTAACACTGTGCACTTTAAATGTGACCTGTAAAGGTCAAAGGTCAAGGTCATTTAGACTTTGAAATTTGCATCCAGCCATAAGCTTAATGTGATGTGAAGTACCAAAGGATAAAAGTTGTAGCATTTAATATTTACAACTTTTGAGGGCACACAGACAGATTTGCTTTGAAGCAAATCTTCTTTTCTAGTTTTGTTTCTAGTCTTTATATCATTGTTATACATTACAGGTCAGCAGAGCACTAAGCCCATGGGCCTGTTGTTGTTTTTACCGTTCCATGGAATACAGAAATAATTATGTTTGCAGTGTACAGGAAGTGACCAGTTCCGGCCAAGTGTTGGAGGCAGAAGTGTCAGCTGTTTCCGGGATAGACGATGATAGTGTTGATTGTAGGAGTGAAGATTTTGATGGTAAGTCCTTTTACCGCTACATTGAGTTCCATGAACTGACCTCACATACTGTCTTCACAAAAACCTTTCAGATAACTACACGTACCCCCAGCTGGTCTGTTTTGGTTTAACTCCTACCCACCCACCCAACCGCAATTAATGACTTGGACAAAATATTTCAATGCTGGTCTGTTGTGGGCAATGAAATACTGTACTGCAACATGAAGATAGTGCCTGTAACCTTTATAGACTTTCAATGTACATGTATTACCAGGCCGCTGTGGTTCAAGGAGCAGTGTGCACATGGCCATATACATGCCTAGGGGGCACCCCAAAACAAATCTGTTCACTTCAGTACAGGCTTGCATATATGCTTCATACATGGTCGGTTGGTGAAAATGTGCCAAGGAGTTTCCGAAGGACTTAGTTCAAAACCAAACCACATTGGTTCTTGCGGTATGGGGACAGAACAGAGATGGCTAGGTGTGGGAGCCACAGGGCCTTACATTCAATGGTTGCTGTCTGCTTCCAATCATTTTGAGTGAACAGACTTTCCAATGCAAAAACAGATAAATTAATAAGGTACAGTGGTCCCCCTCTTATACGGCCACCCCAAATGCAGCCAAAAAGTGGCTTTATAAGAGGGGTGGCCTCTCTTAAGGGGGAGAATATAATGGAAATACCATACTTTCTGCACAAGAATGCTGGCCTTTCAAGAGGGGTGACCTCTGGTGAGAGGGGCCTTATGGGGGGGGGGGGGGCACTGTAATCATTTTCTCCATCCTAACATGTTAACAGGGATGGGTTAGACATCAGGCACTATTACCACATGTACCATTGACACCAGGAATTTCAGCATTCGTGGTAGAAATATATACATGTACTAATGTAGGCCTAGTATATTACCTCTCAGTATTACTGGAGGTAATTTACAGATATATGTGTAGACCCAGACCTGTACATGTAGGCCTACAGTCAAATTTGTGTATCAGAACCATATTTTGCAGAAGTAAAGCACTTTGAGAGAAACTTTGATGCTGAAATCAGACACACTTGCTGAACTTGAGCTCTGATGAGGAGCATAAGCAATGCATCATGGGGCCTGTCACTCAGTGTCAATTGATGTGTCATTGTTGCCACCTGGTGGCCATAAGCATCATGTTGTGCGCTTTTCACACTGTGTAATTTGACACCTGTCATTTTCGCCGCCTGGTGGCCAGAGTCAACTCTTTATTTGTAAGATTTAACTTAGAAAACCTCCTTACTGGGTCTCATTGGCTTTTTAGAAACTCCATCAACAGAGTCTCGAAACCTGTTTAGGACATACAGTGGTCCCCCTCTTATCAGGCCACCCCAAGTGCAGCCAAAAAGTGGCCTTATGAGGGGGTTGGCCTCTCTGGAGGGGAGAATATTATGGAAATACCATACTTTCTTCACAGGGATGCTGGCCTTTCAAGAGGGGTGGCCTCTGGTAAGAGGGGGACCACTGTATACTCAAACTTAGAAAACCTACTAACTGGGTCTCATTTGCTTTCTTACAAACTCTGCCAACAGGGTCTCAAAAGGTATTTAAGACATATACCTTATACACCTTGTGCCATGATAGGACATATACCTCATACACCTTGTACCATGATAGGACATATACCTCATACACCTTGTGCCATGATAGGACATATACCTTATACACCTTGTGCCATGATAGGACATCTACCTTATACACCTTGTGCCATGATAGGACATCTACCTTATACACCTTGTGCCATGATAGGACATATACCTTATACACCTTGTGCCATGATAGGACATATACCTGATACACCTTGTGCCATGATAGGACATATACCTCATACACCTTGTGCCATGATAGGACATATACCTCATACACCTTGTGCCATGATAGGACATATACCTTATACACCTTGTGCCATGATAGGACATATACCTTATACACCTTGTGCCATGATAGGCCATATACCTTATACACCTTGTGCCATGATAGGACATATACCTGATACACCTTGTGCCATGATAGGACATATACCTTATACACCTTGTGCCATGATAGGCCATATACCTGATACACCTTGTGCCATGATAGGACATATACCTCATACACCTTGTGCCATGATAGGACATATACCTGATACACCTTGTGCCATGATAGGACATATACCTTATACACCTTGTGTCATGATAGGACATATACCTCATACACCTTGTGCCATGATAGGACATATACCTTATACACCTTGTGCCATGATAGGACATATACCTCATACACCTTGTGCCATGATAGGACATATACTCATACACCTTGTGCCATGATAGGACATATACCTTATACACCTTGTGCCATGATAGGACATATACCTTATACACCTTGTGCCATGATAGGCAGTGGAAATCAGTCTTGTGTGCAGCTGAAAACATTCTGTCCTCAGCTACTTTTCAATCAGTTGGATGAAAATTGCGAAGCACCTTCGTCAGTTCCTCTAATAGCCTAGGGTTACTAATCAGTGTCAGTACCTTGCTGTTGGTATTGTCTGATCTCTTTATGGAAAAGCATCAGTCCTGACCATTTATAGGTTTTTAATATGGCTAGAGTGCACAAATGACTTCAATATCAGCCTCTTTTTATTTTGATACCAAACAATGCAGAAGCTGTCATTGTAAAAGACTCTGCAGTGTGTAGCATCTGCATTAGGAGTATGCGTGATGTGATTGAAGGTAAAAGTGGCATGAGAGCTGTGGTAATACACATTCATGTGATGCTGACATAATTCCTTTCAGTGTCATCAACGTCCATACGGCAGACCCTGACCATGCCCAGCCTGGCTGGCACACGCCCCTGGGCTGGTAAGATAGGCCGACAGATTGCTGAGGAAGTCATGGAGATGCAGAAGTAAGTGTTAGGCGTATTTTTGTAATAGGATTACCAGAAGTACATGTAGTAAAATACTCATGGTGCTAGTAGAGGTAAGTACTCATAGTACTACAGGTACATTTAGTCAAATATTCCTGATATTACTACAGGTACACGTAGTTATGTATTTATCCTTTTATTACAGGTACATATAGTTAAGTATTCATGGTGTTACTACAGGTATATGTAGTTAAGTATTCAGGGTGTTACTATGGGTACATGTAGTTAAGTATTCATGGTGTTACTATAGGTACATGTAGTTAAGGACTCTCAGTATTACTGGAGGTTCATGTGTTTATCCAATGCAAGTTACAGGTGTAAAGTATACGTAACCGTGAATAGCTAACTGCCTGTTGCTTTTTTGGGGGGAACAGGCAAGTTACACACAGTGTACCAAATCTAGAGTATCTACATGCTACATGACAAGTCAGCAGTGCTGGTATTCACCCTTGTCTGGGTTGTACGTCAGTATGGCCTGTCTTCCTGTACCACAGAGCTGCAGCAGTGGCGCCCTCACACAGTGTACTGCCTCATCCAACTGGCCACATGAGACAGCACAAGAATATATATGTTTTTGTTTTTTTTGTTTTTCATGAGTTAAAACTGCTTGAATGTAAATTCTCAATTAGACCTTGCAGGACAGAATGCCTTGGATGTGAAGTGCTGATGAGACCTACAAATATATCAGGACAGCACTGCTTAGATCATTTGGTTTAAGTTGGTTTGACCCAGTGATAGGCCGAAGAAAGTGGCTGATTTGTTGTCAGTGATGGGAAATGTGGATAACTTCCTTAATGTCAACAGAGAAAACTGGTCATAAATCAGTCCTCAGCCTTCTACATGCAACTTCACAACCTGGGTTATTGTGAGGTCTGAGGAAGCACCAAAGTGAACACACATTTTGTAAGTAAAATGGTGAAGATGTGTCAGTGGTAGATCATATGTAAAAGGTGGGGGTACATATAAACTGTGCAGTACATATAAACTGTGTGGTACATATTAATGTTGGGGTACATGTAAATGGTGTGGTGGTGGATATGTATAGATGCCAGTAGGAAGGAGGCTAGATATGAAAGGAGAGTACATGTAAACTTGTACCCTGCAGCTGTCTCGTTTATTTTGCACTGTCATGTTTACAAACAGACCAATTTCCATCCCTTAAGCTTTGATGGCAGCACAGGCACATGTATGGACAAAATACAGCTTCTCACCCATGTTTTGTAGACAAAAGATATTTGGGAGTAATATTGGTATTAGTAAGTTCACTTACCTCTCGACCACCATTTGCCTAGACCTCTGTTTACTGAGTCAAATGCCCATGAATTGAGTTGAGTTTTGACTCGCTTGATTTTGAAAACTTGATAGTTCTATGGTGCCATCCCCCAATCTTGTGGAACTGGTGGTGACTCCTGGTGCTCATGCTCCCCATATGGTCTCCCCCCCCCCCCCCCGTTTGAAGATTGGTCAGTTGATGTCAACTGTAAGAGGAAGCGGGGTTGATCAGGTGGGCTTCTCTTGTAAGTGAGAGGTAAGTGTACTTACTAATAGTGATAGTACTCTTAAATATCTTGTATTAGTTATGTAACATTACCTCTCGACCACCATTTGCCAATATACAATCACACATGCGGTGGGTGTTGCATCACTGGCATGCTGACCTCATTGACCGCCGGGACCAGCAGCTTGGGGATAACCATCAGTCCATGTGAGGAGGCGATATCTGAAGGGAAAGCCTCAGAGCGAGTTGAGGCCGCCAACAGCAGAGTCCAGCTGAAACCAGAAACCCTCCTTACCGACCAGCATGGGACAACACTGGACCCCCTGGTGGTACACCAACATGACAACTGTCAGCCTCATGGGTAGATATTATTGGTTTCAGTTCCAACAGACCTGGAGATCTTTACAGGACCTAGTCACGAAACTGTGTACCAGTGGGCCATATATAGTTCCATGGGCATTGAACTCCTGTGTCCGACCGGCAACAGGCCAGGACTACAGCACAAACTGCCTGATACTGTTTGAGATTAGGTCAACTGGGCATGAAGCCCTACAAGGCCCACTAAGAAATATGTCGACCTATAGGCTTGCATCGAATCTAAACCACAAGAGCGCCATAAACTGGAACACGGGGGCAGCTCTGATGGAATCCAGAAGGCCTAATGAAAAAGTATCGGAACCTAAGCAAAGGAGCCTGTTATACCCGCGAAGTCGTACATGCCATTCTATAGCACTATCATGTCACGCAAGTAGTACTTGGTGAAAGTTGTAGACAATCCCCAGCGGCAGGCCCACAGAATGTCAACAACTGCGACGCTCCACAGGGCGCACCAGGAGGCATTGAAGGCTCATACCTGATGAGCTCTGGCTGAGACAAGCTACACTGCACCAGGCCAGCAAGATCTTGTAGGCCGTAAGGATCGTCTGCTTAATCCATGAAGAAATGGCGTTTCTGCAAATTTGCTCCTTCCTGGGGTTACTCAGTGGTTGAAGAAAGGCAGACCTCCCTCCTCTGAGACTGTCTGTGCAGGAAAAGTACCAGTGAATTGGTTTTTGTACGCGAGAGGAAGAGCGGCTTCCATAGCACGGTGGGTAAAACCCATAAAGGCTGTAGCCAGATCTAGAGCCACTTGGTTCTTTGCAAGGAAGCCCAAGTGAGGCCTCAGGTTCACCTGGGATTGGTCAGGTGCCCATTGGAGTCGGTCGTAAGCTAGAGTGTTGATCTCACTTCTCCTAGCCACGAAGCGAGTGTTAATAGAAAGCAAGTTTTCCGTGTCCAGTTCTTGAGGGAAACCCACTTAGAGTCCTCAAGGCACTCAAATTAACACTTCTTCAACATGACTAAAACCAGCAGTAGGTTCACCTTGGCAGTACCTGTCGCATCACTGGCTTGTCGGTGTAGGAGGACGCAACAAGCACTGACAGCTAGATCAGGATCACTCGCCATGCGAATGTCTAGAACATTGGCAAGAGTTGAAGAGATGGCTGATCAGAAACCCTCCACTGTTCTGGAGCTCTTGCCTAAGACTTTGTACAGATAAAACAGGAAGTTGACGGTGTCCGCAATGCGCGGAGACCAAAGGTGAATTCCGTTCCTTGTGCACCAGTTAGACAAACCCTTTCCATCATCAGAGTAAACAGAGAACAAGATAGAAGCCCTACTCTGGCAATTCTATCTGAGATTAATTCCAAGAAGCCTCTGTCATGAATATGCTGTGATATAACCCCCAAGCATGGAGGTGGAGCACTTGAAGGTTCCAATGGAACACGCTCGTCCGTGACTGCACCAGAAGCTTTGGCCATGCCGGTAATCATAGAAGAGGCTCAACATTTAATTCCAGTAGGTCTACCGAGCAATCGCTCAGGTGGCAACCAGAATCAGATTCCAATCGTGGGACTGAACTGTGCGCAGTACCCTTGGAAAGATTTGGCAGGGCAGAATTGCATATGCCCACAGGTTGCTGCAGTCCATGGCTAGAGTGTCCACCACTAGGGCTTGGGGGTATGGGACAGGTAAGACTTAAACCTGCAGTTTTGTATTCTCAGGAGTTGTGAACAGATCCACATGTGGAGTTCCCGTCTTGCCCACATGGCCTGAACGACCTGATGGAATGACCACTCTGTCCTTACCAGCCAACCCCACCTCGAATGTTGGTTGGCCAGGACAATCTGATGTCCTGGAACATGCCTCGCGTGCGTGCGGACGTCATGGTCATAGCACTGTCTGGTGATGCGCCCGGCCAACTCTGTCAGTTTCTTGGACGGTGTCCCGCACTACCTGTTGAAGAAGGCTACCGCGATCCTGTTGTCGCACATTATGAGGACTTGTTTGTGCTCCACCAGGTCTCGGAAGTGGAGGAGCGCTAAGCTTATCATCTATAGTTCCAACATGTTTATGTGGTGAGACACAAACAACACCAGCCAAGGGCCCAGCACCGTCCAGATCTCCACATGACCTCCCCAACACTCAGATATCTGAAATATTCATATTACACAAGTTTTGGATGGCAGAAGTTCATTCTGTTTGTTGTTTGATTCATTGATCTGACACATTCAGTTATCTGACACATTCAGTTATCTGACACATTTCTAAGGGAACAGATGGTGTCATAACGAGGCTTTGTTGTACAATGATGTTACTTCTTGTTTATTGTAAATGCACAAGTTTGACATTTTTGATCTGCTACTGCCACATGTTATCATTTTCATCACGGAGGGAAATGTGAAGGAAATCGGCTGATGTATTTGTGTTTTCATTAGACACCATGCAACTGTACCTATGTATAGATACATACATGACAATCTGTTAACTCGAGTTGGCAAGGCAATTGAATATGCAAATCACAAACAACTGTAAACGGGGAGCATATTTTGAACAGTAATAAATTTTTAATCCAAGTTGAAGGTCAGGGTCAAATGGCCAGTTTGTATATAGGGGTCATCTTGTGAATGTTCTGCACCCCATAATTTTTGAGTGAGGCCCATAAAACATTTAGAAGTTATAAAGGGTATGAAATACTTTGTGGACATCAATATTGGTGGAGCCACCCAAAGTATCATGTAATATACAGGTCAAAATGTGAAAATCTTGTAACCAGTCCAGCATTGATTTTTTTGGATCTTCATGGAATTTAGTTGGATTTTAGAAGAGGTCCAAATCTGGGTTGGTTATGATACTAGTGGCGCCAAGTATAGTTTGAAATTATGAGTTAAAATGTCTTGAAAGGTACAAAATTCAATATCTCGAAAAGCAATTGAATTAGATAAACCAAATTTATAGAATATATAGATCATGTTCAATGCTAATGTATTGTGTAAGACCAGTGATCTTGACCTATTTTTGTAAGGTCACCAGACCCATTAAGTTGCAAGAGGACATTTTGTAATGGCAAGGTGTAGTTTGGACATCTGTGACAAAGAGAATTGAGCCTCTAGATCCAAATTGCACTTGAGTACATTGTGTATAAAACTCTACAGGGTGACCCAATGATTGTGTGACCTTGACCTATTTTGCAAAGTCATTAAGCACTTAAGAAAGGGACATTCAATTCAATATCTTGGCAAAGAATAAGGCAAATGATGCCAAATGTACCTCAAATTTTGTATCGTGAAAGTTTGATATTGTATAATATGGCTAACCTTGATTAATTTTTCAAGTTTGTTGATTGAATACATTTCAGAGAATGATCTTTTGGTGATAGTGGTCAGCAAAGCATTAGGCTCATGGGCCTCTTTTTTTTTAATCAAAATTTCTTTCTGTCAGGAATTGTGCAACTAATTGCTTTTATATTGAATACAGAGTGATGTGGGTCACATAGTTCACATTTTGGCCACCAGGTGATGCCTTTTTTTGATCCATTTTTGTGTGTTAAGGCCGTTTTTGACTTCTTCAGAACTGCAGAATAAATTTATGTGAAGTTTTATCTGAATGTTATCTGACTTGAGGTGATACAAGGTTACAAAAATTAAGGGATCATGTTAAGTGTTGTTGAAATTAAGGGTTTATAAAACTTTTGGACCTTGTGTCGGTTCTGCAGCAGCACAGTGCATGTATTGTAATGACTTGTATGGAATACTTTGCTTTCACACATAGGTGTTGCCAAGGTGGACCTTTACCAAAAGAGTAAAGGAAATGATGATGCAGTAATTATGCATTCTCCAAAGTGGATACATACACAGTGTTCAGTAGAATTCTAACTTTTTGCTGACTCAGCAAATCTGATATACTGACCAATGGTGGATCTGAGGCCCACGGTTACTGTTATACACTGATAGCAAAGGACCTGTGGGGTTTCTTTTGGTCTTGTTAATTTTGACCTTGAGTGACCTGAAAGGTCAAACTGACATACTCAGTTATGTCTTGGTAATGGTGGCTCCTAGGCCCACAGTGACTGTTATATAGCATAACGAGAAAGGCACCTATGAGGTTTCCTTTGGCATAGTTATCTTTGACTGTGAGTGGCCCTGAAAGGTCAGACTAACACAGGGGCTTTACATGTATATTGGTAAATATCAAACTTGCAGTCACTGATTGGTAGTTATAAGCAGCAACACAGCACATGTAATAGAACAGTCAAGCCTGCACTTGCAAGAGCAGTAAATTCCAGTCAGCCAAGCAAAGAATCATCATGATCTTCTTGTTTGTCACTGAATTGGACTAGTTTCATGAATATATTAACATTACATGGCATATAGATGATGAAAAATGCTAGAAAAATGTTGAATCAAGCCGTCATCCATAACAATTCCGCTTGCTGCTTCATGTATTACATGATCCTCTTTACATTACTCTGTTAAGGGGGTGAAGTTTTGTGTTGAATGGCTTGTGGCCTAATTAGAGGAGCACACCTCACCAATCGATTCTGATCAGTTGACATGACTATTTGGCTTATATCTCCAGCCAGCCATTGGAAGCTGGAATATATTAAGACTTGCTTCAAACTCGGGAGCTATTCTTTTGACGAGGTGGCCAGTCATTGGGATATTCATGACTCTTGCTGCTCCAAACCACAAATATCAACACTTTTTTGGCAGCAGTTCTAATATTGTTTGGCCTGGGCTCAGGCTGCCCTCATTCATGGGATGGCTCTGTTTTTGAAGGGGGGAAGGCTGGAGATACAATTATACTGGTACTGGTAATAATTTTGCCATGTTACAGAAAATGAGAAAAATTAGAAATAATGGCTTCTATGAGGTATGGAAAACAAAGGGGCTTTCAGTGTGCAGGTATGATAAATACAAATGCTCAATATGCCAGTGCAGCACCCCTCACCCTCAGGTATGATCAATAAAAATGCTCAATATGCCAGTGCAGCACCCCTCACCCTCAGGTATGATCAATAAAAATGCTCAATACGCCAGTGCAGCACCCCTCACCCTCAGGTATGATAAATAAAAATGCTCAATATGCCAGTACAGCACCCCTCACCCTCAGGTATGATAAATAAAAATGCTCAATATGCCAGTACAGCACCCCTCACCCTCAGGTATGATAAATAAAAATGCTCAATATGCCAGTACAGCACCCCTCACCCTCAGGTATGATAAATAAAAATGCTCAATATGCCATTGCAGCACCCCTCACCCTCAGGTATGATAAATACAAATGCTCAATATGCCAGTGCAGCACCCCTCACCCTCAGGTATGATCAATAAAAATTCTCAATACGCCAGTGCAGCACCCCTCACCCTCAGATATGATAAATACAAATGCTCAATATGCCGGTGCAGCACCCCTCACCCTCAGGTATGATCAATAAAAATGCTCAATACGCCAGTGCAGCACCCCTCACCCTCAGGTATGATAAATAAAAATGCTCAATATGCCAGTGCAGCACCCCTCACCCTTTGCTCTACAAAGTACCATTTACCTGCAAGTTGATACGTGACACTTCCCTGGCAGTCTGCGTGGGCTGCTCTCAGCAGCTGAGTCCTGGAACACAGCACAGTTCTCAGTGGTTCACAGTTTCCTTTTAGTAGCCATACTATAACATAAAGACTGGTGACCCTTTACTCCTGGAGTTAAGGCTGAGTCAACAGCTTTCCTATAGCCAAGTTGGGCATCAAGTTAGCACTCCACACACCCCTTGGAAAGCCATTTACATGTACCTGGAGTATGTTGTTCTGATAGGCTCATCTACAATTCAGATTCTATTATGTTTTTGAACAACATTGAAGCAGATCTAAAAACAGTTTCTCTTAAGTCAGTTTTGGCCAGTTTAAAGGGAAAAGAGTTGAACCTAACAAATTTTGTGATGATGGAAGAGTTGTGAGTCAGAAGTCTTTTTAGTTGTGCTGACCATAGGTTGCAGTGCTTAAAGGATCACCTTCTGGCTGTGCATCCCTCATTCCATCCGTCAATGCATTAGTGAACAATTGCTTGTCCTCACAATAGCATGTACAATTTTTCAGTTAGGCCATTGAAATTTTTGGACGTGAATGTTCTATGAATGAAAATGTAGGTGCCTTTCATCATCGGTGGTGCCACCTAGTGGATGATATAACACAGGGGCCAAAAAGGGAAACAATTTAAAATGCTCCTCTGTGTTTGATTTTCAATAGATCGTCATGAAATTTGGTGGAAATAGTCTGTTGGCCATTATTACCCTTGGCGGATCAAGTGCCAGAGGGTGTTGTCATCCCCTGAGTCGTTCGTCTGTCAGAGATGTGCCATCTTCACTATTAAAAGTCCCAGTTTGGAGTGGGTTATCATCCAAAAAAAGATTTTTCTGTAGAGAGCTTTGTACTTATTCTTGTAACCCTTGTATGAGTCTTCAACGTAGCTTATTACTGTTTCATTTCATAGATAACAATATGGAAATTGTATGTAAAGTCTTCTACTGCGAATTCTGCAAAAAAATAAAGAAAAAATCACAGAGATGAGGAAAAAAAGATTGTGGGCATGGAGGGTAATCCGTTCTCTGAATGTTATTTTGTCAAATTGAACACCAGTGGCACTACCTTTAAGTGAACAATAAATATGCGTACTGTAAATTGCTTTTATTGTGCAGTGTTTCTATTTTCACTGATTTCACTGATTGTACACAATCGTGAAAACAAAAGTACAGTGAAATAGTATTTTAACATTGATTTGATAGGAATTATGTTCAAAATAGCGAAATTAAAATTCAGTGAAATGCCTGAAATGCAAAACCATGGAAATTTAAACACATGAAATAAGTACATTTCACGGTTATTTGGTGAAATTTATGAAATACATTTTCTTGAGGAATTATAAGGCTGATTTCAACAAATGTATAGCAGATGTGTATTGTGTGGAAAGTGAATATTACATCATATGGATGACCTTGACCTACTTTCTGAAGGTCACTGTGGCAATGCATTTCAGGAAAGAATATTTTCCTGGTCAATCATTACATCTAAATTTGTGCGCATAATCCATATGCCATTACAGGAATATTGTACAGACAGAAGTCTTATGACATGTAGTCATAGTGGTGCCATTGGTGGTAATTTTTGGAACTGACATCAGAATTGTCAAAAACACATTAAATTCATTATTGTGGTAACAGATTGAGACAGAGCTGCAAATTGTACACAAAATATGCATTAGGCTAACAGTCAAATTATTGGAAATTTTTGGGTGACCTCGGCTCGTTTTTCAAAAAGTGTATTGTGTGGAAACACTCAATTCTGTTGAGAAAAAATAAGTCTAATGATGCCAAATACACTACAATGTATATCGTTTGTAGAAATTGATTTTGCATAATATGAATGACCTTGACCTACTTCCTCAAGGTGACTGAGGGAATGCATTTCAATAAAGTAATTTTTTGTGATAGTCATTACATCTGAACTTGTAGACATGCATCTGTGTACCATTCTATGCCATGTAGTCATGGTGGTGCCACTGGTGATAGTAATTGGAACTACTATAGTAGGTATCAAAAACACATAATATCATTTTTGTGATAATAAATTGAGATGCAACTACAAAGATTAAACCAATGATGCATCAGGTCAGTAGTCAAATTTTGTAAAATTTTGAGTGACCTTGATGTGTTTTTCAAGGTCATTAAGCACTGGTAGTAAAGGACACTAAATGCAACATGTTAGGAAAGAATAAGGCTAACAATAACAAATACACCACAAATGTTTATCATGTATGGAAGATTGATATTGCATAATATGGATGCCCTTAACATACTGTCTCAAGATTACAGCGGGAATGCATTGTATGAAATAGCTTTTGTCTTTTTGATGGTCATTACATCTTTAGTTTATATATTCATGTACCATAACATGAACATTATAAAGACAAGTCTTCGATGTGTAGTTATGGTGCTGCCACTGGTGGTAATGGTTGGAAATAATATTATAGGTATCAAAACACGTTAAATTCATTATTTTGCTAATAAAATGAGATTGAAGTGCAAAATTTACACCAAATATGCATTAGACTAATGGTCAAATTTTGTAATATGTTGCATGACCTTGACCTTTTTGCAAGGTCATTATGCACTTAAGAAAAGGACACCCAATTTGAATATGTTGATAAAAATAAGATGAATGATACCAATTGTACCACAAATGTGCGTCATGTGGAAGGTTGACCTTGCATCATATTGATGACCTTGACTGATTTCATGAAAGGAATGCATTTCAGGAAATAATTTTTTTGGTGATGGTCATCACATTTTATGTCAGCAGAGCCTTAGGCCATGGGCCTAGCTCTTGTTGTCACAATGAGGGTAGACAACCACACATCCAGCTAAACCTTGATAATCCATTAACACACAAAACAGTCAGCACTGGGCATTGTTGCCTGTGAACTTTGAAATGGTACTAGTAAACATTGATGTTGGCCACAGCCATTAGAAACTGAGTTGAGTATACATTTGTATTTCCATACTGATATCCTGTATTTAAAGCTATTGTCGAACTTCATGCTATTGTAACACTTGCATTACATACTTCTATTCCAACACAGTTCCACTGGACATGTTAACACTACCAAACATGAAAACTAGTTTAGGTGGACATAAATCACAAACAGGATGCAGGAGTCTTGCCGGCAAAGCAGACCAGGTTCTGTGTTACTACACTTGGTCTGCCCTTATCCCACAGGATTTTATTTATAGCAACGGAAACAAAACTATACAGTAACCCTCCACCTAGACCAGTGGCAGCCTCTGGTCCCTAGTGCACTGAAGCCTGTTATCATAGTAACCATACTCAGCCAATTGGAAACTGTGTCATATATTTGAAACATAAAGGATGCCTAAATTGATTAGAAATGGGCTCTCTTTTGGTTGAAAAGGTGCTATTTATGGATGTTTATGTAGTGTATAATACTAATCTGCCCTGATCATAGTGGAAGCATCAGTCTGTTGCCCCGTCAACACAGGAAGTGAGCAGGATCGCAGTTAAATATGAATGTCTCCTATTGTAATTGTTGCATTAATACATATGCTATTGTTATACATGTAAACTGAATACAACATAACAGTTACTGTAAACTGAATACAACATAACAGTTACTGTAAACTGAATACAACATAACAGTTACTGTAAATTGTAACCATAAATGTACATAAATATATGTAACAGTTACTGTAAATTGTGACCATAAATGTACATAAATACATGTAACAGTTACTGTAAATTGTAACCATAAATGTACATAAATACCTGTAACAGTTATAAACTAAATACAATACAATGGTCATTATGAGTTATACACTAATACATATACTGTTGGTACATGTCAATGTAAATTATAACTATTGCATTAATACATGTATATTATTGTGAATTTAACAAAATATAACAATAACAGTAAATTGTGATTATTATATTGTAATCAATTAGCAATAATTATAACATTGTAATTGGTTGCTTAAAAGACAAGAAGAGCTGTGCATTGATACCTGAGATGACCTTTGACCTTTTACAGAGAGACCATGTACAATGTGGAGAGTACCAGGAACACGAGTCCAACCCCAGCCACTAAGACCACCCTGGCCAGTGCCACACCCACTGACAGTAAGTCGCAGCCTCAAGCTCAAACTCCAATGGTTTATTTCACAGTATTAATTGTACAAAATTGTACATTCATACATGTACACACATGCATGTACATATTTAGTAATTAAGAGTGACACTTGTCACAGCCTTGAACTACAGGTAAAACTTAAACAGTTTATTTAACAATATCTATTGTACAAAATGATACATACATGTACACACTTACATACACACTTGACACTTGCCATAGCCTCAAACTCAAATCAAATGGTTTATTTCACAATATTAATTGTACAAAGGTATACATGCATGTATTCATGTACACATACCGCATACATAGTAATTAAGTATGACATTTTTCACTTTAACATTGAAATAAGGATCAGAGGGTCACAATATATACTTTAAGCTCAGCTGACTTGTTAGTCGACTGAGCTTTTAGAAGGCTCAGTTATCTGTAGTCCATCCAAAATTCACCTTTTTGACTTGTCCAAAACCAATAGCCAGATCTTCTTCAAATTTGGTCAGGATCTATCTTGAGTGGGTCTCTACTTTTTTTGTTCAAATGGTCACGCTCCAGTGATTATTGGATTTTATTTCTATTTTTTGGTTCTTTATTGGGGCAAATCTTTAAAAAAAGTTTCTTCGCCAAAACCGACCACCCAATTGCTTTGATATCACACAAGAACACACCTAGGGACTCCTAGTTCCTAATTATTCATCAGGTGGCACTGCAATTTTTTTCCTATTTTTCATGATTTTTTTTTGTGTGTGTTTTCACTATTTTAGACTTCTTCTCCAGAACTGTCACTCGGATTAAGCTGCTGTGGATTCCTGATTTGTAACCATTTTTTTTTCAATCCAGGTACTTATTGGTAAATGAACTTTTTTTATTGATTACTGTGTAATTTGATGGGCATTCTAATGCTAATTCATATTTTCGACTTTTACCCTGGAATGGTCAGCCAGATTGACTTCAAACTTTGTGGCTATGTACTTTGGGTGGGTCTCTGCCAAGTTTGTTCAAATGGTCACGCTCCAGTGATTTTGGGTTATTGTGTGCTTTTTTGGGGCAAATCTTGAAAAATCTCCAAAACAACTCATCGAATTGCTTTGATATCACACAGGAATACTCCTAGAGACTCTTGGTTCTCAATTTGTTCACCAGGTGATGTTGCAATTTTTCCTAGTTATTTTTTATGATTTTGTATGTGTTGTTGCCATTGTTGGCTTCTTCTCCAAATGTCACTCAAACTTGGTGCATATGTTTATTGTGGAAAGGTCAAACAAAGTTGTTGACTAGGTGGCACTGCCATGGAGTGCTGATTGTTAACATTTTTTTTTTCAATTCAGATGCTTATCTGTGAATACACCTTACCTTTCAGATTGATAACTATGGAAGTAAATGGGTATTCTAATGCTCAATATCATGTATTTTTTCCACCAAGTAGCAATGTTCTTTTTAAAGTTCTTTTTAAATATTCTTCAATTTCTCATGCTCCAGTAAAATTTATATTTTTGATGAATTTTTCAACGTCTGTTGTCTGTCGTCCATTATCAACAAATCTTAGAAATACTTCGAAATGTCATATTCACTCCGATAAAGCTCAACACAGGTCTATTCAGTTGCAACTTTGATTTTGTAAACAAGCTTAGGTTTGTAGAGAAGGGTTGTTCACACAGCCCCCCCTTTTAAAAAGTTTATTGTCTTGCTTGTAAAGATAAAATTTATGCAGAACATGTGCATTGGTACCTTTTTTTTGCTTGACAGTTTTCTTGCAATAGTGTCCCAGTAGCACTAACCAGATATGGCTTAAAAAGTGAGATGTTCAAAAGCTAATTGCACATATGTACAATAAAGTATGATGGTATATTATCATATAGTTGCACAGGTATATACTGTTGCTTTTAAGTCTACTATTACGGCTACTACTAGTATTTAAGCTTTCCATTCCCACTGTGCACTTATAGGAAATGGTGGGGTGAAGGGCTGTACCACTGATCTGTACGCTCACTTCTTTACACACCAATTTGTTTCCATGCCAGCAACTGTTTTTAGCTCGGCTGAGTGACCAGCTGTCATTTGACCTTTTCTTTCCTTTTTCTTTCCCTTTTTTTGGGGGGTGGGGGGGGGGGAGTATATAGTCTTCTCTTAATTATTCACCTGACCTCCCAGTGGGTCAAGTTCACATTGTCAATTAAATTTGTGATTTACTCACATAAAAATGTTATTGTCAGTAACAAGATTTCTTTCTGTTTCTCTTGTATGGATTTTATACCATTTTATATGTTGTAGAAAAATTCTCATACAGCTCTGTTATTTGTATGTGACCCATAAAGGGTCAAAGTTGAAGTCATTTGGCCACCTGAAATCATGACTTACATGTGCAGGTTTTGTTCTAGACTCAATGTCTTTTGCTTTAATTTGCACCAATTTTTTGTTATATTGAAGACAGCCTCTGATTTGCATATGACTCATGGTCAAAGTCATTAACCCTTTTTTGTCAAAATGACTTTACAAACACTGTTGGTCCCAATAAATATGTAATACAACGTTAAAACTGTTTTTTTTTGGGGGGGGGGGGTCGGTTTTTTGGTTGTGGTTTTGGGGGGTTGTTTTTGCTTTTTTTTTTGTTTGTTTGTTTGTTTTTTTACGGTCAGCACCTTAAATGCTGGAGGGTATTGTTTTAGCCTGCGTCTTCTGTCTGTCCATCCATCTGTCTTATCGACGTTACCACAATATCACAAAAAATATTCACCATTGCTGTATCAAATTTTTTTGTCAGAGATACACCTAATAATCGTCCAGGATTCTGTTGAAAACCAGCTTCCTCTGAATATTTTAAATTTTTTTATCAAACTTTTAAAAGTATTTCTGTCAAGACTGTCTGAATGGCACACAAGGGGACGACGTTACCATAATATCTAAAAAAAATCACCTCAGGTTTACCAAATTTTTGTCACAGAAGAACGTTATGATGGACCAGGTTCCTATCGAAAACCAGCTTCCTATGATTATTTTTAAATTTTTTATTAAACTTGTAAATGTATTTATTTGAAGGCTGTGTGAGTGGCCTCAACCCTGATGACATTACCCCCAATATCTCAAAAAATATTGACCACAGCTTTACCAAATTTTTGTCAGAGATGCATCTTATAATGGACCAGGTTCCTACGTGAAACCAGCTTCCTCTTATTATTTATAAACTTTTTATTTAACTTTAAAGTATTTATTTCAAGACTGTCTGAGTGGCATACAAGGGGATGATGTTACCATATTATCTCAACAAGGATCCATAGCAGCTTCACCAAATTTTATTCAGAGATGCACATTATAATGGACTACATTCTTATGGAAAACCAGCTTCCTCTTATTATTTTTAAACTTGCTATAAAACTTTTGAGGTATTTTTTGAAGTCCGTCTGAGTGGCGCACAAGTGGACAATGTTACCACAATATCTCAGGAAGCATTCATCACAGCTTCATCAATTTTTTTATGCAGTTACACTGTATTATGACACCTGTCCTAAATAGGGCTTACGGACAAGTACTTCTATGCATTATAGTAGAAAATGTTCAAAGTCACAGCTTTTAGTGGGTTATTATCGTAAAAGACATCATTCTGCCTAGAGCTTTGTTCTTATTCTTCTCACCCTTGTATGAGTCTTTCAACATAGCATCCAAAATTGCTCTTTCATTTCATAGACAACAATATGGAAATTGTATGTAAAGTGTTCTATTGCAAAGTCTCCAACAAAAAAAAAAAAAAGAAGAAAAATGCAGATTCGAGGAAAAAAAATGTGGGCGCCAAACGTAATCCTTTCTCTGAATGCATCTTTTTTCCTTTGGACAGGTAATCTAATACAAATTTCAGTTTTTGTCAGACCTCCACCATGTTGAGCTCAAAGGACTTGAATAGAATGTCCCCCTCTCTTATAAGGCCACCTGGTGAGAGGCCACACCTCTACAGAGGCCACCTTTCCATACAGCAAGTCTGGTATTTTAATTTCCCCCCCCCTCAAAAGAGGCCACCTTTCTTGTTAGGCCACATTTCTCATGCACTCAAGGTGGCCTTATAAGAGGAGGGCCACTGTGCACTCAGGGTGGCCTTATAAGAGGAGGGCCACTGTGTACTCAGGGTGGCCTTATAAGGGAATCATGAATGACAAAACTGAATGTTGTGTGTATAAAAGATTTGAAAAACGTTTCCTACAAACATAATTACATGTAAACTTAACAAATGTTTCAAAAATTCTGCATCGAAAATTAACATTTGAAGATAAAATAACACCCAGAAAATATATATATATATATATATATATATATATATATATATATATATATATATATATATATATATATATATATATATATATATCCTAAATGCAGTGCTAAAACTACCTTCATACTGCGTTTTTAGTCCTGTAGCATACAGTGTCTTTCAAGGGACATACCAACACGAAAATAAGGGAGGATACTGAAACTGTCCAATTAGAACACATGGATAATGTTACACTAGTAGCAGCCAGTATCTTCCCAGATAAAATACAATCTGCCCATTAAAATAACATTGAAAGTCAGTATATCCCTCACATTCTATATTTGGGGAAACAGTGACTGTAAAGACGTTATGTGCCTCACGTGGCAAGGTTACGTGCCACACAAGATACATGACCTGACAGGACAGTAGTTTAGGCCTATTTTGTCCAGAAGGGGAGGTGGGCTTTTATCACACAAAATTATGAGCCAGAAATCTAATTATGGCAGATACATTTAGGATACAAAGATCATCCCATGGCTAAATCAGTCTCCTACCCTGTACAGTTCCCCCCTCGAGCTGTATCCTCCCTCGACCCTTTGGGTCTTGGGAGTGTACAGGCTCTCAGGGGAACTATACCGGGTAGGAGACTGATTTAGCCATGAGATAACCTCTAAAAACACACACACACACACACACACACACACACACACACACAATATATATATATATAGTTGGTTGGGTTTCAAGTGTCAGAGAGCAGAAGCCAATGAAACGCAAAACATGAAAAAAGCCTCGTGACCACGAGTGCTTAACTCATTCCATGCTATGGTCACAGGCCTTGGTCAGTGGTTCTGGCACTGAGTGGCAAGTCATGCTGCAGCTGCCCGTGCAGCAGCTGCAGCATGACTTGCCCTGTATTGTCAGAACCACTGACTTTAGACTATGGGCATTTTGGTACATGAACGAAAGCTCTTTTCATGAAGAATTTAGATATGCAATTGTCATCTTAAATCTTGGTAAATATATGTAAATATCAGGGACTGGTATGGAATGAGTTAAGCACAGAATGAGAATTGAAGCTACTGATACATGATATTTCCTTTGGCACTGCTTTTGCACATATTATCATTCAACAAGGACATACCTGTACTTTGGTACATCCCTGTGTCTAACATGGCAAAATATGTTGTTCCTGTGGAACTAGCATAAATAGATAATAAAAATTATTTTTAAAGTCAGTCATATTCTGCAGAGCTGATCTTGTTATGGGAGTCATCATGTTTTCAAAATCTATAATCTTTTACTCCCACAAATGTCGATAACAACCTTGGTTTTCAATCAGTGCATTTGTTTGACAGCAGCTGATTGTTCTCTTTGCTTAGCAAGAGGGTCACAGACTTTGGCAGGAAATGATGGGAATGTCCACATCCTGGTCATCTTTAACTCTTTCAGTGCCAAATTTGTGACTGAGTTGACAACTTTCCTTGGCGGGCATTGGGCGCATTGCGCCCAATGCCCGCCAAGGAAAGCTGTTTACCTGGGACATTCTCTCTGGAACTATAGGCATACGGGTACTTGAATGAAAGGTCTTTTTACGAAGAATATGAATCTGGGATCCTAATGAAAAGTTAGAGTAGTTTGACTTAAGTAGAGCAACTTTAGTGGTGATTGGCACCGAAAAAGTTTAAAAGTATATGGTTGATGGGTGTATCAATAAAAATAAATTGAAAAATGCCTTAAACATCACCTCATTAGAAACCTGATAGCAAACCACAGTTCATCTTTTTGTACGAAATGACCCGTACTGGGATATTGTTGTTTCCAGGCTCTGAGATGTCTGCCACAGCCAGGACCTGTGCCACAGGCGCTGAACCTGTGTGTACACTCACCACAGCCAATGGCCTGACTGTTAACCTTGCCAGCTCAGGTAAGGCATTCTTGTCTAATATATAAGCCCATTTAGACTGGCCCAGTAGGTGACTGCAGCAATAAGTGCTGGTAAAATGACTAATAGCCTTCTGTGTAGTGTATACTGGCCTGATGTGGCCCCAGTAGCTCATATTTCAAAGCTTTCAAAGCACTGGAGAAAGTTTCATAAATACCCACAGTGTAACCATGTTTATTGCATACAGTACGATCGAGCTTTGTGGCCATATACTGTGTGTGGTATATGGGATGATAGAATGGTCATCTGGGCTTCCAATACATACACTTTATTTCCTGGTTTTTAAGATATAGGGAAAATTCAATGGAATTCTCACAGTAGATATGGTAGATTAAATGTAGGATATCAGAGGGAAGAGCCATCTGGGTATATCTTACAAAAGTTCCTTTTAAATATTTGAAGAATAATTGCTTTATGATCCTTCGACTTGTTATCCCGTAGAACTCAAGCAACCATTGTAGTCCAACAAGCAAGAAACATGATCTATGCTTCTGTGAAATTATGATAGTACCCGGAGAATGAAATTGACAATATTGGACTATGTCTAGAAACCTGAAGAGATTTGACGAGGCAAGTGGCTGTAGTTTATGCAGGCTGGGAACCTCTTTCATCAGTTTTTTCATTGCCACTGCATCTCATCAGGAACTGTTAAAAGAATAGCTGCATGCCTGGGCTGTGTTTAATATTTGTCGATAGGTATCGGTCATTGCTACACAAAATTAAATTGGTGTCATTGTTTATGCACAAGTGTAGCTATTTGTGAACATCATTCATGACATCACATAAGTTTGCTTCTTCTGCAAAACCATTGGCAAGATCTTCTGCTAAGCTGGTGAGGATCTTGGGTGGGTTTCCACCAAGTTTGTTCACTTGGTCATGTTCCAGTGATTGTTCAATTTTTTTTTGTAAATTTGTTGGCAAAACCTTAAAAGTAGTCTTTGTCTTCAGAAACACTTGGCCAAACACATAACACATCTGGGAACCCATGGAACAGGGTGAAACTGACTTTGGTTGGCAGTATCAAGGTCTGCTGCGCTTGGGCTGTTCACACAGCACTCTTGTTGAAAAAACAGGAAATGTAAATAAATGTGGAAATCCTCGACAAAGGGTTAGGGTTATGAGGGCAGCTGGATAGGTAGGGCGTATTATTATAATGCCGTGAAAACGGATTCAGAAAATGTGGATCCATTACTTGTGTGAAATATACTGTGCACTTGGGGGTTTCTGTTGTTGTTGTTGTTGGTGGTGGTGGTTTTTTATTTTATTTTTATTTTTTTAATCTTTTACACTCTCCTGGATAAAGGGATTGGTCGTGCCCAAAGAGGATGTATGTGAAGACAATTAAAGTGTCTCATAAGACTCAGCAAGAATGCGCACTTCCCAATGAAATTGAATCTGAAAGGTTGAGTGGAGTGAAGCTGGTGCATCCAGTGTTTTCCTCCATTTGCAGTTCTCTGCTGCGTGCTTGTCTTGTGGGAGATCGGATGTAATCTGGTCTATAGACTCGGTCCATTATAATCTGACTGGGCAATATGTCTTGCAAAGAGTTGTGTATTTAATTGAACACTTATGTGGCAGCAGTGCACATTCACACAGTCTCTCTTTGAGAGGAGACTGACTTTGTCCCACATGTTGTTACTTGAATACTGAAGTGATGATAATCTTCACACAGTGTCTCACATAGGGCGTTGACTTGGTCCAGCATATTGCTAATTTAAGGTGGAAGATCTGAAGCTAGTGCGCAGTGAGACTGGTAACTTTAGATCAGTATTACCCATTTAATTTTTTCACAAGTACATTAAACCTGTACATTTTCTGATTACGACATATCCGTAGATTTGTATCCATAGGTTTTTTTTTTGCGGGATTTGAATTTTTTGAGATTTTATAGCATTCTTTCTGACTTGGTGGGGTTTTCACATGATTCGCACAGAAGTTGCACAATTTTTTTTTTTATTTCTGAAGTTGAAATCAGAAGAAATTGAAAATGTATCTATACGTCCAGGATCGAATTCAGTGGTGAGTCCCGAAATAGCATAAATTAAAAGTTATAAATTTTTGAAGTTGTTCCTGACAGGTTGTTCATTTTCTTTCTAGAAATTGCTCCAAAAGTTATGGAAGAGGTTGTCAGAAAAAAAAATCTATAAATTTTTTTTTTTTAAATTCCAAGGAAATGCTCCTGAATATGATATTTTTCTTTTGATGTCTATTGATTTTAATGTGATAGGGCAATTGGTTTGTTTGTGAGTCTGGATACAAATTGCATTGGTAGAGCAAAAAACGTTTCTGAGACAAACACGTTGAAAGAAAATGTTGCCTTTTCTAATGCATTTATGGCTGTAATATGGCACATACTTATGTCTTCTGTCCTGTGTTTTTATTATTGTGTGAAATAAACTTGTAGCTTTACATCTATGATGTTGTAATTAAAAAAAAGTATATCTTGTGGCTTAAAACTCAATTTTTTTTTAACTTGGGAAAATAAATCTGACCACACTTGGCTCCTTTGGGTGTGGGTTCTCATGCGGCTCTCCTTATTTGGGGCCCCTTAGGTGGACTGTGCTAAGTTGTTTTTACATCAATAGAGAATATCAAAGTAGTCAGAACAATGGTAGTGATTGGTTTGAACTGACCCATTCTTCTTTCCATGGCTTATGGTTTCCTGTTCCCTATGAGTGACCCTTGTCAGTGACTCACCTGGTTGCCAGGGGTCATGGACTAATGATTGTGCAAACAATGACATGGTTCACTATCATGCTCATGTAAGCAAAGCCCATGTGGTCAGCACTGCTGAAACTGTTCAGTGTAGACAAAGGTTTTGAGCTCCAGTTTCTCATATAAATTTTATGTTCACTCGTCTGAGTTTTTTGGGGGAGCATGTAGTTGAAGTATCAAACTATTAAAAAATATTAAAAAGTGATTAGAGGTTATCCAAAGGTGCTGGCTTCAGATCTTCCACCGTAAAACTGTTGTGGTGATAGTGTTCACACAGTCTGTCTCTGAGGCCAAGTTTGCATGGTGTTCAGTCATGGTGACTGGCTGGTCTATATCTCTCCCATGCAATTCCAAGGATCCAATTGTTATCCTCACAACGGAAGTCCTGGTAGTAAACTGAAAGCACTCTATCAACCTGCCCCTGTCTACATTGGGTGCAGTTTTAATATTATGTCGCATAAATAGTAGAGACATATGGTATGTGTCTTTATCCACTAATTTTAGATGTATTACCCAGAAGAAAAATTGAAAATACGGACTGGAATTAAAGATGTCCATGTCTTAAACTGGTACAAAAACATCTGTTTATTGCTACTTGAATACTGCAGTCATGATAGTGGTCTCACAATCCATCTTTTATTGGACAATAACTTTGTCCTGCTTATTGCTGCTTGAAAACTTGAATGGCAATATTGTTCACTCAGTCCATGTCTCTGAGAAGATGACTTTGTTCCTGCATATTGCCACTGGGATACTTAAGTGATGATAGGATTCACACAATGCATCTCTTATAGGAGGTTGATTTGTCCTATGTTTTCATTACAAGGCCTTCCAGCAGCTTGCATGAGATGACTTTTATTTAGTCGTCAATGTCACTTGGTTGTGTGAGGAAGATTGGTTTTCAGATGACAACTTAAGATGAATGGGATACAATTCAATGAAACTTAGCACGATACATGTACAGTGGTACCTCTTTTGAGACACCGCCCCTACGGCGGGTCAAAATGCGGTCTCTCAAAACAGGTGGTCTTTCATTAGAGGTATCATAACATGGAAAAGATAGCACAGTGTTCTGAGAGAGTGGTCTTAAAAAGATATGCGGTCTCTCATTGGAGGGGTCTCTCAAGACAGGTACCACTGTACGTGTCATCATTATCTCAAAACCTCCCATGGATGATAGTAGATGGGCTGGAGTGACAGCAGTCTTTTAGAACAGTGACTTCTGTCTTTAAAAATTGAATGCTTCAGTTGTCAAGATGGGACTACTGCACTGAAGTTTGAATGTTTGACTGCACAAACTGCCCAAGAGATTCATGTTTGAATGCTAAAACCGCCCAGACATTAAATTTTGTCTGTTTCAATGCTTTCAAAGGCCAGTAGCTTGCTGCTGGCTTTTACCCTCGGCACAAAAAGTGCCGGAGGGTATTGTCCCTTGCATCATCCGTCTTAAGTCGGAAAACCATGATCGTACTCACTTTTTGCAGGATTTCTTTCTTTTCAATCTTCATCCAGTATAGTGGAAAAGGTGGCTTCCAGCTAATACCTTAGTACACTTTACCTCATAACACCTCTAGTCAACTTTATGGTGCTACAAAGTGTATTACTATTTACCTGTGTATACCAGTGTCGGTATGGTGGAATAGTGTATGAAGCTTTTAAGTTTCAAAGGAGACATCTGTCTGTCTGTCTGTCACATCTTGTCGATGTTACCGCGATATCTCAAAAGGTATTTACCATACCTATGCCCAATTGTTGTGAGAGATGTGCCTTACAATGGACCAGGTTCCTATCAACATATGTTTAAACTTTTAATCAAACTTTTAAAGTACTTATTTCAAGGCTGTCTGAGTGGTGCGCAAGAGGACACTACCATAACATCTCAAAAATATTCAATAAATAATATTAGGTAAAACAAACCAACAAGGTAGAGAATAAAAAGCAAACACAGTATTAAAATACCAAGAGGAGCCTTCCCCTACGCGTTTCGGACCTCCTGGGACTTCATCGGGGGGGGGGGGGGGGGGGGGAGAAGGAGGCTCAGGTCAACAGACTCTAATAGCTTATATACATTAAAAAATATTCACCATTGCTTTACCAAATTTTTGTCACAGAAGAACCTTGACAGACCAGGTTCCTAGTGAAAACCAGCTTCATCTGATTATTTTTAAACTTCTTATGAAACTTTCAATGTATTTATTTGTTGGCCATCTGAGTGGGTCAACCCTGATGATGTTACTGTCATGTCTCAAAAAATATTGACCGCAGCTTTAACAAATTTTTGTTAGAGATGCATCTTATGATGAACCAGGTTCCTGTGTAAAACCAGTTTCCTCTTTGTATATATAAACTTTTTATGAAACTTAAAAGTATTTATTTTAAGGCCATCTGAATGGCACACAAGGGGAAGACATTACCACAACAAGGATCAAATAAACAGCATTGAAATGTATTAACTCACCTGGCTAACTTTTACCTTGTTTTATTCAGCGGAGGGTATCAATACTGAGAGCAGCCACCTGCTTAGTAACCTGATGGACCAGGATGGCTTGATGGACAATAGCAACAACAGTGATGGCAATGACGAGGCCGCCATGGCAGTCATTATGAGCCTACTGGAGGCCGACGCTGGACTGGGTGGACCAGTTGACTTCAGTGACCTACCGTGGCCACTTTAACATATCAACACACATGTGAAATGCAGGGAAAAATCTGGCTTTCAACACGAGCTGCCATTTGAAAGTATACATGGAATTGTCCAGTACTTGATAATTGTCAGCCAGTTCTATCCTTCATTACAGCTCCACTTTTCAGCTGACACAGGATTGGGCTGACATGTTACTGCCTTACAGCAGCCTCCAGAAAGCTGATACAAGATTGGTTAAAGCTGCTGAAAAACTGGCTTATCAGGGCCTTTGTTACATATATGAATGAAAGGATGGAGTGGATTTGCTGTGCAGATAGATCCAATAGGGACACTCAGACACAGCAGCAGGCATATGATATGGCACAGACTTCCATTAGCAAGAACCTACATAAATCATGTTTGTTTATTAGCTGGTAGACCTCATTATTGTCAATCAGTCAACTGTGCCAATTTGACGTGCATGAACACAGATGTACAGGTCATTTGTGTGTGGCCAGGTCCAGAAAAACAAAACAAAAAAAAACTTGTTATCAAGTCAATGTGTAAAATATGACTGACATGTAAAATGCAACGAGACTGACATGTAAAATGTGACAAGACTGACATGTAAAATATGACCAGATATTCACAAAGATGTATATTTTGCAAAGAGGGACATGTATATTGTGCAGAGAGTGGAAGGAACAATGTTATAACTTGTTGTATGATAATCCAGGACTCCATTGTGACTGTAAGGAAGTACTGGTGCCACTGATAGGAACACTGTTGATTGTTATCATATACTGAAGTGCATTATGTACATTTTATTGGCTGCCTTCCTACAGCTGCAGACATTTATATACGAGTGTTACACATCCCCTGTAACGAGACAAAGACATAGAGGAACAACAGAGACAGCAAGAAGTAACATATGTACATGTGACAGTGTCCACAAAGTATCTGCATCATGGTTCTATCACATCATAATGCAGAGCTACCTCTGACCTCAAAGTGTCCTCATCGTCCTATCACATCACAATGCAGAGCTGCTTCTCTCCTCAGAGTGTCCACATGATCGACATATCACATCATAGTGCAGGACTACTGCTGTCCACAAAGTGTCCACATGATCGTCCTATCGCATCATAGTGCAGGACTACTGCTGTCCACAAAGTGTCCACATGATCGTCCTATCACATCATAGTGCAGGACTACTGCTGTCCACAAAGTGTCCACAGGATCGTCCTATCACATCATAGTGCAGGACTACGGCTGTCCACAAATTGTCCGCATCATCCTATCATAGTGCCGGTGTACCACTGTGTTCACAGTCAGTGTAAGATGCCGGTAGCATAAGGGGATGATGAATGCAAGTTTTCAGTGCGATTAACGTATCATTGTTGAGGACATACCAAGGTTGACTCAACTGTCATCATTCCATAAAGTACCAGCTTGTAACCATTTCCCCTTAAACTGGCTGAAACCAGATGGGGGTCAAATGTCTGCTTCACTGATTTTGCCTAATATTGACTGTGATGAGTAGATTAGATCTGTCAAGATAATATGACCTATTTAACAGCTTTACTTGTTTTGGGTGTCAGTGCCCAATCCAGACTAAGTATTAAGCTATTGACTTCTTAATTCAAGGGGAAAGGGTTAAACTGAGTTTCCAGGGTGTTCTGGTAAAGTGGCGAGGAATGTTGCCAACAAACTGCAGTATTTGTTTGGTAACATTACAGCTGCATGGTTGAGTGATTAAATTTTTGTGTGATGAATTTTAATCAAATTAAGCTGAGAGATTTTCGACAAATAGGTGGATAATTGTAAAAGCTGCACACTGGAGACCAGACACAAGTTGTGTGGGACAAGTTTTCCTGGCTTACATCTTAATGATAAGAGGACTTGCCAGAACTAATTTTTCTGTGGCAGGGGCAGCTTTTACCACGGGTCTGAATTGTAACCTCAAGGGTTAACACCTTGCTTACTTTTCCAGTGGAAGTGGGCCTGTATATTATAACGAGACAAAATGTTTGATTCATGTTACTGTGCAATGTAAACATGTATGAAAGAAAAACAGAAAGTAGCAGCCTTCCCTCCATATACCCGGCGGCTTCATAAGAAAAAAAACAACTTAAAATAGAGTAAATGTGAGTCTTTCATTGACAAGAAACAGCCAGACTGGGATTCTGCTGTGTGCAGTAAGGTTGCAGCTGAAGATATTTTTGGTCTAAATTCCCCTAATTTTCCTTTTGTATGGATAAATGAATACTTCAAAATTCTGAGACAATATCATTCTGTCTGCTGGGTTGATTTTGCAGTATGAATTGTTTTAGTTTTAATAACAGAATGAAGGAGGGGTGTGACACGTGCCCCGTGCAGAGACAAGGAGATGCTGAGGGGTGGACTGGGGGCTTTACAGTGTTGTCAGTTTCTGGCAGGTTAGGTTGTCACACAAAAGTGAAATATGTGGACAAGTTGTGACTCTCCATAGCTATTCTGGCAGGTGTCTGTAGGAAAGACAGCATATAGTTACTGCATCTTGGCTTATGTATCACTGTGAACAGACAGCATGTACATCTGTATGGCTATGCTCCTTCTGGTGGATGTTTTACACTTTGTTCTTCAGGAATTATACAGTGTTAACAAAATGTTTATGTTCCATTAATGTGTAAATATTTTAGAACGTGACCCAGATTAGCAGGGTCCATTGAAACTGCTGCAGTTAAAGGCCTGGGATATGAGTTTGGATTTTTTTTTTCTGTAATTGTTAGTTCCTAGAATGTACATGGCACACATTCATGTACCTAAAATGCTTACTTCTGCATTAACAAATGCAGTGTTTACACACCCAACACTGATATAGGACAGTATATTGATGCTGAGGTAGTTTGCAAAACAGCCAGAAATTAAAATTCAGTGTGGACAAATACATTGACTTGCAGGTTGCTTATAACTTCAAGGTGACAGGGACAGATTGTAAGGTGGCACCATCAAGTGGCCAATGGATGAAGCTTGTGACCGTGGGAAAAGGAAAGGAAATTTTTGGACTGTAAAATGTATAGAACAATAAAAAGTTAGTGAAACATCATCTGAAATGATGTAATCCTATCACTGCAACAGTCATGTTGTGTCTGGAATGTTTGACAGATTTGGAATGAAAATCCAGTAGAACCTGGCTCTTACACACACAGTTAAGGACCACAAAACAAAAATGTCTCCTGACAGATACGGTCAGAATGACAATGCTCAGACCATAAAGACTTCAGCATCCTATGTGAGTGAGAAAACATGAGCCAAGGAGCAATAGACAGGAAGGCACAGTGTCCAGGGGGTTGCCTGAGTAGGTTCCATTGTGTGTATGTGAAAGGGTGGGGAAAACCTCTTTATCCACAGGTCTGTGTGTAGATGTCTCTATGTGCTCCATAGCTGCTACCAGAAGGGGAAAAAATGACAAGAGCAGCTGGAATATTGTTCAATATATTCCCTGCTGGTAGAGCTTGTTTTAGTGCTTATTCAGGAAACTGGATTTCTGGTCAGGGTCATTTAGTTGCAGGTTGTTTAACCCTGCCATGACGGATTGCACTCTGACTCCCATGTGCAGCAAGAGGTAGGTGTACATAATAAACACAGGGGGGGGGGGGTGAGTTAAAATTGCTTTTGTTGAAATAAACAAGCCGTTGGGTTCGTTGTTTGAATAATATTTTATCAACAGAAAAAAACCAAGAGAAAAGATTAAACTTGTATAAGACTGCTGTGACTTTCAAATATTCCAGACAATACTATCACAAGAAAAATATCTTGAGGTGACACCATGAAGCGTGTGGTCTCAGGCTGAGTCTGCAACCCGCCCCCCCCCCCCCCCCCCCCCAACATGTTGACTAGATTTGGTGGTACACGACACAGAACTGCTCTGGTGTGAAATCAGAGCTCTCAAAAACAAATTTTTACTTTGGTTAGTATTTAGGCCTTCCAGTTCACCTTCTATGTTTTTGGACAAACTGCAAGAAAGTATAGATCTTGCCAAATCCAGCAACATACAAAATTTGATTATAACTGGTGACCTGAATGCAGATTTTCACACTGTTTCTGGTCAAAACTTGAATCCTTTTGTCATTGTACTGTCCCATCTTATTAATGAACCAGCTCATTGTATTTGTGTCTTTTTGCCCAGAACCACTTCCTAGTAGTCAATATCCTATCATGTAACAGCCTCCACATCAAGTTGTTTCAAATAATCTGAAATGTATCAAATTTGATCAAAGATCTTTGTGTTTTGGTGCCTATTTGTAATTGTGACCATTCAGTTCTATTCAATTGTAGCATAGATTACTTAGACGAAAAACAGAGGTGTCCTACATGTATATAGTAGGTGTATTGGGGAATATGACAAAGCTGATTTCGACATATTTCGTAACCGCTTATGCCAAATTAACTGGGATAATTGTTTCCAATGTGATAACATGGATTCCTGATGTGACCTTTGGTCAACAACATTTCTCAATGCAGCTCACCACTCTGTTCCTAACAAAAAATATAATTGTTAGAGCTTTGGACATCCCTTGGTACAATTCATTTTTTCGATTTGAAAAAAGGAATGTCACTAGCTAAGGGCGTATAACAAAGCAAAAGATCAGTAGAACGACGTCAATCTTTGGACCACCTAAAATAATTTAGGTAATAACCACCAAGGACATCAGAGAGAAGCTGAAGAACAATATAATAGTAAACTTTGTACCTGTTGAAGGACTGCAAAATCCAGATATAAGTCTTGGTGGCAAACGGTTGGGTATTTCATGAATAAAAATCATTCTCCTTCCATTCCTTCTTTTTTCCATAATAACTGCCCTGTGTCTGATAGCATTTCTAAAGTTGGAATCTTCAATTCATTTTTTCTACAACAGCATAATCTCGATACTTCGGCCCCAACACTTCCAACAGAAGTACCCCCAACCAGCATTTTGATATATTTCCATTGACAAAAATGAAGTTTTTGACATTCTATTAAGTTTAGACACATCAAAGGCCACTGGTCCTGATGGCGTTAGTGCTCATTTGTTAAAGGACACAGCACCTTTTATTTGTGATTCTTTATGCAAATTGTTTAATTTATCTCCAACCCATTTCATCACTGAGCTATGTCAGAAAAGTGATGAAGAAAGTTGTAGTTAAACATGTTTTAGCTATTTTAGAGAAAATTTATTAATGTCTTCAAATCAGTCAGGATTTATACCCGCCGTTTCAACTGTCAATCAACTTCTGTTTCCATATCATGAATTATGCCTTGCAGTTGACCTCCGAAAAGAAGTCTGTGTAGTTTTTCTCAATGTCAGCAAGGCTTAGTCTGGCATAGAGGCGTACTCCAAAAGTTTGAATGCAATGGAATTTATGGCCCTCTCTTAAAGTGGTTCAACAGGTATTTGTTTTTGTGACAACAGCATGTAGTGATTAATGAACAGTCATAACAATGGGGAACTGTTACTGCAGGTGTTCGGCAGGGCTCTATGTTAGGACACTATTTTTGATATACATTGATGATATTGTCAACATTGTTCATTCAAACATTAAACTGCTGATGACACATCTCTGTATCTTTCTGTAGATGATCCTTTTATCTCTGCAAATGCTTTAAGTAGTGATCTTTCATCATTTGACTCCGTGTCATCTGATTAGTAAGTGTCTTTCAATGCCTTAAAAACAGATGCGATGCTTGTTTTCACAAAAGGCAGCTGTATACATCACCCTCTTGTATTTCAAGGTCATCAAAATGTTAATGACCAGAAACATTTGGGTATTGTTCCTTGCAGCGATCTCAAATGGACTGATTACGTTAATCTTATTATACAGAAAGCAAGAAAACAACTGAATATTATGAAATCCCTTCAGTTTATTTTTGACAGAGAAACTGTGGAAATAATTTACACATCATTTATTCACCTGATCATGGAATATGGTTGTATGATCAGGGATGGCTGCACTGAAGCAGATGCTTTGAAATTAGAGTTCACCTGGCTGTGGCACCTATAATTTCAGGTGCTAAGCTAACAACTTCTAATGAGAAATTATGCAAGGAAAATGGACTAGCAGAGTGACATTGGATAAATTTTGAGAAACTGTCAAATTGATAAAAAGGTATAAAATAAATAACAAATTAGCACCTAATTATCTTAACAATATCTCTTTATTTGGCAAAAACTTATGTAAGGCAGCAGAATACTCAACACTGAATACACTACCCCTTTTCACAACAAGGACTTTTATTTGAAAATTCTTTTTTCCATCTGCAACTAGGTTATGGATTGAACTGCCATGAGATGTTAAGAACTCAGCATCATTAACAGAATTCAAAAGCAAAGTCACACCTTCTTTCCAGGATCTCTAAAGCAAGTAGAATTGTGTTATGGTGGTAAACATTTTCTCTCTGTTATGCATGCTATAGTAGGGTCGGGCTGCATCCAGCTTAAAGCTCATTTATTCAAAATCACGAGTTAATTCATCAGATTGTAATTGGGGCCAGGACATCGAAAATGCCTGGTAATACTTCGTTGAATGCCCTTGGTTCATCAACCAGAGGGACGTCTTGCACATAAATGCATCAATGTATGCCACGTGTACATTGCAAACTATTTTATATGGTGCTCCTGAGTGAAGTTTTCAAAATAACAAGTCTATATTTTTGGCAGTGCAAGATTACATTTCAAAAACTCAAAGGTTTAAGCATAATGCTGTCACTGGAATATCTTTACCTTTCAGTTGAACATTATATATATATTACAATGTGTTTTGGCAACTGAATCTGTACAACAAATCCTATTGCTATTTGTCCCACTATCTATCTGACATCATGGTGTTTGCCTTCTTGAACTTGTTTAGCTTAGTGTGTTTTTCCTCGTCGGGGAAATTGGTTATTGTGGTACAAATCTGAAAATATAACAAGGATTGTCATTCTTTGCCCGATGGTGTCTCCTCTGTCCTGGCCCTATGTGTTCTGCAAGCAAGAGGCAGAGGCATTTGTATAGGGCTTAGCCTACCTTGCCAATTGGATTCATTTTGAATAAAATGTGTTTAAACCAAACCAGTAGTTCTGACCTGGACATGTGTTTTGCACATGTCCGCTGTACAAGGCCTGTGTACAGTACCCGCTATATAGTAGTCTTTCATCCAGTTTTAAAGCCAGGGCCATTCAGATTTTATTGTTGGAAAATACACTGTCATAGTTTATTTTGTACTTCAGCTGATTTTTCAGTCTGCAGAGCTTATATGATGGCCCTTCATCTATTCTAGTCCATCAGCATATCACACTTTTGACTTCCTCTTGAAGACTGTCCTACATATTTTCCAAAAACTGTGTGGAGAAATACCATAAGTGGGTGTTTACCAAGTTTGTTAAACTGGTCATGGTGCGGTGATTTGGGTTTTTAAGGGTCTGCCCATGGGAGGACCCTTTCTGTTTTTAGGTTGTCTGTTTGTCCATCTGGATGTCCGGCCGGATGTGCACATTCTTGTTACCAGGATGTCTACAGAATGCCTACATGTATTTTGCTCAGATTTGGCAATATGCTTATCTTATCAGGCAAGATCAACTGATTATATTTTGGTGTCACCATGACCTAATTTGAGCATGTGGCAGCCTAATTATATTCTCATTAAGGCTTGTTACTGCAAAATCTCCAGAATGCTCCAATGTATTTTACTCAAATTTGGCGGTATGCTTATCTAGCATGCCAAGATGAAATGATTAGATTTTGGTATTACCATGACCTAATTTGAGCAAGTGGCAGCATTTTTTCCAGGCGGACCCTTTAGTCAAAGCTTCAAGGATCAAAGCTTTGTGTTGAAGGTATCTCTAGTGTAAAATATAATTTGTCGGCTCATTTTTGGAGGAAACCTTGAAAAATTATCTCCAAAACCAATCAGCTAATTGCTTTGAAATTGCACTGGCACACTTCAGGACAACCCTATACCCAGGACCATCACCATGTACAACATTAAATTTGAAATAATTATCACAGTATCAAGAGAGCAGTTTACATAGCTGCAGCGTCACCTCACTTTAAATATATGACATGGATGTCGCCCATCTGCATGGTCAAGCTGGCCCTGCCTGAGGGTCCTCATTGTTTTGTGTTTACATTATCAGAATTTTCACTCGCACTGTTCTGGGGTCATATATGTAAAATGAAAAGTGACAGGATCCACCATTATGAAGATGTAAGCCAATGTTTTGATGATCTGAGGAAGGTTTCTTGATATAATTCTGCAGGCCACAGGACCATTTCAGTCTCTGCATGCAAGGTCAGCTGAGCACAGGAATGTAACAGTCTTATTGTTTATTTGCACCATCTGGTGATGGGGGTTTTATAGGTTAACAAGGAATCCTGTGGATTTTAACACCAATAAGTGTGACCAACTGCATCTGTTGAAAGTGCTTTAAGAAAATGAAAAACAGATCTGGGTCACAATGTGTAAAACCCAGGGAACTGTGCTTAGTCATGCACACAATGAACGCATTAAGCCTTCAACTTTTCTAATTCATTAAATTGAAGGGAATGCTGATGCAGAAAGAAAATTTGAATGATTAAATGAAAGTAAAGCATTGTGATTTCAGGATTATTACAGATCTGTTTGGATACAGTTTGGATTATAAGAGAACACAATGTGGAACATAACAGATCTTTGTAAAGCTACCTCCACGTATTATAAGATTGAGAAAAATATACTTTTAAGTGGGGGTGTGTATGGCAAAGAATGAAAGGTACTTCAATTCACATCTAATGTTAGTTTACTGCTACCTGTAAGGACAGCCAAGAAGCCTCTCTCTCTCTCTCTCTCTCTCTCTCTCTCTCTCTCTCTCTCTCTCTCTCTCTCTCTCAGGCAGGCAGGCAGGCAGGCAGGCAGGCAGGCAGGCACACACACACAAACAATAATGATTAAAAGCCAATGACAAAAAGGAACAGTTATAATCAAGAAACTGGAGGCTGGGATGTTTGTCAGAGAGATAACTAATTTCATACAATATGCGGTCCTTCACTGCATATACATAAAAGCCACACAGTGGTTGATCATGGAATGTGCACATTGAGGTCAGGAATGAGTAAAACCTGGGTGTAACTGAATATTGAAAGTTTCATTTGCACAAGTTTATATTGTTCTGCATAACATTATGCAGTCCCACTATTGCTATATGACTGTGGCTGTCTGAATGGCATATTGTGCAGACCTACATGCACAATTACTACAGGACTGTGGCTGCCTGAGTGGCATATTGTTCAGTTCTATGATTGCTATATAGGACTGTGGCTGTCTGAGTGGCATATTGTTCAGTTCTATGATTGCTATATAGGACTGTGGCTGCCTGAGTGGCATATTGTGCAGACCTACGTGCACAATTACTATAGGACTGTGGCTGCCTGAGTGGCATATTGTTCAGTCCTACCATTGCTTTATAGGACTGTGCCACATGACACATAACACACACTTCCAGCAGACCTATCAACATTACATCCACTCTCCAGACCAACACCAATATTATTCACTTTACTTATAACCATGTCTCAGTAACACAATATGGTAATGCTTACGACAGGAAGTCGCTGCCCATTAGACCAAGGTTGTGTATTACAGTGTTTTGGTCATTATGTTTTCACTTGGAGCCAAACAGAGATACATGCCCCAAGATGTCCATTTCAGCTTAATTTTAAATTTGCAAAATAGAAAGTTTAAAATGTTTGAAAATTGCCCCCCCCCCCCCCCCATTATCATGTTGTTTCATCATATTGACACAATCTGAAGTAGCTTTTATGTACTGAGTATAAATGTAGCTGATAAGAGTATGATTGGCCATGTCCAGATAAATGATAAATTCAAGAGTTGATAACATTTTGTTTGCCAATTTAGGTGACATAGAATGAGCACATCACGAACACTGTATCATTATTTACGTATCATAGTTATACAGATGTTCACTCTTTATTTCCATAAACAATCCAGTGCAGTAGCTTGTATTCTATACACATTTTTGGGCACACTGAAGTACATGGCAACTTTTACTGACATGGAACATTCATGGCTGAAATTAACCAAAGCCAATCCAGAGCTCCCTGTGTCACTGGTGCAGATGTTCTGTGGCTGGTCTGATTACCATGGCTGTGTCGCCATTACTGGGATATGCAAAGTAAATGATGAGGAGAAATTGACATTCCTTGCTGCCCATAGTGAATCACACCTGGCCCAAGCTCATGTGGTTTCTATAGTCTTGTTGGTTTTTATTATGTTACAGTGCACTACCTTCATGAGTAAACATTATGCACTGTTGTACTAGGTATAGTTGACAAGTTTAAAGTTTGGAATTTCTGGATCACATCCTAAAATTTTTTAAAACTAAATGGTCTTTGGGCTGTGGTGTGGACCACTTGTTAAACATGGAGTTGCATGATTTCCATCCCTACTGGGTGGCTATACATAATGATTGGCTGGTTACTACGAGGATTGAGTTACACTGTATCATTATATACTGGTTGGTTATTACCATTAGCTAGTTACTATTCGTATATTCTGGCTGTGTGGTTACCACCATGAGCTGGTCATTTTTCTGCATAGGTTGGCTGCTTATTACCATGAGCAGGGCACTGTCCTTATATACTGGCTGGTTATTACCATGAGCTGGTCATTTTTCTGCATAGGTTGGCTGCTTATTGCCATGAGCAGGGCACTGTCCTTATATACTGGCTGGTTATTGCCATGAGCTGGTCACTGTCCTTATATACTGGCTGGTTATTACCATGAGCTGGACACTGTCCTTATATACTGGCTGGTTATTACCATGAGCTGGACGCTGTCCTTATATACTGGCTGGTTATTACCATGAGCTGGTCACTGTCCTTATATACTGACTGGTTATTACCATGAGCTGGACGCTGTCCTTATATACTGGCTGGTTATTACCATGAACTGGACGCTGTCATTATATACTGGTTGGTTATTACCATGAGCTGGACACTGTCCTTATATACTGGCTGGTTATTACCATGAACTGGACGCTGTCCTTATATACTGGCTGGTTATTACCATGAGCTGGACACTGTCCTTATATACTGGTTGGTTATTACCATGAGCTGGACGCTGTCCTTATATACTGGCTGGTTATTACCATGAGCTGGACACTGTCCTTATATACTGGCTGGTTATTACCATGAACTGGACACTTTCCTTATATACTGGTGGTTATTACCATGAGCTGGGCTTAGTGTACTTGTATACTGGCGGTTATTACCATGAGCTGGACACAGTGTCCTTATACTGCATATTATAACCATGAGCAAGTCACATAGTCCTTATAAATTATAAGCTGTGCACATTGAGCACTGCCTATACTGGCCAAGAGGTGTGTGTTTATGTGGGTAGCTGTCCCCATCAGCTACATCTTAATTGTCCTTCATATGGATATATGGGGTGGGTGTGGCCACCAGTGATATATTTACCCTTATTCTGTGTGTGTAATATATATATATATATATATATATATATATATATATATATATATGTTTACACACACATATATACATATACATTTGAACATATAGATATTGCTAGGAGCATCACATACTGGTATCTAATTGGTTATTACCATACACTGTAAATTTGATCCTTGCATTTTGGGGATTTCAAGTGTCTAGAAATGTGTTGTGTCATTTCCTGCTTGGTGGTTGTCTGCATTATGATCCCAAGAAACTTTGACCAGTCCACTTAATTAAAGGGCTTTTGGATTACAGATTTCAGTATAAACATTTTTATGCTGAGTTTGTAAATTTGAAGAAGCCATTTTGATGACAATATGTTGTTGTTTTTTTTTAAATATTATGTCAATGATGTACCTTCCCTTGAAACTGTTGGTGTTCGTGCTAAGAAAGGTTGTTACAGATGCCATTATGATGACTTAATGGTTTTTATGATTAGTACTGAACTTTTTGTCCATTAAACTCCAAGTAGTTGAAGCACTGGCACATGTCTACATGCTTAGGTAAATTTGAGGAAAATCACAAAAAAAAAATTGAAATACAGGGACCATTTTGTTGGAATATGTATAGTAGCCATGTCTATGTAGCAGCTGTGGATCACTCATAACATTTTAATTTTTGGAGCAATGTCAGGGAGAAAAACAGGTTTTAAGATTTCCTAAATTACGAAAGAGTTGCAGGCATTTTATTGCAAACGTAGCATGCAGAGTGGCGACAACCAGGCCATGTATACCATTTGCACAGACCTGAGTCAGTATGCATATAATCTTGCCATTGGACAAAACTGTACGGGAAGGGAAAAATTAGAAAAAAAAGAAAAAAAGAAAAAAATAAGGTGAAGAGGAAAAGTGAGAAAAATCAGTGAAGTTGGAAAGTCCTTGGATTTTGGCAAAATAGTCCTGGAATAGTCCTTGAATTTGAAAGCTGCCAAGTGTATGAATGCTGTATCATTATGTATACCAGTATCAGTATAATCAGATACACTCGTTTTTCTATAGCTGCTGGGTTGACCTGTTTGACCTGTAGCAGTGTCAGCCAGTGCATAAATGGTGTGAAGGTTGAGTATCAAGGCTGCATTCTCAGAACTCTTCATTTGGCATCCACACAAATAAACCTATTATCAAAATGGTGAAGTATTATTCATTAAGAGCAAATTTTTGAACTCACTAAGTCACCCCAAAGCTTCACCAAGACTGAAACAATCATCAGATTTCATTGACCAGGTTCAGAATTCCATAGAACATATGAACACTGGCATGTCAGTGTACAGCCATCCAGATATATTTGCTAAACCATATACTGCGACCACTAAGAAGTTGTTTGATGTGTTTAAAGTCCCCCCCCCCTTTCAGGAAGGATATGCTGTGAAGTTGTTCCTGCAAATTAGTTATGCTGTATTGTGTGAAACAGTTAAAATTCTACTCAAATTCAGCACAAGGGGCTCATGAAAAAATGGTGACTGTGGTGAAGTGCTGAGATTTCTAGTAGGTCAGTGAGACATTGTATGGCAGTTGCATGGGCTTGCAACTGGAGCGTGCTCATATCTGAGGACAAGCTATGAAAGGTTTGTCAGGTAAGGGAGTCCAAGAGACTGGTGATGGGTAAACAGTGTTTGAAGTTAATAGTTTATAATATGCATCATACAGGGAGGAAATGATTACTGCTGGAGGCAAATACTCTGTAGTTCACCATTGCAATATGAAATATGGCAAAAGTAGATTGTGAAACACTATGAAAAATGTAATAGGGGCTGCCATTTTTATCAAGTGCTGGATATGAAGATTTTTTTAAGACTGATGGTTTATAGGTCAACTGGCTTTTCAGTCATTTCATTCCTCTTAAAAAAGATCTTCCATCTGTTGCCATCCATAAGGAACTTTTTTACTCCTACCCATTGTTCACATAGGTGATCTTGAACCAATGTCCAAGGTTGTCTGCCAGCTTCAGAGAACCTGTATTTTGGCAGAGAACACGTGTATATGCACACAAACATTGACAAAATCATTATTCATGCTAGCAAAGGTCAGTTAGATCAGAGATCAGCAAAGTAAGGGACTGTTAGAGCCCTCTTGTTTTTATTTTATTTTATTTAAAATTTTAATTGTATATTATTTTTTTTTTTTTTTGGTCTGTGCTGAAGGCAGCTGCTATATTCTCCATGAAACCTAATTTCAATATACCTTGATATGGTTTCTACCAATATTTTTCACCAGATGGTGCTGATGTCATTCCCTAATTCTTAATTACTTTTGAAAGTACATTATGATATACGTAAGATGACATAACTGCATGATGAGTACATGACAGGTATTTCTACAGTTTCTCCAAAACCATTGATATGATCCTTTTTGAACATGGTGGTGGAAGTACTTTAAATGGAACCATGTGATGGTTCTGTTGGTTGTACTTCAGTGACGGTTTTTGTACGGCATATGACTTGGGGGGGGGGGGGGGGTTGTAGGAAAATTTCAAAAATAAATAATATCTCAACTGGTGTATCAATTTCTCTGGGACAGCAGGTACACATTTGAGAGTTCATAGTCTCTAATTTGTTTCTGCCAGTGGCCTTGACCAAGTTCTCGAGGTTTCTGTACAATTTTAGTGAATCTAGTTTTGGGGCGAGAACACTAGAGCTACACAAGCTGGGACTTCAAAAAATTGGACATATGTCCTCCACAGTGATTAAGTCTGCATTGTGTTTGGGTGATGATGACCCAAGTCACAGGATTAATTTCATTAATTTTATTTCTAGACGAGCAACTTTGGAACCACACAAGCCAAGATGTTCTTGTGAATTTTGATGGCTGTGTGAGGGACCAGATTAAGACTGCACTTGGAGCACATAATCTGGGTGGGAAGATCACAGGGTCATTTCACTTTATTTTACTGTTCAACTGGCCTGGACAACTCCAGTACTGTTTGAGCTAGGACTTTGATATCACGGGTACTAATGGACATCTGTAAGTGCTGAGTTGGGAATTGCTTTTGGGTGACATTGATATAATTCTGAAGGTCATTTGGCAACAGTATGGAGTTGTATTTCTGGATTTTATCTCGAAAACTGTTTGAGCAAGGACATTTAGATTTTACTTGGGTAGTTCCCCATGAATGAGGACCGGAATTTTTCTTGGATGGTGCCCCTTTCTCATGCTGAAGTTACAGTTTGAAACTCAAAATTAACAATGTACTATTTGCAAGGTCTTGCAGCAATTTGAATAAGTTGAATTAACTGTCAGATTCCTCCAAATCAGGGTTCTGCTCTGTTAATGCCCCCCCCCCCCCTCCACTTCTTGTAATCTGAATGATAAAAAAATATGAGACCAAAATTTCTACACTTAATGATCCTTTTCATGGTATTATATATACATTGTCCAAAGTAGAGCTCTAACTTGAAGGCTTAGTTATAGCAGTGTTATTTTGATGTGCCCTGGTCCCTAATATTGTATATAGGCGACATGTACCTCCTTACGAGATATGCCTTTGGTTGTATATTTGAGCCCCACAAGGGTCAAGGTACAGTTAAGCCCCACTAAACTTAACAGTCACCAAATGCATCAACCTTTAGCAACCTTTTTCCAACCATTTGAGTGAAAGGCAAACCATTTCAAAACCATTTCCTTTTATTGCATTAAAACCCTTTTAAACACTTTTAAACCTTTCTCTCATGATTAACAACCATTTCACACACTTTCTCCTTTCTCAACCTTGAAAATGTTGAAATGGTTTGAAACTGTTCCAACCATTTGAAACCCTTTGTCAACCTTTTACAAACCCTTTGTCAACCTTTTGCAAACCTTTTACAACCTTTACAAACCCCAGTACAACACTTTACAACACAAAAAATGGATTTGGCTGTTAAGTTTTAGACGGGCTTAACTGTAGATGTCATTTCACTGTACTGACACTCCTACAAGACCATCATTATTGGTAGCAGTTCTCAGTAAGTGCAAGTCAAGCCAAGTAATCTGCACACAGTGTGGTCCCAGTCCTGTTAATTGTCTCTGTGATTTTGCAGGGAACTGTTCATCAGCTGTTGTGTACATGTCATTATATCAAAGGTGTTGTCCTCCACATTGGATGTTTGGGGTAACTCTGAAGCTTGTGCTACCTATCACAGCATCACTGTACAGAAATTCAGTGATTTGAGGATGTTCGTGCACACAACAGGATGCCTTTTCTGTTGGTACCAAAATGATGGAAAATGTGTCACAAAATGTCATAAAAGGTTCTAAACCTGTATTTGACAAAAGTTACAGTAACTAGAAAATGTTGATAGTCCCCTGTATTCATTCCCCGTGCAAATTCAATATAGAAATTGGTTGTTAGCTGTGAAATTTCAGAAAATGTATTTGGCGGTAAATTTGTATCCATAACATAGCCTTAGCTTGTATGATGGAAAACGTACTCATGACCCTGCTGCAAGTCATTTATCAAGCCAGGTTGCTCTTGAGGTCTGACAGACAGGTTCAGTATATTGGCAATTATTAACAAGTTCACTTTGTGGACTATCAGTCTTTTCCTGTTCACAAAGTGTGGTGTGATAATCTTGCTCAAAATAGATGATATCATTCCAGCCTTTTGTATACGCCAACATTTTCTATATTTGTATATACTAAATGTGCGTGAGGAAACATTTTTCTATTTAATGCTGACCCTTTGCACAGATTTTCCTATTTGAATCAACACAAGGTGAGGCTAGCAAGCAGTTATCATTAATATAAACATGGTGCAATGACCAGCACTTTGCTGCTGACTGCTGACGGATCAAGTCTGTGTCTGTATGGCCCATCTAACTTTCGGTGTGCATCCAGTATGCGTGGAAAGAGCCGATGGTTTCCTTGCTGCATGTCATGTTATAGTGCATTAACCTTACTGAATGTCTGGGACTTGAAACACTTGAACCATAAAATAAAAGCAGCTTTGGGGAGTTCTGTTTTAAAGAATAATCATTGGTTGTGATATGAATAACGAGGAAAACTACATGTATTTGCTTTAGTCAGCTTACTACATATCAGAGTGAGCTTGATATGTTCTCCCCCACTCTGTGGAGGCAATTTGTACAGGATCCAAACCAAGTGTGTGTTAGATGTATTACTTTTTTAAATGTGCTGATATTGGAGGAGGGAGGAACTGTTCACATCATTTAATACCTCACCACTTTAGAGAGCTTCAGAAATTGGCACTTCATATGTACATGAACAGAAACCTGTTAAATGGGTTGAAAAAGTAAATCACTGTTACAGTGTATGACATATTGATAATTTTTTATTGCCTGTGTGTGTGTTTGAGCCATTGTATTTAATTATCAACAGCTATTATTCCTATCTGTTACTTTGTACTATGCCTTGTTTGTATACCTACATGATTCAGATGGTCTTTATTTGACTCATAAATACATTTGTCAGAAAAATTGATTGGTAACAACAAAAGAAATGCGATTTAGATTAATTCATTGAACATATGACGCTACCATTATGTCAAGTCAGGATGACCCCCAACTAAGGATACACAGATAGGCCCTCGCTGGGGCCACCTGTGGTATGTTGAACCTGTAATGTAATCGCAAGGCTTCAGACAGCAATATGCATCCATGAAGGGTCGCAAAACTATGTGAAATGAAAGACAAAGTTAATTTATGACAAATTACCAGAAAGCTTTGCATGGTTATTAGCTAATACATAGTTACAAATATGACAATCAAAAATATCACAAAATTCAGAATATTGACTAATAAAGCAGTGTTTGATATACATAGAGTAACCAAAGTTGCAGTGGGTTTCAATTTTTTCTGTAATAGCTTGAGGTGTACTATGAAGAATAGAGGGATTATAGAACCGGACACTTTTTTTTTTCTTGGTAACATTATGAAATGGTGCTGGGTGATGTGGGACATTTCTACCGAGTATCATGGCATATGTAGCAGTAATAGGTGAAAATATCTCATCGAAGTATCCAGGTAAGGGGTCAGCCATTTTATTTTTATTATCATTATTTTTTATAAGTACATGCAGTATGGGGGAGGGGGTCAAAATCAATGTACGTTTTTAGCTAATTTTGAAAATGTTGATCAATATTTAGCCAAAAATCAACATTTTTAGAACTTGGGGGGCGGGGGGGGGAGGGGGGGGGAAGGAGAGGATTACAAGAAAGAGTACTTTGTGTGTGCTTTTGAAAATGTTGATAATTTTGGCTGACCCCTAACTCATTTTTTAAATGTATGTAATGAAATTTCAAAGCTTTGGCGTGCATGAGGTCACAAAATTTTAAAATATTCAATTTTTTTAAAAGAGGTGAGCATTATATCTTGCAAAACAGACAATCAGTGTAACTTGTTTTTGATGCTTTACAATTCTGTCACTTGAGAAGCCCCAAAGTAAATTCCATAATTAAGATGGCGGAGAAAAAAAAGTTTTACATCAAAAGAAGTGCTTTCAGAGGAAGAAAGTAATGAAGTTTTTTCAATAATCCTACAATTCTAGAAAGCTAATTGGCAATTTAATTTATGTGCGGTTTCCAGCTAAGCATATCATCTAATACCAAACATAGAAAATCTGAATTATCTTTTCATTCATTAACTGTGTGTGCAATTCCAAGACTAAAATCACCGACTATTTTACGTTGTGGGTAATGGAAAACCAAGTGTTTAGCTTTCGATAAATTCAACAATAATTTGTTGACGATCAGCCATTCATAAACATTATTTAATTCCAAATTAATATTTTCCAACACGTGGTCGTTATTAATAGAAAATGCATCATTAAAAGAATACAAAGAACCAACTAACGTAGTATCATCAGCATGCAAAATAGAATGAAATTTAGAAGAAGAGTCATTCATATCATTTATATATATATATAATGGATAGTAGGGGGCCAAGAAGGGGGCCCTGTGGCACCCCAGTGGTAATTGGAAGTAAAGATCAACATTCACCATTAAAAGAAACAAACTGAGGTCCACCAGGTACATAACTTTTTAGCCAGAGTAAAGCATTTCTAGTGATACCGTATAATATCTTGTGTAGAAGTATACAATGATCTAGACTATCAAACACCTTTGATAAATTGAGAAATATGGCAACGGGAAGTTCCCCAGAATAAAGGATATTTAATAGTCTATCAATCAATTCAAAATCAGCTGTTTCAATAAAATCAAGTTTTTCTAAAACCATGTTGACCTCTGTGAAGTAAATTATTCATGTTAAAGGAAGCCTAAAGTTGATTATAGACTACTGGGACCATACGCATGACATTGTATATAATGGTCAACACCTATTCATTCCCATTGGTTACATTGCATTCATTTATGATCACCTGATCATTATACAAAGGACTCCTGGGATATTCCTGAGGGTCTTCAGGATCATTTGTTTACACACATATCCAAATATTAGTGCCAACGTAAAGTTCTATTATATTTCCAGCTGGATGGTATAGTACTAATATGTGACATATTTTTAGATATTTCATATCTAGAGACACTACGTGATACTGCATACATTGTACATCTTTGATTTGTATTTATGTTGTGTGACCACTATATTACAGGTGCAACATTTGCTGGTCTAATTTGTATCAGAGATTTGAATTATAAGTCTAGCTTTGAGACAAAAGCTCCTGAAGGGGTCTTCTCAGTTCAGGGTTGCTGGTCCACAAATGTTTGACCAAATGCTTATTTTTAAAGATATGTGGGTGTAAATACTGACACCCAAATCTGGTAGCAGACAAAGTCCTACTTTTGAAGATTAGTGGGTCTGAGTACTGTGTACCCAAATCTAGTAGCAGAGAAAGTCCCAGTGAAAGCCTTTTTTTTTCTGTACGGAAACTGATGCAAGATTGTTTGCATATGCAGGGACCATGCTGGTAATTAGCCAAATGCCAATGTTTCTGGCATTTGATTTAAGAAATGGGATAATAGCCAGAATATTGAAAATGAATTATTAAAGGACCAAGACCAAAGTTTTGTTAATTTTGCCTATGTTTTCAATTTTGGCTTCAAATTTTCGAAGTCTTGAATGACCACATTTAGCATGACCAGAGAATGCTGCTGTTATAATAGGCTGCTGGGCAACATACTGGTGAGTGCTAGGTTAAAATGTCAAACATGTATGCTCAATCAAGTGTAGCGAAAAGTAATGTGCGTGCTTGTACAGTAATGTACACACTTCCTACATCTCAGTCAACCATCACAGTGTCAGAAGCTTTTGTATTGCCATTGGCCTGTCTAAAATGGAGAAGATATTTCTTGCAGATACATGTATTTTATATACTTCCACAGAGAACTGAACTTAATGCTGGAAATCAGCTGCTGTCAAGAAATAAAGATCAGAAGTACAAGATGTGTGGGTTGCACATATATCTGCTCTAGATCAGAAGTACAAGATGTGTGGGTTGCACATATATCTGCTCTAGATCAGAAGTACAAGATGTGTGGGTTGCACATATATCTGCTCTAGATCAGAAGTAAAAGATGTGTGGGTTGCACATATATCTGCTCTAGATCAGAAGTACAAGATGTGTGGGTTGCACATATCTGCTCTAGATCAGAAGTACAAGATGTGTGGGTTGCACATATATCTGCTCTAGATCAGAAGTAAAAGATGTGTGGGTTGCACATATATCTGCTCAAGATCAGAAGTAAGAGATGCGTGGGTTGCACACATATCTGCTCCAGATAAGAAGTAAAAGATGTGTGGGTTGCACATATATCGCTCTAGATCAAAAGTAAAAGATGTGTGGGTTGCACATACATCTGCTGTGAGATATAGAATTGGTTTAATCATATCTTTTTCCAGATGGAAAGAAGGACAATATCACATGACAAGAAACACTGTCACATGACCCAGGATAATATGTGACAAAGGACAATATCATACGACTAAGGACAGTATCACATGACAAAGATCACCATCACATGAGCAAGGACAACAGCCAATTGTAAGTCAGTACATGTAAAAGAGTCAATGTACATTATGTACAACATGCTGGCAGACAACATGTACACATACATGTTAGCCACCAACAAAAACTGCCATAATTTGAAGTGGACTTCTGAACATTATTTTATTGTGTGTTTTTCAAATTCTGCTTGGTTGCAGTTGTTTCTTCATTTTACAATTGCCGATATGTTATGCTGCCTGCTTTAGAAAGTGGATGGAGAACAAGCCTGTATGTCAGCTGTCTATGGAATTATATTTGAGGACAATAAAAAATGATTTAAACCTTGAAGTAAATTAATCATATACCAATTAAAGCATCTGATTGACTCTTCAGAATTTCCTCAAAATCAGAAGTAACCTTTGATAGTGTCTCTCAGTCTGAGTGATGTGATGCTGACTGATGGGCATGCAACTTTTTCCTATTAAATATTACTGGTAATCATCAGATGTGCCATCATATGCACATTTGTGTCATGAATTACTGGCGTGGGCCATTATATTTGAATGGCCAGGGTGTGCTGAGGAAAGCTGTGGACTCGCCCTGTCAGGGGAAAAATCATACTCTGTGTGTAGATAATATTTTAAAACATTCAAGCATGGGAAACATTAAGATTGGCAGTGCAGTTCTTATTGTAACTGTATTCCAAGAAATGTGTGTGTTGCTGAGATCCAGTCGTTACATCATACTGTTTCCCTGCCCTGCTTTGTTTTTGATGAAATTTATGTCCCTCGTTCTTAGCTTCTGCACTGGTGCCTTAATAACCTGTATCAAAGGCTTGCCAAACATGTATACAAACCAATGTAATATGTAAATAAATATACGGTGATATTGCTTGTATGTTTGTACATTTTGATTGCTTTTGTAAAGGAGGCAGGTACTGTTTCAACTTAAGAATGCCATCCGTTAACTTCTGTCACTGTACAGTTTTTAAAATGTTTGCTCTGGTGATCAAGAGGTAAGTATACTCACTAATACCAGAATTAATAAAAAATTCACATATTAGTTCTGCAATGTTACTCCTCAACCACCATTGCTGATCTACAAATGCATTGGAGGAGGGTGTAATGCTACACACATACTGACCAAAGACTGACAGTCTGGAGGAAGGGGGAAACCATTGGTTTGAGTGAGGAGGTGACTTGTGAAGGGAGAACCTCAGAGGTGCGTGGACTTCAGGCCACCAGCAGAATCCTGGCTGAAGCCTGGAAACCCTCCTTACTGACCAGCATCATATGGCACTGGGCCAACCACATAGCTGTCCCCCCTGTGGGTAGACCCTGTCCATTTCCACTCTTCAGGTCCTGGAGATCTAGCAAGATGGGGGAGTCGTGGGAAAACGTGGGGGGGTTGGTGTTTACATGGTTCTGGGAGGCAGTGCCCCTGAAATGGGTCCACCGGCTCTGAGCATGGAGACATCCATCCAATATGAGTCCCAAAGAAGGCTTAGGCCTACTTTTGGTATGGCAACCTAAAGACTCCATCCAGGTCAAAGCCCCAAGGGTGTCATAAACTCAACATGGCAACAATTAGCAGGAACCTATACAAAGGAGGGTTCTAGGCCGGCAAAGGCCTGTCTGTTTTGGCAGACTTGCTCCTTCCTATGGTTACCCAGGGGCAAAAAGAGCACTGACCCCTGCCATCATTTGTGCAGGAGAGATTCTAGAGCAGTGCTCTCACCGGGCACAGAGCTTTTTCCTCCGAGGGAAGAGCTATATCCATAGCATAAAGGGTTTAACCCCTAAAGGCCGTAGATGGATCTCGAGCCACTTGGCTCTTTGCAAGGAAGCCCAAGTGAGGCCTCAGGGTCACCTGGGAGTGGTCAGGTGACCATTGGATTTGGTCATGTGTAAGAGCATGGATTTCTTCTACCCCCAGAAGCCAGTGTTAACAAGAAAAAAGTTTTCCAGATCCAGTGCTTGAGGTCCACCTGGTGGGGGGGGGGTCTTCTAGGCACTCCAAGGGCAGCTTGAACATGACTGAGACCAGCGGGGGACTCCCACCGTGGTCAGACCTGCCTATCAGCTAGTCTGTCCATGTAGAAGGACGGGATGAGCGCCATAAGGATCACTTCCAATGAGACTTCCTCGAATGTTTGCCAGGGTTGAGGAGATGGTGGATTGAAACCACTCCACAGTTCTGGAGCTCTTACCCAGGACTGCCCACTGGTACAGCAGGAAGTTAGCAAGTCTGTGGTGAGCAGAGGCCATGAATGTATTTTCTGACAGGCAAATGAATCTGTACACACTTTCCAATGAGCCAAATAAACCATTAGAGAAGAGGATCAAGGCCGCCCTCTGGCAATTCCATCTGCGACCGATTCAGAGCAACCTTTATTGTTTATATACTGTGCGACAACTGCTAAGCATGGAGGTTGAGCTCTTGAGGGTTCCTGTGGAACATGCTCATCCGCGGTTGCACCAGAAGGTTTATAGCCATGCTGGTAAGCATAGAGGTGGCTCGGCACTTAATTCCATAAGGTCCAGGGACCGATCTGTCCTTGATTGCCAGTGGGTGACCAAGATAAGCTTGCAGTCAAGGGGCCAGACCTTCCTTAGGACCCTCGGGAGGATCTGCAGAGGCAGAAAGGCACAAGCCCAAAGGTTGCAACAGCCCATGGCTAGAGTAGCCACTGCTAGAGCGTGTGGATCCAGGACAGACGACATGTTTGGGGGAGATACTCCCATTACTTAGCATTACAGGGAGGTTCCACGGGAAAGACCCCCATTTTTGACCACTTGTCACTTTCAAAGACCCCTCTTTTCAAACCATCTATCCTAAAGGCACCATGTTTTTAAAATCATCGCTTGAAGACCCCAATAAATTGTACTCGAGCTCACTTATGGCTTGTTTTCCCTTATGGGATGCACACTTCTACCCTGGGACTTTGTCAATACCAGCTCCTAAAGACCCACATATTTTCTTATGGAGCTCCCATTGGGTCTGGGTTTCATACCCTCAGTAGAGCATTTCCACCCTAAAGTATGGGAAGTCCCCTGCCCCCGGGACGACACATAAACCGAAAGTTTTGCGTTTGCACTTGTCACAAACAGATCCATTTGTTGGGTACCCCACCTGGCCCTCAACGACCCTGTGTGGAGCAACCACTCCATCCCAACTGGTTGACCTCTTCACAACAGTTGATCAGCCACGACGTTCTGTAGTCCTGGAACATGCCTCGCATGTGTGCGGACGTTGTTTTCAGAGCACCATTGTATGATGCATCTGGCCAGCTCTATCAGCCTTCGGGAGTGCGACCTGCCTTTCCATTTGAGGTAGGCAATCAGGGCCCCGTTGTCGCACATAACGAGGACCTGTTTGTGCTCCACTATAGCTAGGTCCTGGAGGGTGAGGAGCGCTAGGCCCTTCACCTCCAGTTCCAACCAGTTTATGGGGTGGGGGTGGGACACGAACAAATTCCCGGATGGCGTCTCGCCCTCCACATGGACTCCCCACCCGGACCAAGAAGAGTCCGTGTACATGGTCCCCTGAAATAGGGGCAATGTTTGTTCTGACATGACATTTTGCGGTTTACATGTACACTGAAGTCACACTAACTTTCTTCCCTTATAGTTACTATGTGTACATATAATAAGGCAAACTGAGTGTAAAAACACAGCATTGTCAACCATGTTTAGTAATACATGAAGGGCCTAACAGAGAAAAAATGAGAACTATATATATGTACATGTAGTGTTGCTTCCTTACAAGTTTTTAGCACAAACTGTGAGGAAGAAATGCAAGCAGAATACTTCTTTATCTATTATCTATTTATTATAATAAGAAATGTGTGCCTGTTACATGTTTCACTATACATGGTTCACTTTTACTTGACAAAGAATCAATTCTTATCAGAAAGTAATATTTCATTGTTCGGGGTACAATGGATGTACATTCGATATTTTGGACTGTAATTTCCTATATTTTACACTGAATTTGACAATGTATGCACACATAGAAAAGGTAAGGGAAGACAGTGTGATTTCATATGCAACTTCTCCAAATATTGCAGTGCATTTTATACTTACAATTAAAAAGGGATGTGGATGATCGGCAAATAGCCTCCAATACTCTCTGTCATAGATGTTTTCGTATAACAGATGCTCCCTGGACCTACTTGCTCGCTTCTGCGGCGATCTGCAGGCGCGCCGCAGATTGCCACACTTTGCCGCACTTTCTTGTCGGGCCTGGTAGCAGGCCAAACTTATCGGCGGAGGTTGGCAGCAATCTGCGGCGAAATGCGGTCCTGCCGCAGTTCGCTTCAGATCGCGGCCAAATCCCGCATTTCGCAGCAGAACAGTGTTACTGGTGATGGGGTCCTAGAACAGTTTTACCTAGGACTGCAACATTGCACGTGGAGATTGTCTTCCAAAATGATTTCCCCAGATCATAGATAGACTCCAGGTCGTAGACTGATGATTGACTTGTATATGTTGTGTGGCATGTACCTGGTATGTGAATGACCTTTTCACAAATGCCAAGTCTATTTGTGAAGATGGATACCAACTTGGTGGATGAACGGTGCCGTAACAATATATCTTGTGTATCTTCCTATTTATTGACTCACGCGTTCGGCAAAATAGATGTTTAAGCTGGTATTACCAAGTATTGAAACCTCCCAAATAAATTGATTTCTAACACTGCTCAAAACAGAATCACGAGAAACATGTGTAACATTTTCCATAAATATATTATGTTCAGTTGCTAAGATGCCTCTTCTGTCATGGTGGACTTCTGGTTTTTTACCCTCGGCACATAAAGTGCCGTAGGGTATTGTCGTCCCCGCGTCATCTGTCTGTCCCTCCGCTGGTCTTGTCGACGTTAGCGCGATATTTTAAAAAATATTCAGCGTAGCTTTACCAAATTTTAAGAGAGAGGCATCTTGTAATGAACCAGGTTCCTATTGAAAACCAGCTTCCTCTTGCAGCAATTTTCACGTATTGCCTTATGCCTTCTTAATGGTGCATCGTGGGCCCAAGGTCACTATTAAAAGTTAATAGAAAAGCACCTGTGGGTTTTCAATTTATATTAAATTCATTTTAAACCTGAGTGATCTTGAAAGGTCAAACTCCATACATGCCTGTTGGTTACCATGTAAGTCAGTGGGGATCGCAATGCTAATTCACATTTTCAACTTCTCCAAAACAATTGGCCAGATCCACTTCAAACTTGGTGGAGATCCAGATCGGGTATCTGCCAACTATGTTCAAATGGTCATGCTCCAATATTTTTTTAAAATTTCAATGGGCTTTTAAGGGGTTAATTTTGCATTCCTATTGATTACCATGTAAGTCAATTGAATCTGCAATGGTAGTTTATATATTGACGTCTTCAAAACCGTAAGTCCGATTCACTTGAAACTTTGGGTACAGATACTCCTTAGATTTGGAGATTTTTTTTCATATGATTCAGGTCATAGGTCAAGGTCACAATGCTTTGCAAAAAAAAAAATGTTTCTCTGATACATCTCCAAATGGGTATGATTGAAGTCCAAAGTTTGTCAACATTTACCCAGGTGAGACGTCCCTTAAATTCCTTCCGTGTTAAATTATATCTGAATCACAAACAACATAAAACTGAAAACTTAAATTTACACCTTTAATTTAGGCCCAACAACAGGACATGACAGAGAAAATAAAAAACGAAACGAAAAAAGGAAACAAACTAACATCAACTAAAGAAAAACAAATGTCCCGCCTAGTCGAAATCATAAGCAAAACAACAATGAATATACATATGAAAATAGGCCTAAACCAAATATGAAAAAATTTAACTGAAAATATCAATCGCATAAAACATGTATCAATTCATTAAATGAACCATAATTTCAACATTATCAAACATGCTACATTTGTATTAACCATCCACTATGCACGTACAATAGAAAAATCTGTTGCACCATGTGTCGGGTCGGTGGGCGGTAAAGCAAAACGTGACTGCCCAGGACCAAGAACAAAGTGAGATTGAAATATTCGCGGGAAAAATATGCCTTCTCAATACACCCAGCGAATTTTTATCTCATCTACATTTCAATATACACTCCGCGAGCTTACCTCCTTTGCATTTCAATACACTCAGCGCACATGTCACATTTACATTTCAATAGTCGATAGTTGGAACTTGTTTCAGTTAAAATGTAAAAGCAGATCTTTCACATGAAATATTCTAATCCAACCTAGTAACCTTACTTTGCTACTTACTGAAAATGTATTTGATACATATTCCAAATCCAAAAGAGAAAAACAAGAAGATATAAATGAAAATAGACAGAATCAATTAAATATTTTGTGACACAGAATCCCCAATTTGCTAACAGGTGACCTTGAGGTCAAAGGTCAAGGTCAAACTTTCTGCAGAAGAAGGATGGCCCTCTTAGAGGGGTGGCCTCTGGTGAAAAACGCCTGCTGGGGGATGCATTATGTTTTTTGCACGAAAAACTCGCTTCTAGTTTAACTCTTCTTTGCTAAAGCTATTTTAAAATCTACAGCAGGTTCTTTATTTGCTAGAGTTCCTATTCACACCACGTATAAAGTCTAACCGTTGTCTTTCGAATGCACAGCATAATTTGTCTGTAACCTCATGTAGGCATCGACATACATTGTTACCACCTACATTTTCCCAATACCTGGCAAGAGTTAGCTTGATAAAATCCATTTTTGAGATGTTGTGTCCCGCACGTACAATTTGTACTCAGCTTGACCTCCCTTACTGCAAATCATGATTTTGGTCTTTCTCATGTTTACATTTAATTTATGCTGGTCACAATATAGTTGCTATTTGAGGAAAACCTTGTGGAGACTATCAGTAGTATCGGAGAGGAGTACAGGGTCAGCGGCATGCATCATACAATGAACTGTGTAGTCAGATCATTCTGCTGGATTACATCACTCATCAAAAATGGCAGGAAGATTATACAAAAAGAAGTTAAAAAGACCAAGGCCGAGGACACAGTCTTGCTTGACACCAATTTTGCAATTGGTATTCTCAGTGATTTCATGACTGCTTTTGACTGCATAGGAGACTTTCGACCTACTTGGTCGCTTCTGCGGCATTTGGCGGCATACTGCGGCGATCTGCGGGCGCGCCGCAGATTGCCACACTTTGCCGCACTTTCTAGTCGGGCCTGGTAGCAGGCCAAAGTTATCGAGGAGGTTGGCAGCAATCTGCGGCTAACTGCGGTCCTGCCGCAGTTCGCTTCAGATCGCGGCCAAATACCGCATTTAGCAGCAGAACAGTGTTAGTGGTGATGGGGTCCTAGAACAGCTTTTCCTAGGACTGCAACATTGCGCGTGGAGATTGTCTTCCAAAATGATTTCCCCAGATCATAGATAGACTCCAGGTCGTAGACTGATGTGCTCTAGATTGACTTGTATATGTCACTGTATTTTTATTTTCACTTGCTTCGCACATGGCACAAAACAGTGAAAGTAAAAACACCATGAAATGGCATTTTAATAAAGGCTTAATAAGAACTATGTCCAAAATACGAAAATTAACTTGAAAACTTCAGTTAAATAATACCTAAAATATGCCAAAAAGCCGTTGGCTGTGGTGTGTCATTTTCAATGATTTATTATTTTCACCATGAAAGTATATTGTATATTCATCTACGACATAAAATTTAGCCAATGCTAGTTGATAAAAATTGGAGCCGCTGAAATGATATGATCTTGAACAGCGGAGAAAAAATGGATATTTTCCTGAAGAGTACTCATTACAGAGCCGTACAGGTCAGTTTGTGGAGAAAAGGGAGCATATCTTAATATAAGCATGTGCAAGTTAGGTCGGCCGACTTCATATAGTGGACACTCAACGAAAAAGTGCCACAGATTTTCATTAGATGCACCACGTTCACAGCTTTGGGACAATTTGAATCCAAACTTGAATGAATGAATGAATGAATGAATGAATGAATGAATGAATGAATGAATGAATGAATGAATGAATGCGAGTTCAGCTGGTTGCTGCCAATAGAGTTTGAAGAATTGAAGCATATCCATTTTCCATAATTATAAACTTTTGAGAAATAAGAATCTTGATGAGACAGCTTCCGTAAATTCGATTTAAATAAAGATAATGATTCCGAATTTCTAATAATGTTAGGAAGTTCAGTCCATAATCTCACAGCTGAAGGGAAAAATGAATTATTAAAAAGATCGGTTCGGGCCCTAAAATGAAGCAGGTCAGGTCCTCGACGTCTGTAATAACTTGGTGTTATAGGTTCAAGAATACTAGGAATTACAGATTGCAAGGTATTGGGGACTAACTTATCAACTATTTTTACATCATCACCAATTTTGCAAACACACTTATATATATATATATAAAATAGCAGTAAACAGTTTTTGAACAATCAAAAACAAAGACATTTTTGGTGACTGAGCTCCACCGGCCACCTAAAGCCCGCGTGTATTGCACGAATATCTTGAAATAAATGGTTTATTCATCCAGCAACTGTCTAATTTGAGCTGGATATGGTATCGCTTGCTAGACAAAATTTGACCTAAGCACTCGCCAGAACACACTTTTTGGTGGTTAATTTCCCCAAAGTTCCTATCTTGGGAGAGGGGCAAGCAATTAAAGTCCATTTTAAAAACAGCGCTTGGTTGTCCTCCTGGTTGCCATCAAGGCTTTGTTTGTACCCCCCGTAGACCAGCCTTCTCTTGTCTGTTGTGTAATGTTCAATGTGCGTTTTTCATTTTTCCTTTTACACTGCATCTACGGACATCACCCTCGTGTATATATTGCGTAGTCAATAATATGGTCCATACCTACAACACGTAGTGTAGTCGATTAATACGAAGCATGCACATGAATTTTCCGCCACAACTACATGCCTGGCCGTCTCAGTAACCCGACTCTCGCCTGGCAAGATAGGGGCCGCTGCCTGTGCGGGGAAGCGGGGTATTACTAATACTTTGGAAATAAAGAATACTTAACCGTCAGCCATTTTCATCAACATTTTCACATTAGTACATAGTGCGTGTGCAATATGGACACTAGTACTTCCATATGTATATTGGTTAATAGTGGCAGGTTAGATTATGGAGAGTAAAGAGTTCGTACTGCGGAAAGTGGTAATGAGTTCTAGGAAGTGGTTCTGGACAAAAAGACACAAATACAATAGAGTACGCGGGGTGGAGGGGGTCACGATCAATGTACGTTTTTAGCTAATTTTGAAAATGTTGATCAATATTTAGCCAAAAATCAACATTTTAAGAGCACTCTTTTGGGGGACGGAGGGGGTTACAAGAAAGAGTACTCTATGTAGGCTTTTGGAAATGTTGATAATTTTGGATGACCCCTTAGTGCAGGCAGATGGAAATTTATTCGTGTAACCAATTTAGAAAGCACTAAATGAATATGACTTTGGTATTTGTAAACTTAAATTTCTCTAAAAGACACTAACTTCACGAGAAAGGGGTATCTAGCCTTGTCTATGACAGTGAAATGCCCGTGTGTTCTCAGTGATTGACTGCCGAGCCGCCTGATTTTATCTCGTAATTACCAGATTTAAAAAAAAAAAAAATGGTGGGCACTATTGAGCCACCATACATATTTATCCCTGGGTTCGCACCAGACATTTTGTTTTTCCAAGAATTCTTTCTTTCTGAAATTTTGCACCTGGTTTGGAATAGTGATGATGTTTAAAATTATACAAATGAGGGGCAATTAAAATTTTGAAAGCTCCGTATCTTCCAAACTATGGCAAATAGACACAAAATTTCAATGTGCATGTTTAGGTTTGTGACTGTGCCAATACAATGGACTGTAAATGAAAGTTGTGGAATTTCATATTATGCTAATAAGGGCCTTGAAAAATTTAAAAGTTGAATATCTCCAAAATTATTATAGAGTAGCCGTTCCAACTTCAAAGTACAGGTTTGTGGCAAAGCGGCATCCAATGAACTATGAACTAAAGTTGTAGGCTTGTAATTTATGCAAATTAGGTAAATATTCAAAATTAAAATCTTGAATAGCTTCAAACTATTATAGATAGAGGTGTCATTCGAACTTGAATTTAAAGGTTTGTAACACAGCCGAATCCAATGAACCATAAACCAAACTTATAAAAATTTAATTTATGCAAATACAGTGAATACACAAAATTTAAATCTTTTTGAATAGGTTCAAAACTATTATAGAAAGAGGTGCCATCCTAACTTCAATTTGAAGGTTTGTAACATGGACGCATTAAATGAAACAAAACTGTAAAATTTTAATTTATGCAAATTAGGTGAATACACAAAATTTAAATCTTAAACAACTTCAAGACTATTATACATAGAGGTGCTATCCAACTTGAATTTGTAGGTTTGGGACATAGCCGCATCTAATGAACCATGAACCAAAGTTGCAGAATTTTAATTTATGCAAATCAGGTGATTACACAGATTTAAGTCTTAAATAGCTTCAAACCTATCATAGATGTGCCATTTCAAGTTCACTCTGTACGTTTGTGACATAGGTGTATCCAATGAACCATGAGCCAAAGTTGTAGGATTTCAATTTATGCGAACAAAGCTAATGCACAAAATCTAAATCTTCAATAACTTCAAAACTTTAATACATAGAGGTACCACTGCAACCTAAATTTGTAAGTTTGGGACATAGGTGCATCCAATGAACCATGAACCAAAGTTGTAGGCCTTTAATTTATTCAAATTATGCAATAAACAGAATTAAGATCTTTGAATAGCTTCATAACTGCTGTAGTTAGTGGTGTCATTCAAACTTCAGTTTATAAGTTTGTGATATAGCCACATCCGATAAAGAAAGAACCAAAGTTGTAGCATTTCAGTTTATACAAATTATGCCAAAACACAAAATTCAGGTTATGTTGAACAATGGCAAAGGGTATCATTTCAAACTGTTCTCATTTTGAAGGCACTCAGAGAAGCTGTGAAGCAAATTTTCTCTTCTAGTTTTAGTTTGTACTCTATCGGATAGATCATATTTACTGTATGTAGTATAGTCAATTAATCACACAGACAATATTTACAGTAATCAACTCAACAAGTCAATGTCAGTCAAGCGTACAGGCGAGAATACAAATCAAGGCAGCGCATCTTTTGAAACTACCATCCTAATGAAATGCTTCGAGACATTTCTCGTGTTTTCATGCAACCGATTAGTCATTCCGAATTCTACACTAAGGGCACCGTTATCGCTGATTATGTGAAAACTAAAACTATAAACTATAAACTAGAAGCCGATCAGTGACCGAATACCCCTCGGCCAGGATGGACAGGCAGACAGACCAGGGAGCTGCCATCGAATGGCAGCTCCGTGGGTAGACGAACGGGCGCATAGGTGACGACAATACCCTCGGGTGGGTCAAGGTTACTTATGTTTGACCTAATGACAAAGTTTTGGCGCAAATCCTATGAGCACAGATATCATAGCAAGGACACTTTTCTTCAATGCAGCACTGTGACCTAAATATGTGACCCAGTGACCCAGCTTTTACTAGGTGTCTGAGGCATCCTTAGGACCAACTGCCATAAATAATTGGGGCAGCTACAAGGAGTAATTTAATATTTGAAGATATCATGGTACCGCTATTTTTCTTCAATGCAGAAATGCACTGTGACCTATATATGTGACCCAGTGACCTAGTTTTCGATAGGCTTCTGAGGCATTCTTAGGACCAACTATCAGAAATAATTGATGAAGCTATACATTCAATATTTTTTTTAGATATTGTGTTAACGCCGTGTTTTTTTCTTTGATGTAGCACTGTGACCTAAATATATGACCTGCTTTTTGATAGGCACCTGAAGCACCTCAATAGCGCCCCCCCCCCCCCCCGTGATAAAATTTTGGTCTCTGTAAAGTGAGTATTTTTTAAGATAAGACGTTAATAAGGCATGGACGGACGGACGGACGCGTAGATGACGACAATACCCCTCCGGCCTAGAAGGCCAAGGGGTGAAAAACTGAAACCTGGTCATTTTAAGATATATTATCCATATCATTTCATCGTGATGCATAAACTCAAATACCGGCTGGCATCTTCTTGTCGTCCTTCATGTAGTCATTCACAAAGAAAACAAAGATGCAACTTTTCAGACGTCTCGCGGCAAGCGAATATTGAAATAAATTTTTGGCAACTGTCATGAAATTTAAAATGGAACACAAAGCATATGCTTGGGTTTTTTTTGTTTTTGTTTTTTTATCCACATAGGATTTATTTTATTATCACTTCTTTTACATACAAAACTCCCTCGTCTCTTAAATGATGGACATCTAATCGTATTTTTATGTAAAAGTGTTGCATGCCGATACATCGGCGCTGGGTCCCACAGAAGTAAAGAACCTTAAGCCGGGCATTTTTTTAATTGCAAGAGTTTGATCGAATAGAAACAACGTAGTTTACTCAGATCTATTAAGAAAGCGAACAGCTGAGTGAAACCTGACTCTTAGTGATATGGAGAAATAGCCAACATGGTGTAATTTTAAAATAAACTGGAAGTTTCGCTAGTGTCAAGATGATCTTCTAGTTTATTTTAAAAACATGTTTTCAGCCATTCCTGTCACCCATACAAAAACCACCGGCTACCGTCATGTTCCTCGTTATGCCACCACCTCACACTGTTCAATTCAAAACAGCATTCCTTTGTACATACCAAAAAAAAAACATAATACAACACCCGAAAATATAATCGAAAAATTTATTCCTACTCATTATCTGGTTTCTCGAAATATACCAAACTCTACCTCGTCAACAAATATTATAATAGATGTACTGTTGCAAATTGTTTTGTATGTAATTGTTAATCAGTCTAGTTTGTCAAAAGTCTCTCATGTGGTTACATTCCGAAAGTTGATATTGATACCCCTGCATTTACCGTCCCCTTCATTTACTCACTGTGTATGATCGGATGGGGGCGGGCTGGCCGTTTACCGGTGCTCAGGTGCGGTGGTCTCCTTGTGCTGCACGAGTGGCTTTGCTTTCGGGTCGTTGTTGCGCCGGTGGACGGTCGGCCCGCTCCCTCTTGATAACAGACAGTGATACTTCGCGTATCACCAATCGCTCAGTCTATCATTGGCAATGGTAGCCCCAACGATAGTGGATTTTATATCCTTTTTTAGTTGGGGTTCTCCTTACGGACAATGGTATTCTGCCTTTTTACAATATGATCTGCAACTACTTTTGGACAACACCTTTTCACTGTGCTGACTGTTATATATCATTGTTTTCAGCAATGTTTCGCCAAATAAAATTGAGTATGAGTCTGAGTATGAGTGAATTTGCATGCGAGGAGTACAGAAATAGTTAGCATGGTGTAAATCTATATATCAGAATTACAGAAGTACCTAGCATGGAGAAAATCTGTACATGATGGGTTAAAAATAGCTAGCATGGTGTAAATCTGTAATATCAGTGACATACTGAGGGTAACAAATAAAGTGTGACGCATAACAGTGAAACCTGTCCAACCAGGTTACAGCTCAAACATGAAGACATAGTTACTTCTGCCCGAATACCCTTGCAGGTAACCAAGCTGACCTGACCGGTTTCCCAGTTAAACGTCTTCAAGACTTGTGCACAACAGGTGCACGTTCATTTTTTTCTGTCTTTTTGCTTTTCTTTTTTTTTTTGTTTGTTTTGTATTTTGGGGTAAAACTGGTGCGGGATACAGACATAAACTACACTTTGGTATCAGTAGATGAATATTTACAGTTTTTGAGACCTGTGTAAATCATGTTCCCTCTCAGCAGACTGCATATCACACACTTATGCCCGAGTCGGATGTGGTATAACATTGGGGGTGTAGTTTTATGTTGAACCTTGTACCGAATACAGAGGAGCCAAGCTTTCTCTTCACACTATTGCATGTCTGTAATAAAAGCCTAAATTGCTTGTAAATGTCACATAGACAATAGCAGGGCTCACCAATTCTTTTTTGTCCACCTATCCTCAGAGCAAATGCCCCTGACATTTCACTTGCCCCTTCTCAAAATTACTTGTCCACCCATTGAAATTCTAGTTGTAAAAGCACAAATTTTGGTTGCCCCCAGGACAAGTACTTTAAAATTTTCACTTGCCCTGACTGGGGTTTTACTTGTCCCCGACAATAGGACATGCACATTGGTGAGCCCTAAATAGGGGAGGAAACTTATAGCATATCACCTAAGATATTGACCACATACTACTCAAAAGTTACAGTTACACTTGACACTATCTGTTCCTGTCATAGTTCTGGTATCTGTCCTTTGAGCTGCCGTGCATCTTGAATTTTCCTTCCTTATGTGTTCAAATAGATCAGTATAGGGCAAACGCCCAGTCTCCTACTTGAATCTATAGCATGTGTTTAACGGATAAATTAAAAAAATTACAGAATAGAAAATGGCCGCAGAAACTTGGCGGTTGAAAATATCGATGAAAGCAAAACACAAACATTCATCTATCGGCTATTTTGTCAAGTTGTTTTCCCTCCCTTGGGTCCAGTTTCATGCACATCAAAGTGTCCCTCTTGAATAAGCTTCTCATTCAGGTCACATAGCTGTTGAAGAAACCCCTCATTGGGACATATTTCACGTGTAATGCGGACATAGCGTACCGCGTCCCGGGCTCGCATGTGTCTCTTGATCATAAGGAAGGCCAGGATGATTGTGGCGGAGCGGCTACACCCCTCTCGGCAGTGGACCAGTATCTTAGCTGCAGAAAAAAACAATCCTTATAATGCATCGAGAAGTAATAGTACTCATTTACACACTTATCATCATATTACGGAGTTATGTGCTCAGCTCAGCTGAAAACATGATTATCCTTAATCAGTTAAGAATAGAAAAATATCGACCTCCCACACTGATGTGCGACATTGATGACGGTGCAGCATAGGCACAGACTAACTCAGTGTACACTTTCTATGAATTTTGTAGAAAATTATCAACAGTGGTATTGGAGAACTAATTAAACAGAACGAAAACAAACCTTTATTAAAACCAAGAAAAATACTCCAAGGGAAAACTACAAAAGAAGATTTGCTTCAAAGCAAATCTGTCTGTGTGCCTACAAAGCTAAAGTTGCTGCCTTGCACATTCAAACTGAGATTAGAAAAGCTACATGGCAGAAAACATGACCTTTAAGAAAAACGCTGTAGCAAAATAAGGCTCTTGGCATGAAAAAAATACTGCAGAGAAAAAGGAAATGCCAGACAGACAATTTTATCTGTCTTGATAAAACAGAATGTCACGTTTCAGCAAACAAAGATATCTGGTCATGTAATCAGAAACTACTACTAATTCTAGTACACTAGCTTTTCATTGAAACTTTGATGTTGACACAACAGCAGTAACCAATGACAAATTGGGCACCATGTGGCAGCATAAAAGTGTTGTGTCTGACATGAGTGTTAAAAAAAATGAATATCTGTATGCTCATCCATTTCCAAATTACTTGGGCCAGTGCACTAAAACTTACTGTGTTATATGCTTGGACAACCCATACCAAGAACAGATTACTTTACTCTGACACTCGGCATGTCAACTTCATGGCCGAGTTTCTCGGTCTGATGTGATATCAAAAGGAGACAACATGGAAACCAGAAAAGAAGATTTGCTTCAAAGCAAATCTGTCTGTGTGCCTTCAAAAGTTGAAATATTAAATGCTACAACTATTGTCCTTTGGTACTTCACATTCCATTAAGCTTATGGCTGAATAAACATTTAAAAGGCCAAATGAACTTGACCTTTGACCTTTACAGGTCACATGTAAATTGCAGAAATTTACAGTGTTACAATACCCACAATTTAAGCCCAACATGAACCAAATCAGATGAAAATTGACCAAGTTATGGCAAGTTTCAAAGGGCCAAATGACCGTGACCCTTTAGAGGTTACAGGTTCTTACAAAAACGTGCAGTATTGCAACACCTACAATTTGAGTCCAACATGATTAAAATGGGATGGGAATTGGCCCAGTTGTCGGTTGATGAATCTTTTAAAGGTACAAATGACATTGACCTTTGACCTTAAGAGGTCACACGTAAGTTTAAAAAATGTGCAGTGTTACAATAGCTGCAATTTGAGCCCAACATGATCAAAATTGGATAAAAATTGACCTAGTTATTGCTACAAGAAAGCCACCATTGAAAGTGACCTTTGACCTTTAAATGACCTTTGACCTCGAGATGACCTTTACCTGAAGTATACCTTAACTTTTAAAATGACATTTTGACCTAAATTTGACCTTTGACCTTGACATGACCTTTGACCTTGACATTTGAGATGGCCTTGCTATGATCAAACTCCTATACACTCGGAACTACATGTACTATAGTATATAAGGTATTGAAGATTTAAAACTTTAATTAGTCCTCATTTGCATAATTTTGAAAAGCATGACCTCTCATTATAAAAAGGGAAGACTTCATCTATAGAAGTATAATTGTGCCAAGTTTGTATATATAGTACTTTTCAAATGAAACGTCGGACAAATTTACCTGTAAAGAGAAAGAAAGAATTTCTAGAAAAACAATTTGTCTGTGTTCGCACACAGGCATAAATACTTAACAGCAAAGGTCCTACATATACATAGCTCTGTCCCACCTTGACAAATTCATTGGGAGTTTTTTTAAATTATTACATTTTGTGTATTTTGTTTGTTTGTTTTTTGGGGGGGGGGGTGTTTTTCTTTTTGTTTTTGTTTTGTTTGTCTTTGTTTTTTGTTTGCTTTTTTGGCCAACGACTATAAGAGATTGCCTGAAAAGAGTTTCGTGTACTCTCCATAATACACACAAGTTGAGGTAGCACGGAGCTGAGCTTGACGAAAAAAGGCTAATTTAGAAGCAGCATCACCTGAAAAATTATTATCAGAACTATGAGCAAACACAAACCTTTCTTTGCTAATGCTCTTTCAATGTAATCTGAAGTTTGATCGAAGTACTTGGAGATGTTGAAGTTCATCTGGTCAGTTGCTTCAATGGTATAGTAATCTATGCCAACATTCTTGTAGACAATTTCATTTGTGTTTACGTGGTATGTGTCACTAGGGCCTTTTGCTGTGTTCAGAACATATTTAATTCCAAGATTTTGCAGCGTTGTACGATCCAATGCACTGGACCTGCAAATGAAAAATGAAATAATTTGGAAGATTACATACGATTTTCGTACATTTACAGATTTTCAAAAAGGTAAATACGAAGGCATCACCAAAACCAAGTCGTACGACTATCATCCTTCATGTAACATCAACTTTCACACCTTGTTATGTCTGGGTGTGAACCCAGACATTTTTTTCCAAGAATTCTTTCTTTCTCTTTCTCTCTCTTTTCTTCTTTAAAAGCTCCATATCTTCCAAATTATTGGAGATAAACACAAAATTTTAATGTGCATGTATAGGTTTGCAACACCTGGTCATATAATGGACAGTAAACGAAAAGTTGTAAGATCTTAAATTATGCTAATTAGAGGCATTGAAAAATTTAATAGTTGAATATCTCCAAAACTATTTTCGATAGAGATGCCATTCAAACTTCAATTTGTAGGTTTGTGGCAAAGCCGCATCCAATGAACCATGAATCAAAGTTGTAGGATTTTAATTTATGCAAACTAGGTGAGTATGCACAATTTAAATCTTAAATAACTATAAAACTATTAAGGAAAAATGTGTTATTCCAACTTTAATTTGTAGGTCTGTGACATGGGCGCACACAATGAACCAAAACTGTAAAATTTTAATTTATGCCCATAAGTGAATACACAAATTTAAATCTTGAATAACTTCAAATCTATTATACATAGAGGTGCCATTCCAACTTCAATTTGTCGGTTTGTAACATAGCAGCATCTAATGAACCATGAACTGAAGTTATAGAATTTTAATTTCTGCAAATAAGGTGAATACACAAAATTTAAATCTTGAATAGTTTCAAAACTATTATAGATAAAGGTGCCATTTCAACTTTATTTTATAGGTTTGTGACATAGGTGCATCCAATGAACCATAAACCAAAGTTGTAGGATCTTAATGTATGCAAATTAGACAAATACACAAAATTAAGATCTTGAGTAGCTTCAAAACTATGATAGACAGTGGTGTCATTCAAACTTCAGTTTATAAGTTTGTGACATGGCAACATCAAATGAACCAAGAGCCAAAGTTGTAGCATTTTAATTTACGCACATTAGGTCAATACACAAAATTTAGATTATGTTGAACAATGGCATAGTGTGGCATTTTAAACTGTCCTCATTTTGAAAGCACTCAGGCAGATTTTCTGTGAAGCAAATCTTCTTTTCTAGTTGTTTTTGTTGTTGCTCTTGTTCAATGTTGTGTTTTGTGTCTCGTTCTTGTTTCATGAACCATGTATTGTGCTGAAGTTTGTCACTTGAGCAATAACTTACAGTCACGTGATCAAGCCAACGTGACAGTAAGCTTCAAGTCAACAGCCTTGGAGGCGGGGACTGAATTATATCCTATACGGATCTTTACGAGTTAGAGAGAGGCAAAGAGGAAATGAAAAACAGGGAGGGTGATGACAGAACACGGAAAAGAGAGAGAGAGAGAGAGAGAGAGAGAGAGAGAGAGAGAGAGAGAGAGAGAGAGAGAGAGAGAGAGAGAGAGAGAGAATATGGAGAGGAGGTACTTCCATGCAGAATTGTACTTCCGTGCAGGATTGTACCGCGGGAAATGCCCTGTTTTCATTACTCCCAAGATTAGAAAAGCCCCTCCATCTCCCCCCCCCCCCCCAAAAAAATGTACAAGGCTGGATTAGGATAGAGGGTAACAATTATTTGAGTGAACTGAATGTCTTACTCATTTTTCAAACAAATGTATGGATCTTGGATATAGGCCGGAGATACACGATATAATTTGTATTTTTGGGGGGGGGGGGGTTGTGAGAAGTAGGAATATGCTAAAACTTGTGTAAAATTGGAATGTTGGGTCTCCAAAATGCACCAGGATACACCAATGCAGCACTCCTTTCAACACATTACAGGATTAAAAAAGGGTACCTTTTTACATCTGGTGTAGGATTGATGTATAAAAATGTCCGCGGCACACACCCACCCTGATGTTGAGTATGTGCCCCCCCCCCCCCCGCGACCGACAGACACAGACAAAGAGAACAAGGAGAACTTACGCATCACCCATGTATACACCGGTATACACCTCATCCATATGCCGTGTGGGCAGCAAGGTGAACCCACCAGCAGGTGCTGTGATGATGCGTTCAAGCTCTTCTACTGTACACGATGGGTTGTCATCGCTCAGTTCTAGGTCTTCTAAGGATGACGTTGGTATGTCATAACTTCTGATGCCAGCCTCGGCCATCTCACTGAAATCATAACCAAGTCAGGAATAACACAGTCCAATAAGAGATATGCACATTAAGTTCCCCGCCCTAACTGCATAGCTGATTGCCTAGTCTCGCTTGGTGAGATATGGCGAGATACGGGTCGGTACCTGAAGGTACAAGCGGGATATTACTAATATTTTGAAAATACAGAATACTTATTAAAGCAATGTGGAAATTTGTCCTATATATAGCTCCGGAAGTACTAGACGAACACCAGTTTGGCATTTGTGAACTTAAATTTCTCAACAAAATGCTAATTTTATGAGAAATGAGCATATGGCCTGTCTGTGAAAGTGATGTGACCCGCACGTCCCCGGTGATCGCCAGGCGTCAAACCCGTGCTTTGTGGCTGGAAATTGATATGCATACTGCGTATTCGACAGATTTGAGAACATTTGCTGTCACCCTTGTCTTGCTCTGGGTGTGGTCACATAAGCGAAGGCTAGGGTTAACTTTTCCTTACGAACAGGACCCGAGCAAGACCCATTTGGGAACCAGTGGTAACGTGCGTCAAGATTGAAGCACATACATTTACAGTAATTCTGGTCTTTCATCTTGCCATGACTTTCATAATTCCTGACGGATTCGGTACTAAAACAACTTGAATTGTTGAATATCCCAAAACTATGGTAGATAGAGATACCATTCCAACTTCAATTTATAGGTTTGTGGCAAAGCTGCATCCGATGAACAATGAACCAAAGTTGTAGGATTTTAATTTATGGAAACTAAGTGAATATGCACAATTTAAAATCTTGAATAGCTTAAAACCCATTATAGGTAGAGGTGCCATTTCAACTTTAATATATGGGTTTGTGACATAGCCGCATCCAATGAACCATGATCCAAAATTGTAAAATTTTAACATATACAAATAATGTGAATATACAAAATTTAAATCTTGGATAACTTCAAGACTATCACAAATAGAGAAACCATTCCAACTTCAATTTATAAGTTTGTGACATAGTTGCATTCAATGAACCATGAACCAAAACTGTAAAATTTTAATTTAAGCAAATTAGGCGAATACACAAAACTTAAATCTTTAATAACTTCATGACTATTAGAGATAGAGGTGTCATTTCAAATTCAATTTGTCGGTTTGTGACATAGGTACAGCCAATAGACCATGAACCAAGATTGTAGGATTATAATTTATGCAACTAAGGCAAATACGCAAAATCTAAATCTTGACTAGCGTCAAACTGGATGCCTTTCCAACTTCAATTTGTAGGTTTGTGGCAAAGCCGCATCCAATGAACTATGGACCAAAGTTGAAGGATTTTAATTTATGCAAATTAGGTGAATATGTAAAATCTAAATCTTGAATAGCTTCAAAACTATTATAGATAAAGGTGGCATTCCAACTTCAATTTATGGGTTTGTGACATAGTAGCATCCAATAAGCCATGATCCAAAATTGTAAAATTTAAATTCATTCAAGTCATGTGAATATGCAATATTTAAATCTTTAATAGCTTCATAACTATTACAAATAGAGGTGCCATTCAAACTTCAAGTTAAAGGTTTGTGACATGGCCGCTGTAAACTATAAAATTATAATCCATGCCAATTAGGTGAATACATAAAATTTAAGTATTGAATAACTTCAAAATTATTATACATAGAGGTACCATTCCAACTTCAATTTGTAGGTTTGTGACATAGCCGCTTCTTATGAACCATGAACCAAAGTTGTCAAATTTTAATATACGCAAATCAGGTAAAACACAAAACTGAAATCTTGAATAGCTTCAAAACTATAGCATAGATGCAGGTGCCCTTTCAGTTTGTGACATAGGTGCATCCAATGACCCATGAACCAAAGTTGTAGAATTTTGATATCTGCAAATAGGGCGAATACACAAAATCTCAATACTGAATAGCTTCAAAACTATTATAGATACAGGATCCATTCCAAATTTGTAGGCTTTTAATTTATGCAAATTAAGGTCTGTGACATAGGTGCATCCAATGAATCATAAACCAAAGTTGTAGGATCTTCATGTATGCAAAGTAGGCAAATACACAAAATTAAGATCTTGAATAGCTTCAAAACTATTATAGATAGTGGTGTCATTCAAGCTCCAGTTTATAAGTTTGTGACATGTCAACATCCTATGAACCAAGAACCAAAGTTGTAGTATTTTAATTTATGCAAAATTTACGTGATACTGAACAATGGCAAATTGTAGCATTTCAGACTGTTCTCATTTTGAAGGCATGCAGAAAGATTTTCTGTTAAGCAAATCTCCTTTTCTAGTTTCTTAAACTGCTCCACACAAGATGACCGTCTTCACTTGAATTTTTAGTGTCTCTAGTACAAAAATTGATGATCGACGTGCATAGAACATTGAATTCCTTTCCACCAGGCCCAAAAGACCCCCTCCCCCCCGCCCATTCAAAGTACAGTAGCTCTACTGTTCTTATCAGTACCACCTCATTACGTTTCAGTCATTTGACCATTCAACAAACCACTGGTCAACCACCGCAATATCGTCATGGGTTGCCCATCATATCCAGGGAGTTATCCAAGTAAAGGGAGACAGGGGTCGTCACAACAGCAACTGAAAAGCGAATTTCTTGAACACCCATTAGCTGGTATTTTTCCTCAATATACATATACATATATATATATATATATATATATATATTGTAATCACTGCAGTATTTCCCTTTTTTGACACAAATGGGGTCACAAATGGCTACAAATACACAATTTGCAATTTGACACTTATATTTTCAAGATTTTAGAGGAAGTACGCACTAAACTGGACTTGCACAGGTCCCTGCTGCGTGTCCCTATTTTCCCATCCCGCTGTCCCACCCAGAAGTGCGATTTCCCGTCCACACAGTTACCTGTATAATAGTGCTACTGCTGAATTCATAGTCCCTGGGTAACTTCAGGGTCTGTTACAAAATCCCTACTCTGGAGCCCACCGCTGCCTACAACAGCGTTGGATTTACATTTTTAGGTGATGCTCACTTTGGAATAGGCCCATTAATATTACATTCATTCGACAAATTAACCTTCCTTAACATTAATTACACATATTCATATATTTTGGATACTACTGTAAACTGCTTTATTTTTGCGGGTAGAAATTTTCACTGTTTTGGACATAATTCCCATTTAAACAATGTTAAAATACTATTTACTGTGTTTTTTATTTTCAAGGTTTTGTGCCATCAGCGAAATAAGCGAAAATAAGAATACAGCGAAATTAAAGCAATTTACAGTACCTCTTTAAATGATTAAATATTCCATCGGGACAAGCCCGCAGACTTGGCTGCCATTTTGAAAATTGTAGATTCCGCACCCAATGGTTTGTAAATGAGGAAAGTATTGGTACGATCGGGGGGGGGGGGGCACTTATAATACATGAAACCAAAAGTATATATTTTGCAAATGTTTCAGAGCATCAATAATGATATGATATGATATATGCTGTGGCCGCAATTCACTGATATCCAATTCAAATGTACTTTTTTGCGACGTACTGTCCCGCAATCAATGCATTGCACAATGTGCAAAATGGCGCTCACCACGTGCCGACTCAAACAATCGTGTCGCATTCGGATTTGCAAGTAACGATGATAGCACCGAGAGGGGAGATTAAAATTAAGATAGAAAGTCAAGTTTCAAGGCGGAAGATCTGACGCTAGTGCGCAGTGAGACTGCCAAGTTTGGATCAATATTACTCATTTAACTTTTTCACAAGTACATTAAACCTATATATTGTCTGATTATTACATATCATAGTTTGTTTGTTTGTTTGTTTGTTTTGTTTCAGAAGTAGAATTTTTTTAGATTTTATGGCATACTTTCTAACCTGGTAGGATTTTCACCTTTTTCGCGCAGAAGTCGCACAATGGAAGAAGTTGCCTGCTAAACAGAGTAATATTCTACGTGTCTAACTGCGCTTCCCGGATAAGCGCAGCGCCCACACAGTAACGATAGCGTAACTTTGTCTTTCTTAGCAAACAGACTGTGATTGTACCTTCATGACAATTCATTTCTCAGGCCTGAGAGAATATCAAAAGGCTGACTCTTACCTGCCCACTGAAAGATTGTATCGATGTGCTCCAAAAATTGGTTTAATACAAATCACTATCAGTTACAGCGCTAATGTCTGTCAACAGCCTCATTGCTGTAGAAGTGGCCACAGAACGCGGGGCTGGGCTAAGGTCTGTCTGGCCGCTCATTACCAGGAGTTGATTGTAATAATAATAATAATAATAATAATAATAATAATAATAATAATAATAATAATAATAATAATAATAATAATAATAATAATAATAATAATAATAATAGGTACCTATCGAAAAGTATGTCACTAGGTCACATATACAAGTCACAGTACAACATTAAAGGAAAAAAGGGCGTTAACATAATGTCTATAAAAATATTGAATGTAGCCTGATCAATTATTTATGACAGCCGGTTCTAAGGATGCCTCAGATGCCTATTGAAAACTAGGTCACTGCATGGGTTACCTATTTAGGTCACAGTGCTGCATTGAACAAAAATAGCCTTGCCATGATATGTATAATCATTGCATTTTCTCGAAAGCTTTGTCATGAGGTCAAACAGAAGTAACCTTGACCTACTGGAGGAGTATTGTCGCCATCTGCGTGTCGTCCATCTGTGTGTCCATCTGTCCTGGCCGAGGAGTTTTCAGTCACTGATCGGCTTCCAGTTGTTTTGTTGTTTGTTTGTGGGGAGGGGGGCTGTATTTTTTAAAAAATTCAAGTCATAAATAAGCAGACACAAGAGGCCCATTAATTTTATGAAGACTCATAAACAAGAAGGTTGTGTGAACAGCCCATGCTCAGCTGACGTACGCATTCATCACACTTTCAGCTCTGTGAACTTGGGATAGGATCAAGGTCACCCATGTACTGAGTAAGTCTAACCATTATAGCTAGAACACTAACATGTGCAACATCAAGGTCCCAGTTCAGGTAGCTCTCAAGTTATAGTGAAGAGTAAAATTCATGTATGTTGCACTGTGACCCCACAAACGAGGGCAAGGTTACTCATGATCATGTACTGTCTCAGCATGACAATACATAGAGAAACATTAACAAGTACAACATCAGGGTCCTAACTCAAAACAGATCTCAAGTTGCATTGTGATCCCACAAACGAGGTCAAGGTCACTCATGTACTAAGTAAGTAATTCTTTTATTGACTAGAAAGGTCACAAGTGACCTATTTGTCACAGTACAAGTGAATTATACAGAATATGTAAAATATATAAATATACACATATTAGCACCTGGAAATAAGATGCTGTCTGCCTATGAAGAACGAATAGAAAGTAAAATGGCACCTGGAAGGGATGCTGTAAGTTTTAGGTAGCCCTTCTTATAATGTCCTGAGATCAACTTCTAATCTATAGTATATCTATCATCTGTATCATTATATGTTCTACTGAACTTTGCACCATCTATTGCTACATGTGTATTATGTGCACCATTTAAAGTATGTTACAAATGCACCATTGCAGTAGCATGTACAAGTGACCTATTTGTCACAGTACATGTGAATATAAAATATGTAAAATATATAAATATACATATATTAGCACCTGGAAATAAGATGCTGTCTGTCTATAGAGAATGAATAAAAATACAATGGCACCTGGAAAAGGTGCTGTAAGTTCTGGGTAGCCCTTTTATATTGTCCTGAGGTCAGCTACTAATCTATATATGTATGTTCTACTGAACTTTGCACCACCTATACGTGTATTATATGCACCATTAAAAGTATATTACAAATGCACCATTGCAGTTGCATGCATCAAAAAACATGTGTTATGTAAATACTTGGTATGTCTACAGATATTGCTGATGGGGGTTTGTCGTTTCAGCGTAATCACAGGGAGTCTTAATGGTGTACTTATAGTCTGACCTGTTTGGCTTATCAATACATTTATACAGAAATTTACCCAATGCAAACGATAAACTTGGGTGTTTGGTTGATAGGAGGCTTTTGAATTTGTCACAGGGATGCATTGTTACAAAGTGCTTAATATGCAGTGTCGCCGCATGGAGCATGTTTAATCTCTCTGCATTATGGCAGGGGCAACTAAGTAAAGCATGTTTTCCATTTTCAACTTCATTTAAACTACATTTTCTACAGATTCTGTCCTCATACGCTTGTTTCGGCCTGTGGTGTCTTCCTAATTCGACTTGTAGCCTATATGAACTGAGCCTGAAACGGGCTATGGCACTAATGAAGTGGGTACTAGGGACTTCGAGTAGATATGTTTCCATACAATAGTCTCTTTTGAAAAGTTTATAGACTCTAAGCTTTTGGTCATCTTTTATACTTTGAAGGTCTTTAAGGCTGCTTGACATGTAAAGCTTATATAGTTTCTCTTTTATTTCACTAATGAAGGCTTTTTCATCCACAATGCTTTGTTCCATCCATTTATCAAACATATCAACTTTAGAGAGAATATCTTGAATTGTTGCACACCAATTTAGCTGTCCATGTCTGTTCAAATCACAGGGTGTCATACGCATTTCTTACAACACTGTTTTGAGGTAATTTTAGTAATTTCATCCAAAATTTTATAGCCCGTATTTGGAATCTTAAGTGAAGGGGAAAGCGACCAGTTTCACAGTACACTCCAAGTGTGGGGACTGTCTAAGCATTAGCCTGTGCAACATCAAGGTCCTAACTCAAAACAGATCTCAAGTTATCAAGTAAATAGTAAATTTGTGCCAGTTGTCCTGTGAACTTGGGAATAAAGTGAAGGTCCAAAAATCACTGGAGCATGACCATTTGCACAACATAGGTAGACACTTATAAAAGGTACATCCCTACCAAGTTTGGCACATATCTGGCCACAATTATTTAAATTATAACCATTACAACAAATTCCCATGTTAAACTTTTCTATTAAAACTTTTTTTAAAGATTTTTGAAAAAAAATCATAACACATCCAAAAATCACTGGAGCGTGACCATTTGTACAAACTTGGTAGAGACCCCCCCCCCCCCGTTACATTGCCACCATGTTTGAAGTGAATCTGATAGACAGTTTCTTCAGAGAAGTCCAAAATGTAAATTTCCATTAAAATGCATCAGAATGCCCATTGACTTGCATAGTTAGCAATACAAAAGGTGCATTTACTGACACGTACCCAAATCGAAAAAAATCGTTAAAAATCAGGAATCAACAACAGTGCCACCTAGTGAATAACTTTTTTGACCCTTCCACAGGAAACATATCCACGAAGTTTTCGCGTAACCTGAGTGACGGGTCTGGAGAAGAAGTCAAAAATAGCAAAAACACACAAAAAATCATAAAAAATATATAAAGATCGCAGCACCACCTGGTGACCAATCCAAAACTAGGAGTCCGCGGGGGTGTCCCTGTGCGATATTAAAACAATAGGGTGAGCAGTTTCGAAGATTTTTTCAAGATTTGCCCCCCCCCAACCAAAAAAAAAAGAAAAAAAGAAAAAAGAAATCATAAAAAATCCAAAAACCACTGGAGCGTGACCATTTGACCCAGTCTGGTACAAACCCACCCAAGGTACATAGCCACCAACATTAAAGTCAATCTGGCTGACGGTTTTGGAGAAGTTGAAAATGTGAATTAGCATCAGAATGCCCATTGACTTACATAGTAATCAATAGGAAAGGTGCACTTCCCGATAAGTACCCGAATTGGAGAAAAAAAAATCGTTGAAAATCAGAAATCCGAAGCAGTGCCACCTAGTGAACAACTTTGTTGACGGATTTGGAGAAGAAGTCCATTTTTGACTACGGACGAAGGACCTTAAGATAAGCTCAGCTACTGACAGGTCAGCTAAGCCAAAAAGCTGTGGACTGTATCACGCTCACAAGCAAAACGTTAAGGACGGACGGACGGACGGGCGGGCAGACGGAAGTAGTGGCACAATCTCTGCGACTTGGTCAGCAGAGCTAAAAAAACCTAAGGTGTAATTTTTCAAAAGAGCAGTACGACTGTCCATATCACTTAATGCGTAATATTTTCTGCTTTAACAACAAATAATCGCCAAACTTCACATACAATACATAAGATAAAATTGGTGTGATGAGTTTCTTAAACAACCAAGATGCTTGGTAACTATTCAAAAGAATTGGTTTTAGCTTTGCTGCCGTCTTAATGGCTTTAGCATATAGCTTTTTCAAAGCAACAGTGAATAGCCCTAAAGCACTGATTTCCAATCCCAAAACAGCAGTAGCTGTTCACATAATTCTATAACTTCATTTCCTAAAGAAAAATAATCTTTATTTTTTTTTTATTTAGTTGATTCATTTATTTATTTATTTATTCATTCATTCATTCATTCATTCATTCATTCATTCATTCATTCATTCATTATTTATTTATTTATTTATTTATTTATTTATTTATTTATTTATTTATTTTTTAATTTTTTTTTTGTCCAACTTCTACATTTTGTTTGAATTTATAGCAATTAACGTTACTATTCCACCCGAACCATATATCAAGCTTATATAAACACTTCTGAAAGCCATCGTGACTTTATGATAGCAGGACGAAATCGTCTTCATATAAAAAGTCCAGTTACTAGTTTAATGATAGCACAAGGCTGCAGTTATCAAATATTTATCGAAAGTCGTTTATATGATAATCTAAAACAGCGTCGGGCTCTTGACACATCCTTGTTGGACCCCGTTTTTGAAAACAGTATTATCGGACAGACTATCGGGAGATTTCAGTTGCACTGTTTCCTCATTGTACATATCTACAATAACACCATACGAATAACCGTCAATGTCATAATTAAGTAATTTACAAAATAAACTTTGGTCTCAGATAGTATCAACCTGTATATAGACACTGGTAGTTCCTCGTCACTTTTGTGTTTTTATCAAATGTAATTTAGTTCGTACGTTTGCAGACATGCAGATATATATATATATAAATAAATCAATATATATATATCTATATATATATATATATATATATATATATATTGATTTTGCAACTTCTTTTTTTTCTCATGGGTCGTGAAACTTGTGAATGATTCATCTGGCCCATATGTGGCCCTCATATGTATGTTTCAGACAGCCCAGAATGTTTGTGTAAAAACATTGTTGGGTAGGTCATCTAAAATTTCAGACGACCACTTGTTCATAGTTCACGCGGCATATGGATTATATGACCCAAATTCTGATCACAAATAAAATGAGGCAAGATACCTTTTACACTTTTGTTATTTTCATTTTTTCAAAAAATAGATTTGAAATAATATAAATTGTTCTATCATAAACATTCTTTCTCTCAATAAAAAAAATGTGTGGTGTTTAGAAAAACTTATGCTCGTTTCAAAACTACAAAAGCAAAGTTATCTTATTAAATCTATTCGAAGATAAAAGTTTCTTTGAATATCATGAAAACAGTTCTACATACCACGGTTTTACCGATACCAACGGAGTAGCTGAGCCTCTGCTTTGCCCCGTCTCACACAGCTATGCGAAGAGGTTGCCTCGCAGTGAATGCGCACACATCTCTGAAGATCATATTTCCGTTTTGCTTTTTGTTGTTTTTTTTTTGGGGGGGGGGAAGGGTTATGTCTGTGTGCCAACAAAAACATATTTTCTTTCTTTCTTTCTTTCTTTCTTTTCTTTAATTTACTTTTTTTCTTTACAGGTAAATTTGTTCGTCATTTCATTTGAAAAGTATTATACGCAGAAACCCCAAACTCGGCATGTTTATACTTCCATACACGAAGTCTCGAGTTTTGTAAAGAAGTTCAACAGTTTGAAAATTGTGCAAATTGGGGCCATTTGAAAATTTAAATCTTGACTATCTTCAAAAGATAGGTACAGGTAACCTATCCAACTTCAATTAATTTGTTTGTAACACTGCACATTTTTGTAATTTACATGTGACCTCTAAAGGTCAAAAGTCAAGGTCATTTGGACCTTTGATATTTTCATCTAGCCATAATTCGGTCAATTTTTATCCAATTTTGATCATGTGAGGCTCGAAAGGTAGCTTTTATAACATTGCATATTTTTGTAATTTGCATGTGACCTCTAAAGGTCAAAGATCAAAGTCATTTGGACCTTTGACATTTTCATCTAGCCATTATTCGGTCAATTTTTCTCCAATTTTGATCATGTGGGGCACAAAATGTAGCTATTATAACACTGCATATTTTTGTAATGTGCATGTGACCTCTAAAGGTCAAAGATCAAGGTCATTTGGACCTTTGAAGTTTTCATCTAGCCATAATTCGGTCAATTTTTATCCAATTTTGATCATGTGGGGCTCAAATTGTAACACTGTAATTTTTGGTAATTTACATGTGGGATCTAAAGGTCATACACCAAGGTCATTTGGACCTTTGAAATTTTCATCCAGTCATAACTCAGCCAATTTCCATCCCATGCTAATCATGTTGGACTCACATGGTAGTTATTGCAACACTGCATATTTTTGTACGGAACATGTAATCTCTAAAGGTCAAAGGCCAAGCTCGTTTGGCCGTTTGAAAGTTTCATTTAGCCATAAATTGGTCAATTTTCATCTGATTTGGTTCATGTTGTTGGCACATGTATTGTAACACTGTTCTTTTTTGTAGTCCAGATGTGACTTTTAAAGGTCAAAGGTCAACGTCATTTGGACTTTGAAATTTTCACTCAGCCATAAGCTTAATGGAATGTGAAGTACCAAAGAACGAAAGTTGCAGCATTTAATATTTATAACTTTGGACGCACACAGACAGATTTGCTTTGAAGCAAATCTTCTTTTTCTAGCTTTGTTTTTGTTTTTGTTTTTGTTTGTTTGTTTGTTTGTTTGTTTGTTTGGTTTTTTTTTTTGTGGTCTTTTAGTTTGTTTTACTTGTTTTGGTTTGTTTTTTATTCCTTTATTCGTTTTAATTTTGGGACCTGGCTGCAAATGTAGTAATGATGATTATGTGCAGCACATGGGTGTCACTGTTTCTTCGATTCGATTTATACAAGGAAGGCACAATGCTTGATGGTACAGCATGCATGACTGTGGCAGACGGCTTGGGGCTTTTGAAACAATATACATGTGGCGCTGCAGCTGACTACATAATAATGAAAAACTGTGAAGGTACCATTTCCAATAAATATGTGAAAAAAAACTGTGAACTATAACTGCTGCAAATGCACTTATCACTGAAGTCGCACTTTCAATGCTATAATTTTTACATTGGAAGCAAAATATCATTTAGCTGTACGTGACTTTTACACTAAAGTAACTTATGTGGGCCTGTGCTCAGCTGGCCATATGTTAGAGATATAAATTCAGTGGTTCGATACATTATTGAAGGTTACACTTGTCAGTCTGGGTTTAATAAGCAACAGATCTACGAGCTAAGGCTGGCATGATGCTGACACATATGGCCTATGTCAGACGATAACATAGCTACCTCGCATGCAGGGCTGGTCTCAAAGATTGGTGATGTACATGATTTCAATAATTACAGACCTATATCCCTCCTCCCATCAGTATCTAAAATATCTGAACGAATAGTCCACACGCAACTGTTTAGCTAATTCATAGATAAGATAATAATCTATTCTTGTATCATCAGTATAGTTTCAGAAAAAAAAACTCTACAGAATTAGCCATATTGGAGTTAATAAAGAGAGTATATACAGACCTGGATCATGAAAAAGTACCAATAGCTTTTTTTTCTAAATCTTTTAAAGGCGTTTAGTACCATTGATCATCACATACTTCTAACAAAACTTAAACACTACACCATCAACGTTCATATTTATTCATTATTATGTGGGTTGTCTTTATTGAATATTTAGCTTAGACAAGGAGCCGCTACTCAGAGAGATATGTACGGGTAAAAGGCTCCGAAACATGTTGAGTAGTTACCCGCTGAAGACCTTTTAATGGGAAGCTTATTTGGGCTAGTACAGCCTATGTCAAAATTTTACAGAGGAACGTGTGCAATATTGACAATAGTACTTCTATGTATATAAGTTAGACATGGACAGGTTAGCTTATAGAGAGTAAAGAGTTCGGACTGCGGAATAGGGTACTGACTACTAGGAAGTGGTTTTGGACAAAAAGACACAAATATAACACAATGGAATAAATAACACAAACAATGGGTTTTGAAGCTGTCTTTCTAACAGGAAACAATATGTTAAATTTGAAAGCACTCAGTCTACGTGTTTGCAAATTACCACTGGTGTGCCTCAAAGATCCACATGTGACATGCCAAAAACTTGACACAGATGGGTACGTTTTACAGGTCTTTATTTTGAAGACATCATGACAAAAATAAAACCCTGAAAAGAAGAAAAAAAATGAAAAATAAAAATTTAAAAAAAATTAAATACACATTGGTCAACTATACTGACCACTGAAATCATAAGTTGCCACAAAAATACTGATATTACATTCATTTCATAGTGTGACCATTACATAACGCAGTCGCTGTAGATATAGCATGGGATAGAAATACCACTACATCACGTGATTCACTCATCACTAAGTCTGTTCAGTAATATTACATACATTTACAGAATTATCATGTGTGCATGCCTACTGAACAAATTACATGATAATAATGTACACACAATTCACTTAAGGATCCAACTTTATGAATATCCTTAATAAATTAACATATGTATTTGTCCCTCACCCTAAAGGTGGGCAGATAACCCAGGTGCGCCTCTCAGCATCCCATCACAAAGCTATACTGCTATATGTAGGGTGGGTATGCAACTGAAATCAGCCATAACACTGCACCATGAGACTGCAAACAATTAATTGCATCAGGTAAGTATGCAAATTAACCACTCATACAGTATGACAAGAAAGAAAAAAAAAAAAACCTGCACATACCAAAGACTATTCTGTCTGCTTCACAACGAATTAATACTCCAGACATAAAGCTATGAATTAATTTAAACAACTTCCACATGTAACCAGTTGTGTGGCTTTACTCACACACAAGAGTGAAAGTCAATGACTACAATACATGTTGAACCATTCAGATCCTTGCATTCTATATCCAAATTACCTTAAACATGAACACACACAAATATAATGACTCAGTATCCTCCATCTAAACTCATGACTTTATACACAAGTACCATTTCCTAATTTAACCTTTGGATCTCCACAAATTCTGGCATACAAAGTCACACATATTAACATAATTTATGAAGACATGCTGCCAAGCAGACAAAGACTCCAACTAGGAAAAAAGTATAAAACTGCAAATCTCTGCACAAATTACAGTACAGATGCACATAAAACTACTTTACACTTTGTTATTGAACAACTGCATTAGTTTAGCAAGGGCCAAACAAGCCAAAGTTACCTTTTTTCCTCTTTTGAGCCAGGAAATGGAAATAGTCAGACATGCATGCTCCTGCAAAAATGGTCTGACTCCCAGGGGTCTGTATTCCAGGTAACAGGAAGCAAGCTGGTGCTTCCCCCTACAATTGCTGATTGTGACAGACCCAGCACAACATTGTGCTACCCAGTACATTGCTGACATATGGTCACATCATTGTGACACCCACTACCCAGCATTAGATACTGGTCATGTCATGACAAAGCCATGTATTTCAACCTTGTCACACACATTATGATCTCTCCTATTCCTGATGTACACATAAACGATTTTCCAATTGCTAGCACCTTTAGCTATATAATGTATGCAGATGACACTAATTTACTGAGCACAATTTGTAACGTCTAATGTACAACTACTCCCAATGTTTCACTTGCATACAGTATATATAAAGAATTACAGAGTCCGTGATTGGTTGGCTGTAAATAATATATCTTTAAACGTAGACAAAACCAAGTTTATTAAGTTTCAAACAAAGCAAAAGAACTTGTGTCAAATTCAGGGAATAAAAATAAATGATAAAATAGTTGAAAGGATTGAATTCTTTTAATTTCCTTGATGTAATTATTGATCAAAACCTTAGCTGAAATAATCATGTTAATCACATCTGAAATAAACTTTCTCGCACATGTGGTCTGATTTCAAGATTAAATAAAGAAATGCAACAACCCATCCTGAGAATGATATACAATGCCTTGATTCTATGACATTTAAGTTATGGAATCGCAGCTTGGTGTTTTCACTCCTTCAATAGAATTATTCAGCTACAAAAGAAAGCCATAAGACTAATCAGATGTAGCAAATATAATGCACATACTTCTCCACTTTTCAAGGAACTGGGCCTCCTGAAATTTAGAGACATTTTTTATCTTTGGTGTATCAAAATATATTATAAATATGTGTCAATATGTTACCCGCCTATTTTTATTCTATTTAATTTGCACTAGCCTTTCTTAAGACCTTAGTTAATTCGTTAAAAACAAAAATGCTAATGAATATAATAAAAATAAATGAGGGGGCAGTCATAGCGTCGAGCTAGAACAAGCCAGGTCGCGAAGCGGTCCTGGAGAGGAGTGAAGAAAGGGCCTTCTAATTTTCGCGGAGTTCCGGTCGTATCCATTCGGCGGCGCTAGAGTGCCTGTCGAAAAACACACCGGCCGGGCAACAGCCACCCAAAACACGCAGGTACACTTTGATGACACATGTTGCAGCAGGTCAGCGGCTGGGCAACAGTGTCGGAGGACCATAAACTGCACTGGCAGCTGTGGTACAGAAGTCAAGCCGACATCCAACAGAGGAACAAAGTCGAAATCCATGTTGCATCATACATGCTATTACAGCCAAATGTTAGGAAGGACAGTGAATTTGCAAGATTATCCTCTGGGACTACATGATAGATCTATTGCATCACGCTGCATGTAGAATACAATAGTGTAAAACAGATATATAATGTTCTTTTCATATTTACTGTCAATATACTCTAACACATAAAGTTTACTTGCATCTTCTATGATCTACTCAGCAGAAGCTATTCCAATTCCAATGCCAATGGACAAACTTCTTAATATGGGCCTACTGGGCAACTTGAAGTTGTTACTCGGTTGCATATTGCCAAAGCTTCTGTGCTACTGTTCACAGCACCGTTCTGACAATTTAGTGACAGTAGGCCTATCTCGCTAGGCCATCGCCGTATCATGCTGCAACCCGTGTCATCACCTCCACCAAAACAGTCGAGTGATTATTTGAACTGGGTCAAGATCAACCATGTGTATCTCTTTTTGGTACCGATGAAGGAGTAGCACAATGTACAAAATGTGCAAAATTTCAACTGTAGCTAAAAGAATTCCCGGATATCATGAAAACAGAGCAAGTAACTGCAGTGTCCTGTGACCCTGAATATATGACATCAGTGAAACTAATGTGCACTCTCTAGCTGGCCATTTTGGAGGACCATCGCTATTTGCAATATCAGTCTTCACTCACACAGTTTTGGAGTCATCATTTTGAAAAGAAAAGCGACAGGAGACACCATTACCAAGATATAAGCCAATATGCTAGTTTGACCTTTCAATGCCACTCAACAACATCAAAAGAAACTCCATTGGCACTTTCGCTCATTGATTTATAGTAACCATGGTCCTAAAACCCACCCTTTCCGAGATATCAGCCAATGCGTCAGAACTTTTTTTTTCTATGTAATATCCATCTTAGTTGAAATTATATTTCTCTGGTGTTGCATTCATGATTACTGTTAATTGAATGTTTAATGTGAAGGGTGCCACACAAGTTAGCTATCTCACAATGAGCTATTTTTTTACTAATGTATATGTTTCCATATGATATATTACGTCATCTTGCTTTGTATTATTGTTAATTTGACTTTTGATAGAATAAAAATTAGCTGAATCCTGCTTTGCTGCTATCCAGATGCTAACAAACCTTATACGTTCGCCAGTATGTCTATATTCGAAAATTCGCAAACAATAAGAAAATGGCAGCAGCACTATGTAGTGCAACGCTACCTGTTGAACAAATTAAGACCTAGAAGTCCCTAGATGTTTCGCTTTGCAACTTGGAAGCAATTAACCCGGCATTTTTTTGGACGAGTCTTTTTTTTTTTCAAAGATTTTTCCGAAAATCAGCAACAAAATTCATTTAAAAAAATCTGAATACCACTAGACGGTGACCTGTTGACCACACGTGGTAGAAACGCATCCATGCTAGCTCCCCATCAGGTTTGCAGAGGATCTGACCGACGATGTGGAGAAGATATAATTGTGGACAGGCGACAGACGACAGCAGACCTCCGTCCTACCAACTGAGGTGACTCAAAACATGTATTTATTTGTCACATAATGGGCAATGTGAATCAAAGGTGAACAAAGTTAATTTTCACATAATGTCGTTCTAGTGTAGACTTCTGATTCAAAGTAAAAAAAAAAAAAAAAGAGACCAGAGCAAGAATTTTAACGTTGAAGACAAGAGGCCCATGGGTCTAATGCCCTGCTGACGACCATCATCAAAAAGATGATTTCCTGAAATGCATTCCGTCCATCACCTGCAGTAATTTATCAAGGTCATTATGCAATATCACACTTACACAGGAACATACATTTCTAGTACATTTGGGATCATCCGCCTTATTTGTTATTAACATATTGAATTTAGTGTCCTTTTCTAAAGAGTTTAATGACCTTGAAAACAGATCAAGCTCAAACAACACATTACAAAGTTGGACCATTTGCCCAATGCATATTTGGTGTAAATTTTGCAGTTCCATCTCATTTTATCAGCACAACAATGAATTTAATGTGTTTTTCCACCTATGGTGTTAGTTCTAACAATGACCACAAGTGGCATCACCATGACTCCTTAAGTCATTAACCTTTGCCTGTATAATGTCTTTGTTATGGTATATGGACGTATGAACACAAGTTCAGAGGTAATGACCATCACAAAAAAGGGAGATAAAAATGAAGTGTGCCAGTGAAAAGTTCCTGTATTGGTACATAGATAAATGTCTACAAGTTTAAATGTAATGACCATCACCAAAAATTCTTTTATTGAAATGCATTTCCTCCATGACCTTGAGTATGAAGGTCAAGGTTATCCATATTATGCACTATTAACCCTCTACATATGATACACATTTGTAGTATATTCGGTATCATTAGCCTTATTCTTTGTCAAAATGCTGATTTTTTTTTTTGGTTTTATTTACTAATTCCTTAATGATCATCAAAAACAGGTCAAGCTCACTCAAAATTTCACAAAATTTGACAATCGGTCCGACAAAAATTCACTGTAAATGTTCTACTTTTGCCTCAATTTATTATCACAATAATGAATTGAATGTGCTTTTGACAACAATGTCAGTTCCAATAATTATCACAGGAGGCGCCCTTATGACCCATCATTCCACAAATTCACAAATTCAGATGTAATGACCATCACAAGATAATTATTTCCTGAAATGTAGTTCCTCTGTGACTTGGAGAAAGTAGTTCAAGTTCACCCATATTATGTAATATCCAACTTACACACGATAAAAACTTGTACATTTGGTGAAATTAGTCATATATCTCAAGATGATGAATTTCAAAATTAATTAATCCAAATATGGAGTCATATTTCCCATTCACCTACAGGTGACGCCACTGATATTGTTCAGATTATACATAATCATCTACAGAATAATTCCACCAATTCCATAAGGATCCATTGAAAATCAAACACACCAGAGCATTTTTTTTTTTTACTTTTTGGACCCCGGTACTACATAATCAACTACGTGGGCGCCACCAATAACGAAAGGATCCCAGATTTTTATACATACAATATATCAAGAAATTTCAGGGGATTAACTTAAAAATGTGGACGTTGTCGTATTGACAAGCAAATGTTTAGGGACAGATGGAATGACAGACTGACATAAGTGATTGCAATAAGCTCTGCGACCTATGGTCAGCAGAGCTAAAAAGCGTGAAGACTATCCTACTGTCCATCATGTATTTTATTCTGTGGGTTATGAAACAAAGTGTTGTGGCGAACAACACATCTGTAATTTTGTAAAGTGTTGTGTTATAATACAAGAAATACCCACAGAAAAACATATGGAACACAGAATATGTGACAATGAGGCAAACAGAGAGAGAGGCAGAGATGATCTGGTCCGCTCAAGTGATGCTGCATTGATCTCTTTCACAAGAGGTAAGGGTCCTTGTTCATGTGGAGAGTCATTGGAAGAAGTGACACGTGGCGCCACCAATTTTGCAAAAATGGTTTGTGTTACATGCTGAGGAAAATATTCCATATGAGTCGCCACTTGTCAAGACGCCCATAAAGAGCTGCTTTCGCAGAATGTATTAGAGTGCAAACGTGAAGTTGCCCATTCTTCCGTTCTATAACATATAGATTCTCTGTAACTATAAAACGTAGGCCCACATTGCCACACTCCGCCATTTCTGCAAGAATGTGGACTTATGTGTCAGATAAAGGCGGTCCTAATCAAATGACTTCTATTCACCTGCTTCTTTAAAATTTAAGCAATACTGCTTAAGAAAATATCCAGGTCACCAGGAGGCATGTATTGATGATTGCACATGTGCCAATGTTAAAATTAGGCTGATACACGAAATTTGGATTATGTTGAACAACTGGCAAAGTGTAGCATTTCTAACTGTTCTCATTTTTAATGCACCCAGATAGACTTGATGTGAAGCAAATCTTCTTTTCTAGTTTTATTTTCCATTTTGAATCTTCGCTTCGTTTCCTAGCTAAGCTGTACCTTATCAATTCAAAGTGATGCAACACTTTGGTTCTATTGTAAACACTACAGAAACTATCTCTCTCTCTCTTTCTCTCTCGCTCTCTCTCTCTCTCTCTCTCTCTCTCTCTCTCTCTCTCTCTCACACACACACACACACACTTGGAAAACTTAAACGTTGAATATCTTCGAAGGTTTTATACATGGTAGTATCAATCCAACTGCAACTCATAAGTCTGTGTTATAGGCGCATAATAGGAAATAAAAATGAAATTTGTTGAAATTTGAAAGTTGGAATAATTTGAAAAGTATTGCAGATAGACGTGTCAATCCAACTTCAATACAAAGGAATATCCTGCAGTTAATTTATTCTAATGAGGCACACTTCCGAAGTTCAAATGTTAGATATCGTCAAATGTGTTCTGGATAGATTTGTCACTCAAACCTCAACAAAGTGGTTTGTGTTATAGGCGCACAGTCAGAAAATTTAACTGTTAAAGCTCTTCAAAATTACTGTGCACAGATGCGTCAATCCAACTTCGATTCACAGACTGGTGCTGTAAGTGCATCCAAGGATTTACGCCACTCGGGCACCATAAAAATCAAAACGTTGAACATCTTCAAAGTATGATACATAGAGCTGTCAATCCAACTTCAGTTTGTATGTTTGTGCTATCGCGCATCGAATGAAACGAAAATTAAAGTTGTAACATTTTGAAGCTATTCTAATGAGGCATACTTCTGAAATTCAAATGCAGAGTATCTTCATAGGTATTTTAGATAGAGTTATCAATCCAAACCCCATTCATTGGTTTGTGATAGAAGTGCATTAAATTTTAAAAAATGAAAATGAAAGTTGTAAAATTTTAACTTATGCAAATTTGGCACGGTTTACAGATTTAAATGCTTGACAATTTCAAACTTACAGCAGACAAAGAAGCCAGTCAACTTTAAATCAAAAGGATTTAAGGTTTAAAGTACATTTAACACGATATACTCATGTTAACCAATATTGTGTGGCCCTGCTTTGTCAGGGTATTTTGCTAGGCAACAGTCAATATGAATATATTTATCTCCTACTGTCCATAACCAAAAAGTTTGAACATTTTAAATTATGCTAATTTTTCAAGGCACACTGACAGATTTGCTGCATTATAATTTTTATTTTTCTATTTTTCCTTGACCTGGTAGACACATTTGCACATGTAATCACTCCCAAAATATAACGTGAACAAAAGAACTGTGACAGCCCTGTGCTCCGCTGACTTTACATGCACAGACTGAAGTGGTCCTGTGACCTTCAGAATGATATCAAGGTCACCTTCGTTTACGGCATCACTGTTGCTAACATCAACATATCTAGCTTCTTACCTATTCTGCCAAATTTTGACAATTTGTTAAAAGTCAGAAGACAGCACCACCACCATGTAATGACCAAAGTGGGCAGTGGGCAAGTCCACCACCATGTAATGACCAAAGTGGGCAGTGGACAAGCACCACCACCATGTAATGACCAAAGTGGGCAGTGGGCAAGTCCACTTACATTCTCAATATGTCTGAACAGAATCTAACTTATCGTTTGAGAAAAAAAGTCTAGAAAAGTGAAAGCACAAAAAATTCTTTAAAATCCAAAATATTCGCTTGGCAGTTTGGGGGAGGATTTTTTTTAAACATTTTGCTAAAATAAAGAACAAAACAATCCTAAAAATTCGAAATTGGAGCGTGACCATTTGAATATAATTGGTAAAGACCCACCTAAGGTACATCTCGACACAATTTAAAGTGAATCGGTTGATGGTTTCGGAAAAGTAAAATTGGAAACTTGCCATTGAAATTCCATTGCAATGGACTTTAATCAACGGGAACGTATGCATTAACCGATAAGTACCCAATTTGAAATAATCGTTTAAAATCAGAGATACGGAATATCATCGCTTAGTGAAAAACTTCGCTTGACCCTGCCCCAAGCTACATTTCCACCAAGTTTCAGAAGACGGTTTTGGAGAAGTCAGCTGAGCTAAAAAGTCGCAGTACCACCTGTTGAACAAATTAAAGTCTGGGGGTCCCCAGAAATGCCCCCGCCCCCCTGCAATTTCAAAGCAATTGGTTTGGCGATTGTGGAGATATTCACCTCATCTGACTTGTCAGTCAGCTGAGGTTATGTGGTGGTTAGACATCCCTGGTCCAAAATCTACATGTTCGACTTCCTCTTCAAACCGTCACCAAGATTCACTTCAAACTGGCGGGTAATGTACATTTGGACAGTCTCTATCAAGTGTTTTCAAATTGTCACGCTCTACTGAAGAGCTTTTTCACAAATTTTAGCTTCATTTTTTTTCCAGAATCTCAAAGTTTTCTTCTCCGAAACCTCTCAGCCAATATGACTAATTTGTGTGTGTTTGCTATGTTTGACTATGTCTTCTGTTCCACTGAACCGACGGACGACTGACCATCCTTTAAACTCAAATGACTGACGAGGTAGGGGAGTTCAAAACATATTCATATTATTCCATAACCCTATATTAATTCTAAACATATAAACTAAACATTGTAGAGCTGACCATCCGATAAACACAGCTGACCGACGGGTCAGTTGAACTGAAAACATATTCATAGTATTACATAACCCTAAACGAATTTTAAACATATGAACTAAACATGGAAGAGCTCCTAACAATAATGTAACCCAAATATACATGGTACAACATGCACGCCTATACATCTTCAGGGTAACCTTGCCATACATACACAGCACACCATCACGAGTGATTCGTGTACGCAAATCTATTCCATCAACCTTCAGACCAGCCGATGTCACGTGATTGGCTCTGTGCTTTTCTTGTTCACAGAACACAATTTGAGCAAGAAATTGAGTTGTGAACCATCTCTATACTAGTCCGTAGATCCACATCTTTCCTTGGAATATTTGGTCACTGAGCAGTGAGCACAAAAACTTTTCGGTAGAAGTTGTCAACCCCGTTCTGCAAGTGTGCCAATTAACAGCACATATATCTGAATAACAATATCACAATGTGAAGGTTGGAAACAAATATAACAAACAAAAGGATGGCTGTATTCATATTATTGGCTATTTATTAGGATTTTAACTACAAATTCCTGTGTATATAATGGTGCGTCGCTACCCACAACCTGCATATAAGATCCAGTTTACAGAAGTTCGCAACTACGTTAAAAATCAGTTTAGAAACGATTTCACAGCCGATTGTAAACTATATTGCGATCAATGCAATCCATACCAAAAAGACACATCTCCTTCAATAAATTATAATAAATGGGAATTATTTGTACATGTTGCAATATCATAAATATGTGGCTATCATGAAACCATTACATTGTGCCATTAATCAAAGGTAATGAGAAGGCACACAGAAAAAGTGGGCCACTTTTTGCCTGCTATGTGGGCTCTTCATTCAAGCATGGCCATGAGATAGTTAGCTTTTCCTTGACCTCTCTTTGTGATCTGGCCCCACCGAGTACTATTGGCAAAGGTATTGTATCGCTTTTGGGGCTCGTACGAGATGGGATACACTGGTTTGCCCATGCATATCATTAACATAATTAGCCACCTAGTGCCAGCAACACTTCTCATTCCCTTTGAAATTTTTAAAGTACGGCCGATGAACTTTTGTCACCTGGAAAAAAATGTAAACTACTATTTAAGCTTCACGTAATTTTTGAATGACATACAGTATCCTATGCCCCTGCACTCCTAGACAATACAGCAGATTTTTTTTAAAGCAAACATACTTGATTTTAACCTTGTTGTGCCATAAAAGATTCACTGAATTTTCTACCGGACTGTGAAGGAGGATGGGGGGGGGGGGTAAACACCTTAAAAGCTCCAAAACATACTCATTGTCATGGCAACGTGTACCAGGAATCAGTCGAGTTTTTAACCTGTTGCTTCATTGTGCACGCAGGCATATAAATGAGACCTTTCCCCTGATCAGAAGTGATTTGAACATACTGGTAATGTCGTAGGACGTACTTCTTTGAAAGAAATAGAAAAAGATTAACCTACTAAGCCTGCCACGTACTGTTTCAGCTTCAGCAACTTACTTTCTTGACGATGTCTGCACAAGCTCAGTCAATGAAGAACTGTACCCACCCAGAGATAAAACCTCGCATTCAATTTCACAGGGAAGGAGTTGTGTGATATACAATTCTGTATTTCCTTTGTTATAAATGGACCAATTGAGCCGTCTGCTTACAAAGTATTACTATATGGGACTGAATATGTCCATGTTATGCAATTACATTTTTTGTCCTTTCTTGTATTTCTGCGGGCACCTGTCCTGAAGTGTATCTGTAACTGCAAATATATCACAGAACATGTTGAATTGCGTTGCATCAGTAGCATAAAGCCCTTTTCAATGAGCCACTACAGTATAAAATGGAAAATGGCGACTCACCAGGCACCTGGTTGCTAGGATGTTTATGTTTTTAGCCCAGGAGCATTAAGAAAACGGTAGGAAAAAATATTAGAAAGCTGATTTTTTTTCAGGAAGGTGCAGAAGCCAATCTTGAAATCAACTATGTAAAGTTCACCAAATTCACCCTTGTGGCAACTTCAGAATTCAAGATGGACACCAGACCAATCAAAAATGAAGTAAAAGTCCCAAATCACCTAAATATGTTGAGTAGAAACCTGTGAACAGTCGTTGTTTTTACACTAGTTTATTTCAAAATGTTCTAGTCTATAAAATGGGGCAGATTTATTAACCCTTTGGTATTATTTCAACTTTGGAGCTTTTAATTATATTAACATTGCTCCATAATGACTGGCTTTGTCTTGTATCTTGGGCCATGTTAAAATGGTGTGTTGCACCTGCCCATAAATGGATTTAATAGGAATTCGGATTTCACACGGAAAATGTACAGACATATAATTTGGGTTAAAACTAATTAACATAAATTCAAGACGGCTGCTAGGACCTTTCACGAAACGTGAGACCATAAACGCAAGTACAAGCTTGCAATCAGAGGTAACATGAGGACATTTGTAAACACTAATTTCTATGTTATGGGAATCGTATTGAATTTAGTGAAAACAACACATTTCATAGTAGAAGCTGTTGCTATTGACCACTCAAATGATGGAGGAAGATAGCCAGATCTACATAAAGCAAGTGCATAAATGTTTCTTTGACCAGTTTCAAAGACTGACCATTATTCATCATAAACAGAGTGTTTTAGGGTCCATTTCATACATTTCAAAAATGCAAGAGATTGTCAAAATCCACAACACCGCGTGGCACAGGGTCTACAGGCTGAATGCACAAAGATTCTATTAAAATACACATTATGCCGACATCTACAAAGTTCATAGACTGTGAAGTTTCTTATACTTCAGCCATTGTGAGATGAGATTTTACAGTTATGTCCAGAAAACACGTTTTGAAATAGGCATAAAAGGTGATACCTGTCGCGGCCATCTTGAATAGGATGTACTCATGTTTATGCGGTCCTACTCTAACACCTATCGAGCAAAAGCGGGAGCCACCTGCATCAGGGCAGATCCATGTATTTAGCATGTTCAAAAGTACTTTCCCAATAAAATGAACGACACAAACACAGACTAATCTTAAGAAAATGTATTAACATATATTTGAAACATAAATGATGCCTAACTTGATTAGAAATGGGCTCTTTTTTGGTTGAAAAGGGTGCTTTTTATGGATGTTTCTGTAGTATATAATACAAATCTGCCCTGATCATGGTGGAAGCATCAGTCTGTTGCCCCGGCAACACAGGAAGTGCGCAGGATTGCAGTTACATATGAATATGTCATATTGTGAAGTTGCCACAATGGTGAACTTTATGGGAGGGGTATGTGTACATGTCCCTGCACCTCTCCTGAAAAAATCAGCTTTCTATTAATTTTTCCATACTTGGCCCATTAAGTTTCTAATGCTCCCGGACTATTTGGGCCATTGCGTTTTTACCTGCACTCCCAGCCACAGACAAATGAATAATTTAATGATTATGGATGGATGGATGGATGGATGGATGGATGGATGGATGGATGGATGGATAGATAGAAGATAGATAGATAGATAGATAGATAGATAGATAGATAGACAGATAGACAGACAGACAGACTGACAAATAGATAGATAGATAGATAGATAGATAGATAGATAGATAGATAGATAGATAGATAGATAGATAGATAGATAGATAGATAGATAGATAGATAGATAGATGGATAGGCAGACAGACATACAGACAGATATTTTCTTAACGTCTCACCCGAAGTACAAACAATCTAAAAAACGCGAAATTCTATAATCTATTTCTTGGTAACAAAAGTTCATAAGCCACATTTAACACAAAGATACAATTGTACAAACGTTCGTTGTATCACAGAATCAGCATAAAATATGGCACTCTGAGCTTTAATTGGTCATATCAAATATATAATACAGATGCCATCCACCAGTGTATACATTTCCATAAACCGGACTCCTTCACGGAGTAACGGTTATACCCAGTACTAGGAAACTACGACGAAAGTTTTCTATTTGCAGAAAGGCAGGCAAAATTGTGTCTGTCCTGCCACAGCCGCCATGGTCACTGTCGTCTGCACAGTGCACACGCACAATTTTAGCTGCGTTACTGTACATGCAGCCCACGTCATAAGCTCTTCTCACATACCTATAGCATTCTCCCCATATGACACCGATTTCGAATTCAGTCTCACACCCCCTTGGATTGTTGCACAGCCAATAAAATTGCTCCCTGTCCATATGAGACAGCTGACTGACAAGTAGGGAGAACTAAAAAGTGATAGGCCTACCAGGTCTCTTTTTATCTTTGGCAGAAGTAATAAAATTGGTGTTTTGGGTGGTTAGGCCAAAACATTTTGAAAACACTATAGTCTGCAGTTACCGAAGAAGATTTCAAAGGTTCAGGAGACTGGTTTAAAACCACCAGTTGCCTTACATGGGTGACTGCCCGTCTCAAGTCAGGAATGAAATTTGTTTCTCTACATTGGTATTGGAAGATGAAAGTTGATGCTTTGGCAAATCTGGAATCTCTTTGCTGTCATTGTTAGGTTTGGAATTTATGGGGGGGGGGGCAAGGGGGGGTGTCTTGATCACAGTTTACAGGAAAAAAAATTGTTTTCACAGTTCACAGGAAAAATTATTCAGCTTATATGCATATTCACGATTCACGAGCCATGGCTTAATCACGAATCCCGAAAATTAATCTTATTTTTTCACAGATCACGGAAAATAAAAAGATAGGATCACGAGTCACGAAAATACCCTTGCCCCCCTCATTTATGAATATGGATCACATTTTTCTGTATTGAAAGGCGTGGCTTGTGTAATGGAAGTGGCCAATGATGTTTGATGGGGACTACTTTTGGTAGTAAACTGTAGCAGTCCCATGACTATATTGGAATGCCATGCATAAGAGCGTGGAGTAAGAGGATTATTTGCAGTTTTGACGCAAGGATTCAAGTTCATGTTCATGAAAGTCTGTCTCCCAAAATGGCGCCATAGCAGAATTTTTTGTCGCTTCAGAACATATGCTTGGGACCGTGTTGGGACAGGAGTTGGATCATTTTTCGGTTTTCGCGAGGTCTTACCGAAAAATGGCCCAACTTGTGTCCAAACACGGTCTCAGATGCTTTGCCATACGAGATTCTCCTGGTCCCCGGTAATATGGACCAAGCCGGGAACACGGGCAGATACACGCGGCTCATGCTACATCTCTCAATGACGTTGCTGTTTAGTTTCTTAGTAGGTATAATATCAGTTACCCCGTGAAGGAGCACACACACACACACACACACACACATACATACATATATATATATATATATATATATATATATATATATATATATATATATATATATATATATATATATATATATATATATATACATATATATATATATATATACACCGGTGGGTGGCTTCCGCATCAGGAGATGCAGATGCCAGTGGTATATATTTCTGAACCCCGGATTCTTCACGGAGTAACAGATAGTATTCATTATGAAAAGTTAACTTGACCTTAATATTAACAAAACAGTATATTTATGAGTGCAAATAAATCTACTTTTGTCAGTATACTACAGTATATGTAAACCAACGTGACTGTGTGTACACAATACGCTGCACGGATATAAAATTTAATTCAAAGGTTCTGCAATTCAAAAAAATGGCCTTTTCTTAACCTTCACTCTTTTGTGCAGCCATTAGTCAATGGCATAAAATACATAAAATGACATACATCTGTAACTGTATATGAAAACAGACTTTTTTGAAGCCTACCTTGCTCTAATCACTACATTTGATGATAAATGAGACGTTTGTTTGCCTCCAAAGCGGACCCAAACTCCGTGAGGTAACAGGAAGCTTGGTCTGCTTGGAGGCAAGCTGTCCGTTAGCTTCAAACAATCAACAGCAATGTGTCTGTGCCAACCTGTTGGTTATAAGTACATGTTACGGGCTTACTGCACTGGTAAACAACAGCTCTGGTATATGTAAGTTGTTATTGCCCCTGCTTTCAGAAAGCAAGCAGAATTTTAGAATAACATTTGTTGTCTATTATATTCTTACATTTTCTCTGAGCTGCAAGGATATGCTTGAGTAGCCGCTAGCATATAAACTATGCTTGAGTAGCCGCTAGCATATAAACTATGCTGGAGTAGCCGCTAGCATATAAACTATGCTTGAGTAGCCGCTAGCATATAAACTATGCTGGAGTTCGTCAAAGTTGTTGTGCTGCAATCTCTGGACGCTTTAGTTGGGCATACTTAAAACTTAACAAGTAAGGGCATGTGTTTCCTCTCCAAACAGTTCTGTAATGTTGGGTGTACGTGATAAGAATCTTGATGTAGATTTACTCAGTGTTTCATTGGAGAGTACAACATCTCTCACACAGAAAAGTCTGTCCCTGTTTTGGCGCCTCAAGGTCGTTTTCTCCAGAATGTTCCGAGCTGCTATTTTCATGTTATCCTCTTTCTGTAGCAGTCTTTGGATAGCATCCACTTTCTCTTGGTCACGGCACAGTGCTATGAACTTGCTGTTTTTCTTGCGTGCCCGCCCCCGGATCTGGACGAGTGCAGTTACAGAGTTGGGCGGATCTAACTGTACGACCAGCTGACACTCTGGTAGGTCTAGTCCTTCCTCTGCTACAGACGTGGCAATAATGATCTGGTGTTTGTTCTCAGTGATCTCCCTAAGAATGCGCTCCTGTTGCTTCAGGGTCATTCCTTCATCCCCACCTTTTGCACCATGACCCACAAGCCACACTGGTTTAAGGTCTAGCTCTTGAAAAGAAGGAGTATCCTCCAGGATTTTTGCCAGACGGCGTGCGTTCGCTCTACGACGAACCAAAATCAATGCCATAGGTCTCTCGCCCTGCTTTGGAACATTCCAGTCGATTTGTTCTTTCATAAGACTGACTAGATTTTCAACGAAGGGCATCAGGTCTCCCTCTTCACCATAGGTTTCTGTGATTTGGGGTCTTTCCAATACAAATCTCTTTGTGGCTTTGTGGAGTCGTTCACAGGACACACCAAGCTCCCTGGCATTGTTGAAGCAACCTGGATGACTTTTGTCCATCAGAGGAACCAGCTCCTCCAAGGCACACATCAAACCCACCTCTGCCAGCGATATTGCAGCGTTACACATGACTTTGGTATGCCACTTCAAGCTTTCAATTGTGACCCTGTTTTCATGTTTTCTTGCCTCTATTTTATTCATCACATCCAATAGTCCCTGAATTACGTCTCTGTTAAGATAGTCTGCACTCATTTTGATATTGTGTCCCAGTGGAACATTTCCCTTTATGCCAATGTCAAAATTCTCTAATGTAGAGTCTACTGCCATCAGATGGTAACACGATGCCAAGTGTTCCAGAAGAGCCTGCTTAAACTGTTTCTCCTCATCACTGTGAGTGACTAAACGTGGCAGCAGACGAGCCTGGGACTGGTAGTGATCCAGCTCCTCCTGGTTTTTGTCCACCATTGCGATTTCAGCGCCGCCTAGGTTATCTAACAGTTCTCTGAGCATGGCTTCCGTCTGTGGCACAGTAGCTTTACCAGCGGGAGATGCGGTCAGTCCAAGCACTTTGGGTCTTTCATCGGGTGCAGTGTCTGAACTGTGTTCCCTCAGCAAGCGGTGGAACGGGTGTCCCTTCATGCAATGGTGGGCCTCATCCAACACGACTAAGCACAGGTCTTCCCATCGAACTAACTGCTGGTCAAGAAGGTTCTCGTAATATGCTGAAAACAATACCCAACATGTCATTTGACTATTATCAAGTCCATGTCATTTAACTATTATCAAGTCCTTTAAATGTGGTTTGTATTACTCTGCTGCATAGACACCATGTGGGTTTTATTATTGTCATATTTGTACAAGGAGTAGGCTCATGTGAATTTCCGTGAATGGTTTTGCACACAGCTAGACATATAGTGTTATGAAGATACCACAAGTTACACAGTTGGCAAATATTTTTGGCCACATTTTTTGCTACTTCATCTGAATGCGAAATGCATGACGCTTGGTCTTCTAAGCAGGCAGACTCTTTTAATTTGGGGATTGTGGCCCATATAATCAAGCTTAGATTGAAGTTAGAAACATAATGCGTTGTTGAAAAGTACCTGGTTCCATAATAACACCGAAATTAAAATGTACTTGTGTACAAAACAACAGTCAAAATTTGAGAAGTATTCTAAACATTTTTTATATTAGTTCTACAACCACTCGTGTTGTTTCATATTGTGCTTTGTCTATTTTCTTACGATTATTCTGTGCTTAAATAGCGCCAGTGTCCTGGACTAGCCCTGCAAGCAAAGTACCCAGATCCAGTCTGTCCCAAGGGTTGAGCTGCCACACTACGATTTAAACCAATGGAAATCCCCCAGCGCAATCACTCAACCGATACTTTCGGTCTAAACCACGTGTATGCTACGGACTTTTCTCCGGGAGTTTCAGTTTCGGGATCTTCATTCATTATAGCTGTAAACAGGTCATGGGCCGTATGATACCGAAAGACGCTTGCGGATACAGTTTACAAATGAACAAACACGCCTAACCTGCCGTTACCACGAGTACGTCTTGCTTGCACAGCGGTAACTCGCTTGTGTCCTGCTGGTTGCTGCACACAGCCGCTATCCTCAGGGTCCGCTCTTCCATCTGGCTAGTGTCCGTATTATACCTGACAAGCGCAAAAAATATGGTTAAAAAAAAAGTTTTATGATAGCCCATTCTCACAACCCAATAGCTACCGTTTAGAATCATGTCTCTATTTATATTAGTTTTGAAGATTTTAAAGATTTAAATCTTCAAATGCCGCTAATTTGCATAATTTCAATTGCTACAAGTCGGAAAACGTATCCATTAGGTAGCCCATACCCACAAACATATAAGTAACATTTGGAATCGAGTCTCCATCTATATTTGTTTTGAAGATATCAAAGATTTAAATTTTCAAATGCCCCTAATTTGCATAATTTCAATTGCTAAACAGCTGAAAACATCTCCATTGCATAGCCCATCCTCACAAACCTATAGCTTGCATTTTAAAGCTTGTCTCTATGTATAATAGTTTTGAAGATATCGAAGATTTAAATTTTGAAATGCCCCTAATTTGCATAATTTTAAACATCTTGACTTCCCACTACAATATGTACAATTTCACTCCCGACCAAATTAGGGCAAAAGACAGAAATGTTGAATTCCTAGAAAAACAAAATGTCCATGTTAGTACATAGACATAATTATCACAGGAGAGGCAGATGACGGGTGTAACAAACTGCATTTCACCTAAATATTAGAACGCAAGTTACTTTATTTAAATGTTACAAGAAATTATATGTATACCCCTTTACAGCGCGGCACAACTGATGGACGGAGGTGCAGAATTGTTAACCAGCGCTGGCACCCGGAATAAAGAAAATTTGCAGATTACATTACATAGATTACTGCGTAATGTAGATCTAAATGATGTAGGCCTTGTTGATCTCCTATCTAATTTTGGATTCACTTTTCTGCAACTGAACCTACAGATACGTTCTACATTAATGCAGAGTCATGCTTCGACACTGTTTATAGAATATCCGGATTCTCGACATGCAAAGTATTTGAAACTGTGCAACAAGTCGGAAAGCAAGGATAAAAGTAATCCTAACAATATTTGCACCGTCGAGTTTTTTTTTATCAGTTCTGAACATCTCAGTTCGAGTACGTGCATATAGTAATTATTATCCAAATACCCGGGTACTCTATACAGGTCAACTGGAATGAAAAGTCCCCCCCCCCCCAATCTTGAAAAGATCCATGTGTATAATTAGCCACTTAAACGCCTTACTCCCATGCTTTGCTATGCGAGTGGCTAGAAAACATAACTTGCTTTTCAGCATAAACAGAAATTTCACATTTGAACATTTCTGAAAATATATGACACGTATTTCAAAGGACGATATGTTACTGACTCATAAAAAACTGATCACGAAGAAATTACATCTTTCTTCCTTCCTTCTTTACCAGCAAATTTGTCTGACAGTTTTCTCGGACACTATTGTACGTAGAAACTCCAAACGTGGTATAATCATAGATCCATACATTCAGTCGCATCTTTTTACACAGACTGTTGAATGCATTTAAAACTATGCAAACACGGGGCATCTTGGAACATCGTCGAAATATTATAGGTAGAGATGCCATTCCAACTTCTATCTGTAGGTTTATGCTGTAAGCGCGCACACAGTGAACCACAAACAAAAGTTATTTATGCTAAATATTAAATGTTGAATGCTAAATTTAAAACTATTTTAGGTAAAGGTACCATTCCAACTTCAATTTATAGGTTGTTGTTGTTGTTGTTGTTGTTGTTGTTGTTGTTGTTGTTGTTGTTGTTGTTGTTGTTGTTGTTGTTCTTGTTCTTGTTGCTGTTGCATCCTATGAACCACAAACAAAAGTTGTAGAATTTTCATTTATGCTTATCAGGGGCACTTTGAAAATTTAAATGTTAAATATCTTTAAAATTATCATGGGTACAGATGCCATTCCAACTTCAATTTATAGGTTTTTTGATGTAGGCGCATGCAATGAACACAAACAAAAGTCGTAACATTTTTAATTTTTGATAATTCGGGCCACTGGTAAAGCTATTATAGATAGGGGTCCGTCCCATGCCCAATTTAATTAAAAGGATTGTGCTCACGGCACATCTGATAAACCACAAACAAAAGTTGTATCATTTCAATTTATGCAAGTTTTGGTGGGAAACAGACAGGCTTGCTTTAAAGCAAATCTTCTTTTCTGGTTGGAAATTGTACCTCTTTATGTACCACAGACTGAATGATTACGACAGTTATCTAATGACTTAAAGGGACGATTCGGTATTTTAATCATTTTCTACAATAGTACTTACAGTCGGGGGGGGGGGGCGGTAAATTAAGTTGTACTCTTTTAATGATGATAGAAAATGGGAGTATTTTTTTTACGTCAGTTTTATTGTATTGTGGTGTAAATTTATGGAATAATTTCACGGTTCTAACTTGGGGGGAGGGGCGGGTTTACAAAATTCAGTTCTGTAAATACTAATTGAAAAATGATAAAAAACGTAATTATTCCATTTTAATAAAGACGTAATCGCAAGAACTTTTAAAGAAGTTGCAAGAGACCCACACTAAACAGGTGTTACTTATCCTTGTTACTGTGGTGCTCACCTGGAAAACCGTTTATCACCTATTTCCTGTCGAAGAACATTACTTTGTTGAAGTACAAGAAGGACGCGATCGACCAGGAAAACCACGTTGCGGTGCGGGTTAATCTGCAGCATGTGGCTGATAACCATGGCAGACACCAGCGTTTTCCCCGTGCCTGTTGTGGAAGGAAGAATAACACCTGTTAGTTTTCTTTTCGTTTCTGCTTACCCGCCGCGCAAATATTGCCTTACAAAGAAAAAAAAGTTCACGATTAATTCCTTGTAACCTACGTATTTCAAAAACAAAAGTGTTCAAATCTAAATATTTTCCACCTTCAAATATTATTCACCCACCCACATGGTAATAAATTTATTGCAGTTCTGCGCCAAAACAGAGCTCAAACTGTTTATATACATACACATAAGTAAAAGACCTGTCAGTTTTCCTTTCGTTTCCTTTCTGCTGACTTTACGGGGCAAAGCTCTTTGATTCATAAGGAAGATACTTGAGTTCAGCTGATTGTGCCCCACGTATTTTCAAATGCAACGAAAATGTTACTGAAACGATATGATGATGTTGCTAGCTCTATTAAATTCTCAACCTATCCGGTCTGTAACCATTGTCTTCCACCGGTGTGCTTAAACAGGTACACACACACACACACACACACACACACACACACACACACACACACACACACACACACACACACGCACGCACGCACGCACGCACGCACGCACGCACGCACGCACGCACGCACGCACACACACACACACACACAGAAAAATGAATTTTAAATGAACCGAGGGATCTTTATTATCACTTTGTCGGCGCGTTAGTACGGGGAAGTCCAGGTTGTGTCAGAGGTCATCTAAGTGTGTTGCTCTTTCTTGTAGGAGTTTAAAACTCGGGTATATATGCACTGGAACAGTTTCAATTGCAAGAAACGCCGGTCCATATTAGTTTGCGATTCCCCTGATTGTTCTATCACTAAGTGTCAGTAGTTATTTTCCTATTGTCATTGTCTAAGGTCGACAAGTTGCAAATATTGGAGTGACGTTTCATTTTTCAACTGTTTCCCTAGGGTGAGCATAGAATAGACTATGAATGCTCATATGTCACTCCGTTTTGATGCAATTTAAATCACCAAATACACCTTTAGGCTGAAAATCGCGTACTTTTACGTATCATCTGTCTCAACATACTACAGTGACTGTTGACGCGAAAAGGAATGCGTAGCTGGAAGTTTGTTAATTCTTTGAAGTTATTTTAAGGTCTAAAGAGTTGTTTGTAAATACAGTTGAAATTCATTTCTATTTCGGCACTTAAAATTACAATTCCATAATCCAGCTGAAGGCTTTTGTTTTTGTAAAAAGTGCGCATTGACTATCCCCCCAAAATACCAAGTTGACATGGCAAGCATTTACATGTATCAGTATACTAGTATCAATCACACTATGTATATTTTATTCAACATTTACTGCACTGTCAACATTTAATGCATTCTGGCAGTATTTTTTTATGCAAAAGAAATACAATGTTTTTATTGTGTCCGAATAGAAAACCTTGAAGTGAAAGCCTTACAATGAAGCATCGATTAGATTCATGGCACTGTTAAAGTTGTATTATAAGAAATGGCAGATTCAGGCAGCGTAGCTCTTTCGTGCCATAGTTTAAAAATCGTAATTTATATTCCCTAGGGCAGTGCGCATGGTGCTTTTTCCAGTTAAGTTTTCTGTACTTACGCCACAAGGCAGTTTTCCTATCTGCTGTAAGTTTTTGTAATCGTATGTTGTAAAGTCCGTTGTACCCCCTATGTGTTTTGATGTACTTTTATTTTTCCTTTTACTGGTGTTCAGTAAAATAAACTAAACACTATTTTGTGATATATAAAGGCCAATATTTACCAGTTGGTAAGAAGCAAACCACATCTGTCTGCATGGCTTTCCCAAAAAGTTCCCTTTGATAGTCACGTGGTACTGTCTTCACCAGGCGAGACGACGTAATTTCCTTTTCTTGCTGGCTTTGGATTTTAACAATTTTCGGTAATTCGCGTGCCTCTGCTATCTGAGACTTGGCCACTCTCTCCCGGTGGTGTCGACCCTGATGGTGTGCCATTTCCGAGTTTTCTGTATTGAATGGCACCATGCATAGTTTACAGTAAGAGTAGAAGCCAGGGAAGGGGTTGTCGTCAGTCGGTTCCATTTGCAGTGCCGGCTTCCGCATTTTTTCCTGACGGTTAAGGTGCTTTTTGCTGGACAAATGCTGATCCTTTGGCCCCGGCCCGTTACAATGCACGTCACACACTGGGCAGTGGTAGTGACACCCCAGAGTTTTGCATGACTCCACTTTACCCGGCCTGTCATCTTGCCATTGGACAAACGAACTGATTGTATCATCAGTGAAAATACCTACATGGAGACTGTTGTCCGGCTTAAATGATGGGGGATCCTGCAATAAAACATCCTCATCGTCACATGTCAGGTAACCCTCTGATGATACGGGAGAAATAGACCCTCTTCTAGGCGAGTTAGTGGGGTATGGTTCAGGGTTGAACCTGGCGAAATCCGCGCATCTACTGACAGGTAACACGTCTGGTGCTTGTAAGTTGACTCTGCCGCTCTGCATGTGGGGACCAGGTTCATTGGGCCGGCTTTCTCTCTCGCCTCCATCACAGTTTAAAGCCGTATCACTGCACTGCTGTTCCCTCAGATATGTAACCTACAACAAATACTGTTGTTAATATTCGCACAGTTATCCTCATCATCTACATTACCCTTAAAATTAATTGATTTAACATTGTAGTTTACTTTGTAATACATGTATCCTTGTCTCCTTATCAAAATTCAACGATACTATGTACTTTTTCGGGCAAATAAAATATTTCTAATTCCACTGATATAAGAACGCAAAATCTGCACAATTCAGTCCCAATGAGAACGTTGCCTTCTCAGTAGTCACCTGTAGACACAAGAACTACTGTTTTTACCACCATCCCATAATCAACCTTCAACACGAGCTTCCCATAACTACAAGGGAGTCAGTCATCGTCATGAGGTATGCAAAGCAAAATGTAACGTTGGAAAAAATTATAGTACTTTTTATACGAGAGCGCCTTTTAATTTTTGAATAAAACTTTTTTTCTGCTTGTAATTATTAAAAATAAAAATAAAATGCCACTTCCACACTACAATAAACAGGTAACGTTTTTTTTTTCGTATTCATAAGATCAAATGTCACCCAGCCTGTAAAACCCTCAATCACGTTCAAATATGGTGTTCATATTTGCCTATTGAATCATAAAAATTTGTTTTGGTTCACGATAGCATCGTGACGATACACTGTTTCCTGACCTTTTGCCACAACTGTTAGCATCCATAATTTACAATGGACGCGTGGAATCAATTTTGACATGTATCTCCACAAAATATACTTAGAGATTTGTATATGGGGGGGGGGGTGCTGTGTGAAGTCATCACAGGCTCTGTTTGCACTTGTAAACAATATCAATAAAAACTATAGCCTATATGACAGTTACGCCATGCTAGTATGTTTTCAGTTCTCCGTATCGACTGGGCGACGTGTTCGGCAATCACTATATCGATCCGTTACTCTGAATTTTGAGTATTCCACCGAACTGCAGTGCATTAGATGCCCACGCATTTTCCTTTTGGTACATTGTCATAACATGTGTCCTCATTTCAATAATACATATAAGACTGAGACAGTTTGGAACTTCAGCAACACATTTCTGACAATGAGGTTATGATAATATTCCAGGACTGTGGGATTAACATTCGTTATATTTCCATTCGTTTGCTACACGGATTTCTGTACGCGAAATCAAATTATAATCCACTGTTCTAACCTTTAGGCACAATCTGCATGTGTTTCTTACATTTGATTTTGTTGTCGATTTTAGTTCTTATGCCCTTTTTGTGGGTTTTGCTTCCAGATTAAGTATATACATTGCTTTTTGGGGGTATTTTGCTTGCGTGATTTGCCGGTGGGGGGAAAAAAACAGAAAAAGAACTTATATTTTCGATTCTTAAGTTAGTCCTTTGACAATTTATGTCTACTTCAGAACTGGGGGAAAAAAACTAAAGAATAGCCGATATGCCATATGGCGCCTTTTTCCCATCTAGCAAGTGTTATCGTATAAATTTCTTAATTTGAAGGACTCAGATCCAGATTTAGGGCAGACCGGGAATTATGAACTCCTTAAGAAAACATCTACTTCGATATTATCTGTTAATTGTACCATTACTCTTCCTTCATCAATTTCTGCCGATATCAATGTACAAGAAAATGCATGGGCACACGTCAGCGTGGTTTCAAGTACACAAATTTTACAACCCTGGCGTCCATTACCCCCCACGAATGAATATGGTCCTTTTTGGTTCATCGCCCCAAAACTTCTCAAAATACCAAATGAATTTCAGTTATGCATCTCAAGTCTTATGGCCATGTTTGCGATCAAGTTCTGCTCTGAACTTACATTCTGGAACAATTAACATGCATTCTTTTTACCATAAGAATGTACAATGGCATTTTTTATCCTTTACGTGTTCACATGTAAGTGTTTGGTATGAAAATACTTACAGGTGATTGTGTCTTCAGAGTACATTTGTCAGTATACATATCAACATCCTGTTACATCTGTGTGATTAAAACTAAAGTGACGTCTAAACGGGGTGTATTATTCTGACCGAATTTTAGACCTGTATTCACCGTATGGGACATATTAATGGATGAAACGGCAACCTCAAAAAAAAAGGCTGTGACAGTCCTGTGCTCAGCCGACATGTACCTATACCATTGCAATTTTAAGATTTGCCCAAAAACGAACAAAGTAATTCATAAAAAATTAAAAAATCACTGGAGCGTGACCATTTGAACAAATCTGGTGGAGACCCATCCAAGGTACATTACCACCAGCTTTGAAATCAATCTGACAGACGATTTCAGAGAAGAAGTTAAAAATGTGAATTAGCATTAGAATGCCCATTGGCCTTAATTGTAATCAACAGGAAAGGTGCATTTACCGATAAGTACCCGAACTGAAAAAAATCGTTAAAAATCGGAATCCACAGCAGTGCCACCAAATGAACAATTTGTTTGACCCTTCCACAAGGAACATATCCACTAAGTTTCAGCTTAATCTGAGTAACGGTTCTGGAGAAAAAGTCGAAAATAGCAATAACGCACACACACACACACACACACACACACACACACACACACACACACACACACACACAAATCACAAAACAAGAGGACTGTGACAGTTCTGTGCTCAGCTGACTAAGTCGCCCTATGACCTTGAAAATGAGGTCAAGGTCACTGACCTATTCTGAATCTAACTTTCATAGAGGGCCATCCCCAAAGTCAAAGTCACTGTACAAATAGTTCTCAGGTTATCACACGACCAGTAAAATTCATGTTAGTGGCCCTGTGACCTTGAGAATGAGGTCAAGGTCACTAATGTACAGTCTCAATCTTACCTCAATAGAGGACCCCCAACAAGTCCAACATCAATGTCGTATTTTCCACAGTTCTCAAGTTACAATGTGAAAAGTAAAATTCACGTAAGTGTCTGGGTCCCAGTGACCTTAGGAATGCGGTTAAGGTCACCCATGTACTGTCTAAGTCTGGCCTATGCTCAGGACAACCACCATGTTTAACATCAAGGTCCAAGTTCAAACAGCTTTCAACTTGTCAAATGAACAAGTGGCCCTATGGGCTTGGAAATGAGGTCAAGGCCACTCATCTACTGTCTATGTCTGGCCCTCCTTTAGGACAACTAACATGTGCAATACAAATGTCCTAGCCTTAAAAGTTCTCAAGTTACCAGATAAACAGTGAATTTCATGCACCTCGCCCTTTGACCTTGGAAATGAGGTCAAGGTCACTCACCTACTGTACATGTGTTACCCTCATACCCATACGTGTCCCTCTGCAATTTCAAAGCAATTGGCTGAGTATATACAAGCATAAAGGCTTTTGAAGATTTGGTCAAAAAATGTACCAAACAAATCATAAAAAAAGTTAAAAAATCACTGGACTGTGACTATTTGAACAAACTCGGTCGATACCCACCCAAGGAACACCCCCACCAAGTTTACAGTGAATCTAGCTGATGGTTTTGCAGAAGAAGTAAAAAATTGCCAATAAGCATCGCAATCCCCATTGACTTGCATGGTAATCAATAGGCATGTAAAATCAACAAGAAAAATTCCTTAAAAAAAAAAAAAAAAACACTGGACCGTGACCATTTGAATAAACTTGGTAGAGAACCACCCAAGACACATCCCCACCAAGTTTTGAAGTGAATCTGGCTAACGGTTTTTAGATGATGTTGATAATGTAAACTAGAACTGCAATTCCCATTGCCTACATAGTAAACAATAGGAATGTGTGCCTTGACCAACATGTAACCGAATTGAAAAATTTGTTAAAAATCAGGGACCCACAGCAACGCCACCTGGTGAACAACCTTGTGTGACCCTCCCACCAGGAACATATCCATCAAGTTTCAGCCCAATCTGAGAGATGGTTTTGGAGAAGTTGAAAATAGCAAAAACGCACAAAAATTCACACACAAAAAAAGAAAAAAATCGCATCGCCACCTGTTGAACAACTTAAGGTCTGGATGTCCCCAAACAGTGTCCCTATGCAATTTCAAAGTGATTGGCAACGCGGTTTGGAGAAGATTTTTTAAAATATCCCCCAAAAATGAACAAAAAAAAAAATCCTTACAAATCCAAAATTCACTAGACAATGACCATTTGAATGAAGACACATACCCACTAAGTTTGAAGTAAATCTGGCTAACAGTTTTGGAGATGAAGTTGAAAATGCAAACTACCATTGCAATTCCCATTGATTTACATAGCAAACAATAGGGATGTATGCATTGACCAACAAGTACCCGAATTGAAAAATTCGTTAAAAATCAGGTATCCACAGCAACGCCACTTGGTGAACAAGCTTGTGTGACCCTCCCACAAGGAACATATCCACCAAGTCTCAGCATAATCTGAAACATAGTTTTGGAGAAGAAGTCGAAAATAGCAAAAAAGCACAAAAATTAAAAAAATAGAAAAAAAAGGCGAGATAATATTTGTATTCACACTTTTTGTGATCTGTGTACACTTTAATGCTGTATATGTACTGTGTATTATGTATTGTTTATTGATGAACCTGTACGGGCATAAAAGGGTCAATAAAATATCAAAATATCAAATAAGGTTCAATATTATCACGCAGCATCAAACATAATGTAATAACAAAAAAAAAAATATTGCTCCAAAGTGACAGATTTTTATCAACAACATAAAGGGCCACATTATCCGGGGACTATATTCCCCAAATCTACCCTGTACATGTACTTTCTTACCTGAGAAATGCTGCAGGTGAGCTGTGGACTGCCAAAATATGTACCATTGCAGGGTCTCCCGACTGCACCGCCTCTCCTCCCGGCTTTCTCCTCTGTCGGCCTGCTGTGGTCAGTGTGGATGCCAGAAGAGCCGCCTGAGATTTTCTTATTCAATGTTTTTCTTACTTTTCCTCGATTATGTTTCATTCCCTTCAAATGCTGGTTTGCGTGTGATGCGGATGTCAAGTCAATTTGACAAACATAGCAATAGCCCCTGGTTCCATTGAAGACGTATTCCTCTCCTTTGGGTTCATCGGTCTCTAAACCACTGGTGCTCGAGTCTGAGCTGGAGCCAGACAGCACGGAGTTTGATCTACCCCTGCCTTCGCTGCAGCTTATTACATCTGGTGCCATTAATTTTTCTGCGTTGGTCCTGTGTTTAGGACTCAGACGGTGCTTCTGTAACATTTCATGTGTGTCACAGAACACATTGCAGACGCTGCATTGGGGTCTGGCTGCACCCACCGGACGCCCCGCGAAAGAATCGTCTCTCATCTGGTTGGCGACTTGTTCCTTCTTCCTGTGACTCTGGCTGGCATAATGTTGGTTTGCAGGCTCTGCGCCACTGAAAGATTTCTTGCAAATGTAACAGTACAGCGCCATCATTTAACTCTGCCACTGGTACTGTGGTAACATATACGTACGAGTCTCGCGATAAAGTAGAAAGACTACTTGTACAAACGATTTGAACACCACGCCAAATAGAGGGACAGTAACGAAAGATCTAACTGTGCAAAAATCATAAGAAACGGTTTAAAACCATTCGTGTACCTAAAAATAGTAAAAGGTTGACAAATTCCCCACTATACTCGTGCAGGAAGTTCCAGGAATCTCTGAATCCGAAAGTGAAAGTAGCCGAACAACTTTTCAAAGCGTTCGAAACAGTTCGGTTATTAAACGTCAGGATAAACCTACACTTTATCATTATCATCGCTGTCGGGCAATAAATGAATTGCGCGCTGGGGACAGCACAAATTTAAAGCAAATTATAAAACAGCATGTATTTATTTGTAGTAACGTTGGCCCTGTTTCCTTGGAATCGAACGAATCAATTTCTGCCATGCCCTACCTTGCACAGAACGTGAACCAAGATTACCATAAAGGCTCACAACTTGCTTTGTCGTCATGGTCAAGGACCATGCACCTTTACGCATACAACCTCCAGCATGATGGGTCCAAACTCGACCTATTTGCATATATTAACGCATAAACCCACTCATTCTGACATACGCCACTGAGTATTCCTATAGCTATACAAAAGTTTTATAGCTGCCAAACGAAATATATTGACTTCAGAATATAATATTCGTAAATAATGTGTTGAAATATGCCTAGCTGACCTCTGTGTTGCAGCCATATGTACCGAGACATGAGCGAGGCTGTGTGACAAGAAAGGCTGTCTGCACAGGAAGGCTGCCGTAACAACCCGTGTTCTACTAGAAAAGAAATTATATTTATCCTCCTCTCCCCCTTCCCCCCCCCCCTCCCAACAGAAACATCAGGCACTGGGCTAAGGTGAGCTGAGCAATGCTGAGCCGATCTTCTGGCACTCGGCTGATTCAGTGAACTTTGTCATGATATCTTGTGGACATTTAATAATGATCCACATATTTGACCCAGTTTTGCTGCAACATACATTTTAGACTTGACAATACTCCGCATACATGCATGTTTCACGAACGATCTGAGGATAAAAATGCTACAGGCCAAACGCAAGTATTGATTGAAAATATCAGTGACCCAGATATTTGATCTTGTGACCTAGGCTTAATGCATGTAGAGTGCCTGTGAGTGAGACAGTGAGGTTTAACAGAACAAAATCACCACAAAGCTATGGCTAAAAAAAATGGTTACGACTATATCACTGTCACGACTTTATGACCTAAGTTTTATTACATTGCATACTTGTTAAGCTTGATGCATGTCAATGTGTATGGAAGTTGTACTGTTCAATAATTCACAAAACCCTGAGTTTTGTTCACAAAACCGTGGGTTTTGCTTTTCAAAACCTTGGGTTTTGTAGCAAAACCCTGAGTTTTGCTAACAAAACCATAGGTTTTATCACAAAGCCCTGGGTTTCGTTAGCAAAACCCAGGGTTTTGTTACAAAACCTTGGGTTTTGCTCAGTTATTGAATTTTGATATTATTTTGGACAAAACCGTGGGTTTCATGAACAAAACCCAGGGTTTTGGTACGAAACCGTGGGTTTTGAGCACAAAACCCACAGTTAAAGAGCAAAACTCCCAGTTTTGATCACAAAACCCTCGGTTTTGTTATTTTTTGAACAAAACCCATAGTTTTGTTCCTAAAGCCCTCGGTTTAGCCAGAAAACCGTGGGTTTTGTAACACTTTCAAATAACAGAACAAAACCGTGGGTTTTGTGACATCACGAATCCCAGGGTTTTGTAACCAACCAATCATGACAGCTGTTACTTGGTAGGCCTTGCTAGGCTACTCAACTTAAAAATAGCGTCAAACTACAATTCTGTATTGTGGGAATGAAGGTGGAGTTAAAGAATACCATGTAACAATTTAAGAATTAGTCGTGTTGAGATAATTATCACCACGATGTGATGTGACAGTCGTTTTGTAATCAACGGTCGTATAATTACTGCAGGCAGCGGCACAACGTACGGTGTATTTTAACGACGCGGCAGTTCAGAGGCCTTATGCTGCGAAAACTTCAGCCTGGGCCGGTCGCACGGTCCCAGAAACTGAAAATCAGTTTTAATGTATTAAATTTCTTAAAAACACATACACGTTATACATCTTACATGTTTTCTCTTGTAGTACCTAAAATATGAGCTCATGAAGTGCACACAGTGATAAAATACACGAGATTTTAAGTCGCGAATCGATGGAAATTTTCCGAGATCCGCCATCTTAGCATGATATTGGTTTACAGCAAGTTCAGAAAGCAAGCCGTGTTGTGAGTGGTAGGCATATCCATATGACCAATCTGGCGTTAAAATACAAAACCGTGGGTTTTGTGACGTCACGAATCCCAGGGTTTTGCGAATTATTCAAAACCGTGGGATTTCTGACGTCAGAAAACCCTGGGTTTTGCAAATAATTGAACAAAACAACTGCAAAACCCAGGGTTATCAGGACAAAACTCACGGTTTTGAAACAAAACCGTGAGTTTTGTGAAAAGATTGGATAACAAAGCAAAACCCAGGGTTTTGTTACAAAACCCAGAGTTTTGTGTGCAAATCCCTGGGTTTTGTGGTAAAACCTTGGGTTTTGCAAGCAAAACCCAAGGTTTGGTCTACAAAACCCTGGGTTGTGTGACAAAACCCAGGGTTTTGTGTCTATTATTGAACAAAATTTTAAAATTCTGATATTTGCTCTGTTATCCTGGGTAGTGCACAAAACCCAAGGTTTTGTGACAAAACCCTGGGATTTGCAAGCAAAACTCAGGGTATTGTTACAAAACTCACGGTTTAACGTACAAAACCCTGGGTTTTGTGAATTATTGAACAGTACAACTTCCATAAATGTGAGGCTTCACACACAGCCAGAGTACAATAAAATTATAGCTCAGAGACGAATAGCATGGATGTATTACTGACCCATATGACCTAGTGACCTAGTTTTAATTCACGGTATATATTTCAGTCATAATATGTGCCTGCATGACTCATGAAGTTTCATAAAGCAAAGTCAAGGAAGAAAGAAGTTACAGCTTAGAAATGATCAGGACACAAATTTACCACAGTGACCACAATATTTGACTTGTACGCCAGTTTTGGCACATGGCATAACTGGTTCTGTCCAATACATTTGTGTGTGAAATTTCATGAAATTAAGTCTACGTTGAAACTTACAGCCTACACCTGTAAATGAGCATTGACTATCCTATTAGAATGTCCACGTATACTAGCACTAACCAATGCTAATATATACACAATGCGTGACACAAATTCCAAACTAAAACCCATCGAAACAGGTAAAGAGAGCAGTACATTATAGTATTTGGCAGCGTTCGCCTCAGGAAAATTTTCAGAAAGTTTGATGTAACTCCAACAAGGAATTTTTTCACCGAAAAAAACAAACAAACAAACAAACAGGAGGCCCCTGGATTTGCCTAATGCTTTGCTGACATTTAATTGGATGAACATCACAACAAATTAATCTCCTGAAATGCATTCCCTCCATGACCTTGAGACGAAAAGGTCATGGCCATCCATGTTATGCAACATTCGACTTCCACATGATACACATCCGTGGTAATTTGGTATCGTTAGCAGAGATGCCAACTGTCCCTTATCATCAGGGACAGTCCCTGAAATATAAATGAAATTTTGACCAAATTTCTGTGTTTGTCCCGCATTGAAACTGAGTATATTAAATACGCTCTATCCCTGATGTTCTCACTGTGCCTGAAATGGCATTTTGAATGTTAGCATCTCTGTGTCAGTCTTTTTCTTTCTAAACATACTGAATTAAGTATCTTGCACATAGGTGCTGAATAACCTTGAAAAGTAAGTCATGGTCACACAAAATAGTACCAAATTTTACCACTGGCCTACACAGAGCTGGTATAAATTTGTAGTTCCATCTCAATTTATTCTCACAATGTGAATATAATGATTTTTAATACCTATATCGTTACTTCCAATCAATCGAAATATCCTACCAGTGGTGCCACTGTGACTCCACACCTCATCCACCTTTGTCTGTATTATGTTCCTGTATTGGTATATGAATATAAATTCACAAGTTAAAATATAAATACCAAACATATCGTAAAACGCATTCCCTCTGTAATCTAGAGAAAGCAGGTAACTCAGAACTCAGAACAATTTATTCAATATGATATGAAATGGGTTACATGAATTTCAACGTTTGTAGTGATGAAGTGGTAATTAAGCAATAACCAAGAACTCGTAATTGAACTAAATGATATTAGGATGACCTTGGCTAAGGATTCTATGATCCGGTATCGCCAAGGCCACCTTTCGGTAAAATTATAATTAGCAACAACTGGCAAAAATAGTAAGAACAGAGATTAGAAGCTTAAATATACAGGGTAAATATAAAGTCACTTAATTACCACAAACATAACAGTGTGCAACTGTACAAGTGTCTTTATATTGCTTCACGAAGAAAAGCTTTATGTAGGTTGCGAAACCATTATAAGAATGTGTGAAAAGTTTATCTTTGATACAGGGTTGTGTGTTTTTTAAGAGGGTTGGAAGGTAATGCCTAATACAATGTTTTGTCGAATTTCTAGAAGGAATAGGAACCTGGCTGTCATTTCTATGTCGAGTGAAATATCGATGAGAAGGTATTGTAGCTGCAAATGTGTTGTTAAAGTAATCAGGGGTTTTATTTTCTAAATATCTATAGTAGAATTTTAAGGATCTTAATTTAAGAATATCTGGTACTTGTAAAAGGTTTAACGTTTTAAATAAAGGATCCGTGTGGGCATTATATCTTGCCAAGCAAACAACACGAACAGCCTTCTTTTGAAGTTTGAAAATACGGTCACACGAGAAACCCCACAGAAGAATGCAATAATTTAGATGAGGAAGAAAAAGAGAATTGTAGATTTGTAATAGAATATCTTGCGGAAAATAATTTTGTGTTCTTTTCATAACACCAATAATTTTTGAGAGCTTATTTCCAATTTTGTTAACGTGTGAGTGCCAATTTAAGTTTTCGTCAATTCGTAAACCTAGGAAATCAAATTCACTGCTTTTGTAGATGGGCACATTCTTTATTTTAAGATTTAAGGTGAAATTTAATTTTCGTTGAGGGAAATGAAACACCATATATTTAGTTTAAGCAATATTGATAAATAATTTGTTGGCTGACAGCCAATCCCATACCTTGTTTAATTCGATTTCTATGCTATTTGATACAGAGTCAGTGTCCTTGACAGGGAAATTGAAAGAACTAAGTGAATTGGTAAGAGTCGTGTCGTCTGCATAAAAAATCGATTCAAATTTTGAAGATGCCAAATACATGTCATTTGTGTAAATTATATAAAGAAGAGGACCCAAAATAGAGCCCTGTGGCACTCCAGTTGTAATAGGTAGACACTTTGAAGAAACATCGTCGAATTTGACGTATTGTTTTCTGTTTGTGAAGTAATTTCTAAACCAATTTAAAGGGGTTCCTTTAATACCATAATAATGCAGCTTATGGAATAGAATTTTGTGGTTCAGAGTATCAAAGGCCTTTGATAAATCTAAAAATACCGTGACAGGCATGTCTCCAGTATCAAGAATCTGAAGATCTTTTAATTCCATTGCGGCAGTTTCGGTGGAGTGCAATTTTCTAAAACCATGCTGGCTTGCGTAGAAAAGCTTTTTTGATATAAAAAATTCGTACAACTGATTATACACCACTTTTTCAAAAACTTTGGAAATAGCTGGAAGGAGAGAAATTGGTCTATAGTTATCCAATAAAGAGTTATCGTCTTTTTTTATAAAGAGGTAATACTTTTGCTATTTTTAATTTATCCGGAAAGATACCTGTGGTGAGAGACTGATTGACAATTAAAGCTAGAGGTACAGAAAGAGAAGTTACTAAACCTTTCAATAAATACATAGATATCCCGTCCTGTCCGGAACTAGTCTTGGGTTCAAAATTTTTGAAAATCATAGAAATGCCATCTGGAGATACATGTGAAAAAGCAAAATTACAATCGTTTGGTGTTGAAAGATAAGAGGTAAAAGGTATCGAATTACCATTATTAACCTGTGCAGCTAAATTGGGACCAATATTGGTGAAAAACTGATTAAAACATTCGGCAATTTGGTGCTTGTCAGTTATAATTTTGCCGTTAATTTTGAAAGCCAGAGGAAATCTATTTTTGAATCTATTACCATCCATGACAGAGCGTATCGTGTCCCAAGTCTTTTTTATATCATTTCTATATTTTGCAAATTTTGAATAATAGTAATTCCGTTTCTGTTCACGGATACATTTGTTGAGGATTTGATTGTAGGTTTTGAGACTAATTTTCATAGGGCCATACAGAGGTGACTCGTGTAACGTGCATTTTAATTCCTTGTATAGATTATCACGAAATTTGATAGATCTAAGAATACCGTTGGATATCCAGTTATTTTTCTTATGCTTATATTTGTTGAATTCAATTTTTCTTATGGGCATATGTTTTTCTTTGGCCTTGGTCAAAATAGTTTCTAACGTGGAGTAATTAATATTTGGGTCATGATGTGAATTTGTATCAAGTAATTGCATAATATTACAATTATTGATATCGTAAAAATTATGTACAGAATTAGAGTCTAATTTTTCAGCTAGAATATATTTGGGAGGGTTTTCTATATTAAGAGCTTGGTCAATGAATGTAAAACAGGGCATGTGATCTGATATATCCGTAAGGACAATGCCAGAGAGACAAGACTTTTTACAATGCGAAGTATTACAGAAAATGTTGTCTATCAGAGTGGCATTCCTTTCAGAAAATAGGGTAGGAAAAATAATTTGGGGCACAAAACCACTATTGAAAATCATGTCTAGGAAATCAGCATATTTTGCAAGTGTGCTCATTTTTAATAAATTTATGTTAAAATCACCGACTATATTTTGTCAACTGGTTCACGGGATATGGTTTCAATGATTGGGAAAATATCATTCATAAAATTTTCAATGTCAGCATTCCTGTCCCTGGGTGGCCTGTATACTTTACAGAGGGCAATTTTTTGCGTCAAACCGTTACCATAAACATCTAAGAATTGACCTTCCCATTTGTCGTTAGGACTGTAGAAGTCTTTTACGTTGTATTGGAAATCTTTATGGAGATAAATCATGAGACCACCGTGAGAACTACAAGTGGTCCTTAATGGAATGGATACATAATCTGGAACATTTAGTTCTGATACGTCCTGCGAGAAATCTCCTAACCATGTTTCCTGAAGGCAAATTGCACTAAAGGTGAAATGACATTTTGCGAGTTCATCGAGAAAAATGGTCAACTTTTCAAATTTGGCGTTCAAACTTTGAATGTTTAGGTTTAAAACGGAAAAATTCTTTATAGCAGATCCAAAATAATCCATGAGATGTTTTGCCTCAACGTATGGTGAGTTCGATTCAAAAGGAATTGCATTTTCATTATCATTAGATTTTTGTAATACACTATTTAGGCTGTTTAGTGATACACCGCCAAAGTTCCTTAGAATTTCATTGTCAGGAATTAAAGAAGCAATAATTGAAAATTGTGTTATAAGTAACTAAACACTTCAAGACTAAACCTGGTGAAGCATAAGTAGGTAGCTTGCTGTTTGAGCAAATACAAATTATCAAAAAAGAATGGAATTCTGAAACAACAATAGCAAAAAATAAGTGACATATAAAATATCACAAATATATAAGAAGTTCGTTTCATCTTCGAAACAATGGTGAATAAAAGGCAATACAGTTAATAAAGTTCGTAGAGTCGCAAACATTCATGTCTTAAAGGCACCTACTGTGGTGGGAAAAAAAGACAAATCAGGAAAAATATATATTGATGCACAATGAAAATGGTCATGCCTTAGCTGTACAAATAAAGGCAAGTAATCAATATATTAGTAGAATTATTGCACTTCAACATTATTTCATGCTGAGGTATACGAAGTGTAGACAAAGGGATACAGCTAAGGTGAAACACCACATTTGTCATACAATACAGTGAGCGAGAAAAAAGAAAGAATGGTTCAACATATCTGATTGAGGGGAAAGTAAAACAGCTTGTGCCAGGGGGACTATTGTGGACAAAAACGGTGGGGAAAAAAGTGTTCATGGGTAAAAGAAAAAGCAATTGTATCTTCCACATAGGGCCATGACTTCAAGTATTTGATTTTGGACTCTTTCTTTAGGTCCATAGGTAAGTTTCTCCTGTAATCCATGAGCTCTTTTTTCAGTTTGCGTAAGATAGGTGGTAGATCAGGTGACAGAGAAACTTTGTGTTCATGATTTCTCAAATGTTTGGCACCCGATCGCCATTTGTTATGATCGTCCAAGTCCACAAATGTAATGATAATTCCAGCATCACTTAGTTGACTCAGTCGATGGTATGCTGCCATCTGTGTCGACTCGGCATCTTCCACACCCAGATGATCCCGTCCAAGGTTAACACATGATTTTTTCGTGTCTCGCTGATCCTCTCCGGCGGCACCTTTTACTCCTTGAATTATAAGAGACCATTTGCGTCTATGTACATCCATGTCTAGGATCCTGGTGGTAAGGGCGACAGAAATTTCACACATTTTATTACTCAGTCTGGGAAGGAAATGTTGCGTGACGGAATTTGCCCAAAAAGTCCATTTTGTTGACTCAGAAATGCCAAAACCAGTCAACAACTGAGTTCCATGTGCATTCAAAATTTACGAAACACCATTTGCTGCCAACCAACCTTCACAAAAACGCACAATCTGTGGAAACTTCTCATAACGCCTGGGAACCCATGCCCGCCAGCCGTGGGTCAAGGTCATCCATGTGTTACTTTGGTATTATTAGGGTTATTCTTTTTAAGCACATTAAATTTTGTGTCCGTTACTCCAGTCCTTCATAAGCTTGAAAAATGGGTCAAGGTCACCCCCAATTTAACAAATTTGGCCATTAGACTAATGCATATTTGGTGTGAATATTCTAGATTTATCACAATAATGAATTTAATGTCTTTTGATACATATGATGTTCCTTCCAATTTATACCACGTTGGGCGTCACCATGATTCCACAAGTCTTAAGACTTGTGGCTGCTTGGTGTCCTTGTAATCTAATACATGTCTGTACACAACTTAGTGTGTAATAAGTCCATCAAATATACAAACAAACAAAAAACAAAGCAAAACACAACCACCTCGAAATATATTCCTGTGACCTTCATAAAGTAGGTCAAGGTCTTCCACATTATGCACTATCATGCTTCCTCACATGATGCATTTCGCATCATTTTACCGTATTGTACCTCCAGATAAGAAATTTAACATCTTTTAAAGTGGGAGCAGGGAAGTCTGAAGGGGGCCATACCTTCATATTTCACAAAATCACTTTTTATCATATTTTGGGAGTTTTGTAATTGAAGTTTATGGTCACCAAAATTTATATTTTAAAAGTGATTTTTATAGATGAAATCTGAGCTTAGAAATCAGGAGGTTCCAGCTGCCATTGACCATGTGGCACTTTTTTATTTCAATAAGCAATATTCCATAGCAAATGTTTGCAGAGTCATTAGCCTAAGTTCCCAGTGCAGGCCCGGCCGCTTAACCAGTTGGAACTGACCGTAATCCGAAAACACATTATTCCTCACTGGCAAAGTTATTTCTTGCAGAGAGTCAGAGTTACAAATATCCCTATTTCAGTCTGCTTAATTGTCGAAAATGATTTACCAAGATGAAATAAACAATACCATTGATGACAAACCAATGGCTGTCTGGCTTTGACAGCCATTTGGTCTAACATTTCAAAGATTTCACAGTTTTACATAAGTATGCGCACTCAGTTGGCCCCGTGAATCAATTGCGAGGTTTTGGAGGAGGACATTTGGGCACACTAATTCCTGTTATTGTCTCAAGTCACTTTGATACTGAGCACTGATGGAAGGTTGTGTCATTTGCTTGGTGGTGACTCTCAAAGCAAATCTGACCTTCGGCCGCATTTGAAAAACAAGAAAGAAAAAACTGGATTTTTCAGCCATATAATGGCACTACAATGATAAACTGGTAAATGGTTGTGTACTTTATACTGTCAGGAAATCTTAGGGAAGAAGTGAGTATAATTCATGCAAAAGGCAATTATGTCTGACATATGGCACCATAATCTATTATTGTGATTTTCTCAGAACTTCGTTTTTGCTAGACCAACCAATTTTGTGAATGACCTTACATAAAAATGAACACCTCCAGGATCTTGAAATAAACGGGTTTCAAAACAAAAACCTTCAATGTTGGAAGAATTTTCTTCACTTGTCTTGATCATATGTCCTTCCTTTACTTTTGTAGCTTATCAAATGAAGAAAATATACAACCTAAGAACCAATTTTGAACTTTCATAACTTTTCAAAGTAATATATTTTAAAATGACAAATCCACTCCTGTATATTGATATATATTTTCACTTTCTTTACTTGTCAAAATTAAAAACAAGACATTTTTTGGGAAAGTTATCATACCTACATGTAAATGCTAAAATACCTTAATATTTGTTTATATATATAATCGCAGCAACATCAATTAAACAAATTAAGGTCAACGGATACTAAGAAGTTTTATCTCGTAATTTTAAAGCATTTGGAAGGAAGAAATAAGACAAGTGATTTCGGAGTTTTCTTGTGTGAGTGTAAGATTTGGCCATGATGGACCAAATATTCATAAAAGATCCAAAAATCACTGGAGCATGACCACCTGCATAACGTTAATAGAGACCCAGCCAAAGTAGATCCCCATCAAGTTTGAATTGGATTTGGGCAACGGTTTCACAGAAGTCGAAACTGTAAAGGGTAAAAAACAGACGACGACGACAGACCACTAGCGTATTGGGGGGGGGGGATCCTGGGTGCCCGGAACTCCCCTCCACCCCTAACCCTCCCCCCCCCCCCCACGCTTCAACAATTTCCTTCACAGGCTGATTAATCATGAACTGACTCGGATTTAGCAACTGTTCTCAACCTCGTGGTATCAGAAAGCAAGTAGATGCATTTTTCATTTGAACGTCTCAACGTGAGACTCTCAGGCGCATCGCCAATGTCCCTTCCCTGATACCACGGACAGTTGTGCTCCCAGACTTCGCCTCCACAGGACGCGAATGACCAAAGTAAGAATTCCTGATAAGTCGTCTGTCCAAATTAAATTTAACTTGGGATTATCAGAAAAAATATATTTGAATAATGGCGTAAAACAAGGATGTGTCCTAAGCCCACCTCTATTCAATTTATTCATCAATTATTTGCCAGAAATTTTTACACAAGACTGCCATCCAGTAATCCTATATAATGAGAAATTAAACTGTGGATGACCTGATGCTAATTTCGGAAAGTAAGCATGGCTTACAATGTTGTTTGGATAAATTACATGCATATTGTAAAAACTGGTATTTGAATATCAATGTAGAAAAATCCAAAGTAGTAACATTTAATAAGTCTAGTGAAAAAATAATGAGACGCTTCTTTGTTGGTAACGAGGAACTAGAAATAACTATTAAATATACGTACCTCGGCATTGAAATGGCACCTAATGGAAATTTTGCTGGAGCCATAAAACATTTGTGTGAAAAAGCTAAAAAGGCTCTTGGACGCTTAAAACATGCCTATTTGGTGAAAAAATTGACATTCGTTTATATTTGGATTTATTTGATAAACTGATTGCCCCTATATTTCTTTATGGTTGCGATATACGGGTTGCATATGTACTATCTCCTAAATTGCATCTACCAAGACAATATATCAGGTTATTTCAAGACTGAATTCGAAAAGTTATATTTATTTGTTTTTAAAATATACTCTGGGAGTGAACTCTAAAGCATGCGATATTGCGGTTTTGTGTGAGCTCGGAGCTTTTCCATATTCTCTGAAAATACTGAAGACTATATGTAAAAACTGGTACCGAATTATAAACTCTAACCATGACAAATTGTTGTATGATGCCTATAAATGTAACTCCAAAATTCTGTCATTGACTAACTATAACTGGCTAAACACTGCGAAGAACACCCTAAAATTAATCGAACAAGAAAATATTTGGAACAATGGCGGCGATGAATTTGGGGACTTTTCGGCAAATATTATACGAGAAATTTCTTACTCAATGGCACAATGACTTTTCTAGACAATCTTTTCCAGATAAAAAATTAAGAAGATATTCAAAATTAAAATCAAAATTTTAAATAGAAAATTACTTACTGGTATTGAAGAATATAGATGAAAGAAGAAACTTAACTCGATTAAGAATAAGTGCACATTATTTAAATATTGAAAAAGGGAGACACAAAAGGTCACTTAAAGTACCACCAGATGATAGAATATGTGACTTGTGTTTTGCATTAGAAGGCGAATTTCATTACATTTTAATTTGTCAAAAGTTCTGTGAATCCAGGATACAACTTATTGATAACGAGTCAACTAAATTTGAATACTTAACTCCGGAAGATAAATTTATTCAGTTAATGAAATGTGATGACGTGAAGGTAATTTGCAATTTGGGAAAATTTATAACAGAAACTGTAAAAATCAGAATAAAGTTGTGATGGAAAGGTATCCTGTTGTTTTGGTTCAACTCGATACACATATGTTTGTATGATATTATATACATATATATATATATATATATATATATATATATATATATATATATATATATATATATATATATATATATATATATATATATATATGTAAGTTTTGTTGATGCTCCAAACAGGTATGCTGATGGGGAGCTCTTTATGATGTGGACTGTGCTTGTACTGTTTTTGTTCTGTTTTCTTTTGTTTTGTTTTTCTTTAGACCCATCAACAAAATACCATGGATATATATGAAATGGTGCAGTTGCAATAAAGGTCATTCATTCCTTCATGAGGCCTATCCGTAAGCGTTGCCTCCTGCAGTAAACGTTAGGCCTGCTGCTGTAGCTTCCAGCGCCTCCCGTTGCTGCCAAGTGAGTGCAACAATGGAGGCGCCAGCAGAGAAAAAATTGGAAGGCAATGAAGGAGACATCTCTGCTTAATCTGGGGGTATTTTAATGATTGAAGTCTTCGCCAGACGTAACCCGAGAAGAATGCAACTGGCATATATGTTGCCCGATTAGCAGGAAAGTGACGCTGGACTATATTAGCATTGTGGTGTAATAACCTCTTTCACTGCTATAAATAACAACAATAATAACGCAACTTGTCTTTATAGAGTCTCTTAACTATACATTTATACCCTGAACAATAAAATACTGCAACATTCAAAACTTAACTACATTTATACCCTCAACAATAAAATACGCAGCAAGCAGAACATCAAAAAGACCTTTGCATCACCATCTCTGACAACCTCCATCCCAAAACTCACATAAACTCTATCATCAAAAATGCAAATCAGAGAATTGATACAATCAAAAGTTGCTTCACGAACCTCACAGAAACGAAAATAAGCACATTATATAAAAATCATAGTAAAACTGATATTAGAATATGGGCCTCCTCTATGGAGCCCACGGCAAAACCAAGATATAAAATCTTTAGAATCAGTACAAGACAGGTGCCTGAAACTATGTAGCGAGCAACTAAGCAAAAAATCCCAGTCCCCACAAACACGTAGAACTCACATAGACATGTGTGAGACGTATAAATTCTTACATAGCTCCTACAAGACTTGCCTGCGAAGCGGCCTTGGTCCCCCCAACCAAGGGGTAGAATTCATAAACAAAAACATCAGAGTCTGCCACGCAGGCAACTACAAGACCAACCCAGAGAAGTTCTTTTCGCACACAAGTGGAACTCTTAGCGGCCGCACATTCAAGTTACAGAAGAAACACTGCAGAACTGATGTCCGCAAGTTCTTCTTTTCGAGCAGGGTGGTAAACGGCTCGAACGGCCTTCATGGGGATGTGGCAGATGCACCGTCCATGTCATTATTTAAAAGACAACTGAGATCCTTGCCATAAGGAAGAGAGGGATAATCAACCAAGTATACAAGTAAGTATCCAAGTATAGACTGTACTTGTAAGATAATTGTATAGTCAGACTTTACATGAAAAAAAAATGTGATACTTTAAGTATCAGCAATTTTATTCTAATATTAGTTTCAGAAATCATGGCCTCAGTCAACAGCTTTCCCTAGAGATCATAACGCATTCTGCATTAGTTACATTCAAAGAATACCAAGGAAAGCTGTTGATTCAGTTCAAATTTGGCATTGACAGGGTTACGTTGACAAG